>JAKRSK010002337.1:0-10567 GCA_029891615.1 Natrix natrix natrix
GCTTCTCATGAGGACACCATAGATAGTGGTCTCTGGCGGGTTTAGAGGTCTGGGAGATGACGAATTAACCATGTTGCTCAAACCATAGGGCATTTGGAAGGAAACTGTGTTCGCATACCTGCTTTTCTAATCACTTTCTGAGAAATTCCTTGTTAACTGTTGTTGTTAGTTGCGAAGTCGTGTCCAACCCATCGCGACCTCATGTACAATGTTCCTCCAGGCCTTCCTGTCCTCTGGAATCCATTCAAGCTCATGCCTACTGCTTCGGTGACTCCATCCAGCCACATCATTCTCTGTCATCCCCTTCTTCTTTTGCCCTCAATCTATCCCAGCTAAGCATGCTTTTTGAAGAATGGCTGCCCAATCAACTGGGGAAGGTCACAATTGACAATCACATGACCCCAGGCTGTTGCAACTGTCTAAATACATGCCAGTCAATTGCTCAAATTTTGTCAATTGCTCAAATTTTGATCACATAACCACATGGCAGTTAAGTGCACGGGCCGGTCATAATTCAAACAGTCACTAAATGAATGGCTTTTGTAAGTTGAGAACTTCCTTTACAAAGTTCCGGGAGGCCTGACTTGATTCGATGCCCACAATTATGTGTAGAACTTTTTACTCTTTGAAAACTTAGGATTTTTAAATTCCTGATGAAAAATAAGAAGAGGATCAGAATGAATTCTTGGCAATGGTCTTCACAGTGAATAGTTTTCTGACAAATATAGACCAGCATGCTGCTAAAGATAATAGAGACATTTTCAGGCACAACTTTGAAAGCCTAAAGCCTAACAAAATTCAAATAAATTAAATTGTAGAAAAAAATGACAAATTAAAAGTTAATAAGGCATGAAGTGTCTATAGTATGCTCCTGAGAATTCAGAAGTAGCTCACTAATCTCCCTAATATTGGCTTTCATTTTAGATGCCTACATATTAGTCAAAGCAATACCAACGCTTTTTAAAAAATAAGAAAATTACAAGATTATGAATCTATAGCATCTCAGGTAGTATTAGTATAAATCACTGTGAAGGCTAAGAAAATCAATTGCTTGCTAAGAAAGGAAGCTCTTAGTAAATACTATATAGGGGTGTGTGTGTGTGTATATATATATATATATATACATACACACATACATACATACACACACACACATACATCAATCTTTTAGAATTATTCGAGATTATTCATGGCTGGTTTGGTGACTAAGGGCCAGTCACTCTCTCTCAGCCCAACTCACCCCGCAGATTTGATTGCTGCAGGGAAAATAGGTAGAAGGAGTATTTGTTACGTTCACCACCTTGAATTATTTCAGAGGAAGAGTGAACAAAGAAGTGGGAGCAAGAACAACTTCCTGCCAGCCTGATTGGGCTGACCACCCTTTGGTAGCTCATGATGGGACCAGTCTATCTAGTCACTAGAGGGCTAGGCCGAGACTGGCCTACTGAACCTCTGGATAGCCATGCAACAGCACTAAAGTGATCACAAATTTGCCAAATTTCAATCCCATGGGAGTCATGAGTCCTGGATTCTGGGCTCATTCTGCGGTGAGCGCAGTGGTTAGAGTGCAGTACTGCAGCCTACTTCGGCTGACTGCCAGTTGATTGCAGTTTGGCCATTCGAATCCCACCTGGCTCAAGGTTGACTCAGCCTTCCATCCTTCCGATGTGGGTTAAATGAGGACCCAGAAAAATGCCACAAGGATATATTCTAATAACAAAAGTTGAGGCATACTTTGTCCTTTTGCAGCAAGGGTCTACAAAAACAGCTAAAGAAAGCCAACCAGTGACCTCAATGGATCCTTTTCAATACAGCCTGTGAATAGCTAGACAATAACAAATGTACATTTCTATTTGGTTGAAACCTCTTCCTAATTTATATATTCAGCTCCTGTATTTCATATTTAACAATCTGCCTGCAAAGCTCCATGTACAGAACTGTATTTCTGTATTTAACAGCCAAAAACTCAACATCTAATAATCCACTTGAGAGTCTGACTGAACAAGAACATATACATAGGGCAGGCTGTGCTACATCAAACTCTCACTGCAAAAAATAATTAATAAAGCAGAAAGCTTTTGTTTTTTCAATTTCAATATTTTTCTTATGGTCAAAATTATTCCAAATCTTTGAATATGCACTTAATTTTGCATCTCAGTGCTTCAATAAATGATTGGGTTTTTACTATTGTCTATAGAGTAGGTACTTACTATCATCTATCAAGTTATGGTCTTAAATAAGTTTTAATAATAGTGCATATGCCATTCATAAAACCAGGAAACTGGAAATTTTGTATAAAGGTTATAACACTGCATGGACTTCTGGATGATCTATTTTTGAATAGGAACTCAACTACAAAGAAAATGTATTTTCCACATTAGGCAGTGTGATAAATAGAGCAAACATGGAGTTGGGCCCTGCTAGCCTTCCTTCCACACAACTTTTGTTGGCTAATGGTTTTATGACTTGTCTAAAAGCAAGACACGCTTTTATCATATATGCATCAGGAATAAGAGAACACAACTCTGATGCTTCCTTTTTTAGCCTCACTTCCAACTGAAAATAATCTCCAAATGCCCATTTAATTCTTTGGGCTATCTGGAATAATACTCTACTTCTGTTGAAAACAGTACCCAAGGAAAGCTGAGGTGGGTTAATCTAAAGGTGATATTGTGCCTGATTAATCACAGGGAATTTTTTGATCAAGACCTACCCCGCACAGAAGCTTTTTAACATATAGGGTATTATTATTACAGCAGCTTTTCTCTATTTTCAATACTTTTCTTCAGCAAGCTATCACCCTCATTGTTAACCTCTTCAGTACAGATCTGAGAAATTACTAATTATACACTTTTAATTACTTTATCCTACTCAACTGAAATCTTTTATGAGCTGTTCACAATTGCTATTTTGTTTTTGTATCTTGGAAATTCTGCATTATAAATTCTATTTTATTTGGCTTCATGATAAGACTATCACAAAGTATTAGGAAGAAGTAGAATATGCAATCTTAATATAAAAAAGTATCATGTAATAGATCTGTTTGCAAAATGATAACATTTTTTTTCTTCAAAATCATAATATATTTCAAATGAAACCTGAATGCAGTAGAGCACATTTTGGATTATTCTTGGTTGTCTGCTTTGTTCAACCCAGATCACAAAGAGGGCTTACAGAAGGAACTGAACTTCTCATTCCAGATGAATATAGTTATTTCCAAATAATTATTATATAGGACTGGACCAATTAAGTAGTTTAATATACTTTCACAAAATTAGGATTTAAATCCCACTAGCATATTTCATTATAAACAGCTGGTAAAATACATTATTTTTCCTGAAATCTATTTTCATTTCAACATTTTAAGTGCACATGAAAATTTTCTCTTCACTTAAACAGAACCATTAAAAACTTAGACATTATAATTAAAAGCACATTGGCGGTTAAGACATACCAAATTTGAAATGATCTATTTCAATTAAGACAATATAGTTAGAGATTCAAAGGTAATAACTGAATTCAGTTATAATAACCGAATTAAGTTTGGACTCCATGTTAGTATCTATTTTCAAAATCCATAAATTACACATTTAGAAAAGTGGAAAGAACCTTGATTTCTGATCTCTGATTCCCTTCTGTCATTCCTCAAACATCTTTTTTTCTTAAACTGAGAAAATAATTCAACAGAAGAAACAAGGGGAAGAGATGCCACCTAGGAAACAATCTGACAAGAGGTAGGAGCCCCCAGTGGCTTAATGGTCAGGAAAAAAAACTTAGGAAGGTTCCCCCCTAATGGAACAAGCAGTTAAAAGTGGCAGTGGGACCCCCAGTAGAAACACAAACTCTGACACTTGAGGCTCTCCAAAATGCATTAAAGGACCAAGCCGTTGTTTTGGAGGAAAAGATTTCAAATGCTTTTAAAGACGTGTCTGAGGAAATGTCTGGAATTAATGATTTAATCCAAACCCATAATCAACAGATTAGGGAGGATATAGTAGATGCATTTAAGGGTTTACTTGGTTATATAACATCTCTGGATGAGAAGGTGGAAGAAATTAATCAGTCTAATATCAAGTTGGAGAATAAAGTTGAGGAGGCACAAAGCAAAATCGATAAATCAGAGGCAGAAGTTACAATGATACAATACAGAACAATGGAATTTGCCTTAAGAATAAGAGGTCTGAAAGAACATAAGCAAGAAGATCTGAGAGATATTTTTGCTGAAGCTTTCACTCAATTAACTGGTGAACCAAAGGTAGAGTGTGCCTGGCAGATCGATAAAATTTACCGTGTCAATTCATGGATTGCCAGACAGAGACAACTATCAAGAGATATTGTAATTTATTTTGTCACCAGGAAAACTAGGAATGAAATACTGCAAGCAACTTACAAAAATAAGTTACAAGTGGCAGGACAAGACGTGGTAGTATTGAAGGAAATCTCTCCAAAAATGTTGAGATCCAGAAAGGATTACGCATTTTTAGTGGACGAGCTTAGAAATTGCCAGATACAATATAGATGGGAGGCCCCAGCCGGATTGGTGGTGAATTACCAAGGAGAAAGATATTGTCTTAACTCAGTTTGGAAAGCAAGAGATTTTTTGCTCTCGCAGGTTTGGCCCTTGGCTCTTTCAAGGGCCCGCCTCGAGGACGGGTTCGTGGACCCCGAGAGGTGCAGGAACCGGAAGCTAAGGGGATTTTTAGTAAAATGGTTTTTATCTTTTTTAGGGGGTTCCAGGGTGGGGGGGAGGGCTAATCAGACCGGGAGGAGAGCCAGCGCCGGACAGACAGGTGAGTCCAGGAAGGACGGGGATGCGGTGGAGGGGGGAAAAATAAAGGTCACTCGAGCTGAGGGTTGTCCTATTACAACGGTTGTGGGGAGGAGGGGATGCGAGGACAGGATAAGATCCCAAGGTCGGTTGGGAGACCGTGGCTGCTGGTTACGCCCGGTCGCTTGTACCAACCCCTGCAGTCTAGGTGGACAGGTGCTACAGAGCCAGGGCCTGCGGCTGATGCTTTGCAACGCAAGGTCTGTTACCAACAAGGCCCCCCTCATTAATGAGTTGATCTCAGAGGGGGAGCTAGACCTTGCAGGGATAACGGAGACCTGGTTGGGCCACGAGGGTGGTTTACCCCTCATGGAAATGTGCCCACCAGGTTTCCGGGCATTTCATCAGCCCCGGGCCCTGGGCAAGGGTGGTGGGGTAGCGGTGGTTATGCGGGAATGTTTAGAGCCGAGGGAGTTCACTGTCCCTCAGATACCCGGGTGTGAGTCCCTTGGTGTGAACTGGGGCCCAGGGAGGCAGTGGGGCTTGCTGATTGTATACTTGGCTCCTCGCTATGCATCAGCAGCCCTGCCCGAGCTCCTCGAGCTAATCTCAGCGACGGCAGTTGAGACTCCCAGACTTTTGGTCATGGGGGACTTCAACTTGCCGTCAACGGGAGCGACTTCCGAGGTGGCTCGGGAGTTCATGGCTTCCATGACGGCCATGGACCTGACCCAATTAGTGCAGGGCCCCACTCACGAAGGGGGCCACACACTGGACCTCATTTTTGTATCTGAACAGTGGACGAGTGATCTAGGAATAGGGGACTTAGTCATCACGCCCCTGTCATGGTCAGACCACTCATCCCTCCGGCTGGACTTCCCTGGCGCTATCCCCCACCGCGAGGAGGCGGAACCAGACTCTACAAGCTGGTACCGCCCCAGGCACCTGATGGAATCGGATAGATTCCAGACGGAGCTTGGGCCAATACCTGTAGCCTTGTCCCGCTCCCGCTCCGAGGACCTAGTGACTGCCTGGAATAGGGCGACGACTGGGGCCTTGGACCGGGTTGCGCCTTTGCGACCTCTCCTGCGGCATCGACCCACCCGGGCTCCTTGGTTTACTGAGGAGCTAAGGGTGATGAAGCGCCACAGGAGACGTCTAGAGAGCAGGTGGAGGTCCTCACGCTCCGAATCTGACCGAACACAGGTAAGAGCCTATTTGCGGACTTACCTTGTGGCAATAAGAGCGGCCAAGCATAGATACTGTGCTGCCCTTATTGCGTCCGCAGATAACCACCCTGCCGCCCTGTTTCGGGTGACCCGCTCCCTTTTATCGCAGGGGACGCGGGAGACACCCTTACAGGGAAGAGCAGAGGAGTTTGGGGAATATCTTCAGGACAAAATCGATCAGATCCGGAGCGGATGGACCTCCGTCAGTGGACCAGACGAGCCGTCAACAGCGAGTCTTGAGAGACCATTCTGGGAGGAGTTTGACTCTGTTGCCCCCGAGGATTTGGACAGGTTGCGTGGACGGCTGCGACCCACCACATGTTCAATGGACCCGTGCCCCTCCTGGCTGGTACTGGCAGCCTGGGAGGTGACATGAGGCTGGCTTCTGGGCCTGGTGAACGCCTCATTGGGTGAGGGTTACTTACCAACCGCCTTGAAAGAGGCGGTGGTGAGACCCTTGCTCAAGAGACCTTCGCTCGACCCAATGGAGCTAGCTAATTACCGTCCAGTCTCCAACCTCCCCTTCTTGGCGAAGGTTGTTGAGAATGTGGTGGCGCAGCAGTTTCCACGACACCTGGACGAATCCGACTATCTAGACCCACGCCAGTCCGGCTTCCGACCCGGGCACAGCACTGAGACAGCCTTGGTCGCGTTGGTTGATGATCTCTGGAGGGCCAGAGATAGGGGTTGTTCCTCTATCCTGGTCCTATTAGACCTCTCGGCGGCTTTTGATACCATCGACCATGGTATCCTATTGCGCCGGTTGGAGGGGATGGGAGTCGGAGGCACCGTTTTGCGGTGGTTCGGCTCCTACCTCTCCGACCGGAAGCAATGTGTGTTGACAGGGGGGCAGACGTCGTCCCTGAGGCCACTCACTTGTGGGGTGCCGCAGGGGTCGGTCCTCTCGCCTCTCCTGTTCAACGCATATGTGAAGCCGCTGGGTGAGATCATCCGTGACTTTGGGGTTGAGTACCACCTGTACGCTGATGACACTCAGCTGTACATTTCAACCCCAAACCACCCCAACGAGGCTGTCGAAGTGATGTCCCGGTGTTTGGAAGCCGTCGGGGTCTGGATGGGGGACAACAGACTCAAACTCAACCCCTCCAAGACCGAGTGGCTGTGGGTACCGGCACCTCGGTTCAGCCAGCTGACACCATCGCTGGCCATAGGGGGCGAACAACTGTCCCCTGTGGAGCGGGCGCGCAATTTGGGCGTCCTCCTTGATGCCCGGCTGTCAATGGAGGACCATGTGGCAGCCGTGGCAAGGGGGGCGTTCCACCAGGTTCGCCTGGTGCGCCAATTGCGCCCCCTACTGGACCGGAGTGCCCTGCGCACGGTCACTCATGCGCTGGTGACGTCTCGCCTGGACTACTGCAATGCCCTCTATATGGGGCTTCCCTTGGGACGCATCCGGAGACTGCAGCTAGTTCAGAATGCAGCCGCGCGGGTTATCATGGGGAGTACACGTTACTCCCACGTAACACCGCTCCTGCGCGAGCTGCACTGGCTACCTGTGGCCTTTCGGGTGCGTTTCAAGGTATTGATTACCATCTTTAAAGCGCTCCATGGCATAGGACCTAGTTATCTGCAGGATCGCATCCTACCACACACGTCCCTGCGACCTATCCGCTCACACAGGGAGGGACTCCTCCTGGTGCCGTCCGCTAGGCAGTGTCAGCGGGCGACACCTAGGAGTAGGTCCTTCTCTGTGATGGGCCCAACCCTCTGGAATGACCTCCCCCCCGACATTCGAACCACCACCGACCTCCGTTCCTTCCGTCAAAAGTTAAAGACTCACCTATTTCAATCAGCTGGCCTGGCACTCTCTTAGTTTTACCTCCCGGGGATTTATTTTAATTGGGTTTGGGTTTTTAATTGGGGATGTTTTTTAGGATTTTAGAATATATTTATTTCTTGTACAGCCTATCTCCTCCATCCAAATGTATTTAATTGTTTTATGATTGTATTTTTATTTGCATTGACTGTACACCGCCCCGAGTCCCTTTTTGGGAGAGAGGGCGGTCTAGAAATCCAATAAATAAATAAATAAATAAATAAATAAATAAATAAATAAATAAATAAATAAATAAATAAATAAATAAATAAATAAATAAATAAATAAATAAATAAATAAATAAATAAATAAATAAATAAATAAATAAATAAATAAATAAATAAATAAATAAATAAATAAATAAATAAATAAATAAATAAATAAATAAATAAATAAATAATATAGCAATGTATTAAAGGCTGGATACCCTCCATCCACAGGATCTAGAGGAAGAAAAGAAGCAGGCAAGACCAGACAGCAAGATATTCAGGTACAAGCGGGAGCTGCTCAAGGAGCTTACCTGAGGAGCCTACCTGAGGAGATAGAAGAAATTATGGAACAAAGACAAACTCGAGCGGCCACTAAATGCAAAGAGCAAGAATTAAACATGCAGCAAGCTCAGACAATAATCCAATAAATTACAAATACGAACACAGAAGCTGTGGGGGGAGCAAGACCGAAGGTGAAATCCCAGCAAGATTTCCAGGCAGCTCTTAGAAAGCTTCAGGGAGCTGAAGATGACAATTAAATTTCTAACCTGGAACGTTAATGGTTTAAATTCACCACAAAAAAGCAAAAAAATATTTCACTATCTGAAGCAATTTAAAAATGATGTAATTTGTTTGTAAGAAACACATATTAGAACACAGGATCAGAAATACTTGATGAACGCAAGATTGGGATCACATTTTGTGGCATCTGCTCCAGAGAAGAAAAATGGTATAGTTATATACTTAAGAAAAGATTTAAAGGCTGAATTAATCGAAGCAGATCCTCAAGGAAGATATATTGCAATTGAACTACTAATAGAAGGAAAGAAAACACTTTTGACAGGAGTATATGCTCCCAATCAACGATAAGAAAAATTTTACAAGTTGATTTCGAAGAGCCAATAATGATGGAAACAAGGGGAAAGATTTGGGTAAGAAATGTAAAATTTACGCAAGCTCAGAATTTGAGAGATAATTTTTATAAGATGTTTTATAGATGGCATTTAGATCCCCAAAAATTATCTTGTATGTATCCGAATTTATAACCTAAATGTTGGAGATGTGATTGTGCTGATGCTATGTATTACCATATATGGTGGACTTGCAAAAAAGTCAAAGCATTTTGGATAAAAATATGGTGGGTTATTCCAAAATATACTTAAAAAAAGGATAAAGTTCACCCCCCAGTTGTTTTTGTTAGGTATAATTACAGACTGTACAGTTATAAGAGACTAATTTGATTTTGAACTTAACGACGGCAGCAAGATTGTTGGTAGTGCATTACCGGAAGAGGGAAGAATTGCCTACTATTCAAAAATGGACGCTAAAAGTAGTAAATCTAGCAGAGATGACCAAAATTGCAGCATATTTGAAGGACCATTCAGATGAGAAATATAAGTTGGAATGGAAAAGATGGATTGACTATATTCAAAATAAATATCGGACTAAAAAATTTCAATTAGCTTATGAGTGAAGGCACAAGGAATGTTACAATTTACCTAAAGTTAGCTTAACAAAAGGGGGATTAAAGCACAAGAGGAGGAAGGATGTTAAAATCAGTTAGCTTATGTTAGCGTATGATTGTTAAATGTTTATACCCTGTATTTTGCTCTGAGAGGTTGGGGGGAGGAAGGGTTGGAGGGGGGGTAGGGTCGGGGTGGAGGGAGGGAGGGAAGGGGAAAGGGTAATATTTGTAAAATTTATTAAAACTTTTAATTAAAAAAAGTGGCAGTGGGAAATTTGTACTTTCAAAATTGCAAAATTCAATTAATGTAACCTTACAGAAGAATCAGTTCATCTAATTGTGTTTCCTGTCCAGTTTATCTGGGAGAGCTGTCAGAAGGACTAGGAAGAAAGGTTGAGAATATTTGAAGTTTTATTATGGATAGCAATTTTAATCAATTTTCCAAACAGATTTATCATAAATTTCAACTCTGCTTCAAGTGAAACAAGTTCAGTCATTCCCTCATTGTGCATAGACAAATAATTTTATTTTTTCAGCCTTATCTTTGTTCATTACTATTTCTTAAAAATAAATCAATGATTTACTACAAAAAGCCACATCTGTATTAAAATTATAAAAAGTATCATATTTCAATTTACGAGATAATCAATTATTTGTATCAGTCCATAAGGTATCTTTAAGGATATTGGCTACATTGCGAATAAACTGTTCATCTAGGTTGAACTTTAGATTCATATTTTAATTTGAAATGAAAAAATACATACCTACAGTTCAGCATTAAAAAAAGTAGGATATACATTTTTACAGATAAAAGGTTTTTTTTTTAAAAAAAAAACGAATAAGAAAAACAAAGCAATAATTATTAATGTTGTAGGAATTTGTTCAAAAGTGCTAGGTATAAACAAATAAAACTTATACAACAAAAAATGAGTGCTAGGTATAGGCAAGACCGTTGGCTTACCTGAATGGTCGTTCTATAGGAGCTGCGGGAGTGTCCAAGCATGGGTTAATTTCAGCTTGCTGCCCAAGGACTGAGTTCAAGGACTTTGTGTAGCCACG
>JAKRSK010002346.1:0-12661 GCA_029891615.1 Natrix natrix natrix
GGCCCAAGGTAGACTTAGAATTGGACAAATTAATTGCGCAAGGGGTACTAGAGGCAGTGGACCACTCCCCCTGGGAGATCCCCATTGTGATACCCATCAAACAGGATGGGAGCATTAGGATCTGTGGTGTCTTTAAGTGCACCATCAATAGGGGGTTGCAGGCCAACCCTTACCCTGTACCTGTGGTGCAGCACCTGCTCCACTCCCTGGGGCGGGGAATGTCTTTGCCAAGTTAGACTTAGCACAAACCTATCAGCAGCTCCCGGTGGATGAGGCCACCGCCTTAGCTCAGACTATCGTGACCTACCGGGGAGCTTTTAAGTGCAAGAGATTACAGTTTGGGGTTAGCATTGCCCCAGGCATTTTTCAAAGCCTAATGGAGCGATTGCTCCAAGGGCTGCCTGGGATGGTGCCTTATTTTGATGATGTGCTTGTATCCGCCAAGGATCAAGCCGACATCATCGTCAGGTTAAGGGCAGTCTTGCATAGATTTTGCCAATTGGGGCTTAAACTTAAGCGTGGCAAGTGCAAGTTAGGAGTCCCCAGCGTAGAATTTTTGGGGTACCTCGTGGATGCCAAAGGCATCCATCCTACCCCATCCAAAATAGAGGCAATCAAAAAAGCCCCCAAACCTATATCTAAGATAGAGCTTCAAGCTTTTCTGGGCCTTCTCAATTTTTACACCATATTTTTGCCCCATAAGGCTTCATTGGCAGAGCCTCTTCACAGGCTCCTGGATTCTAAGACGCCCTGGCATTGGGGTCCTAAGGAAGCCCATGCTTTTAAGGCAGTCAAGGATGTTCTCACATCCCAGTCACTGCTGGTCACGTATAGTGACCGCCTTCTCTTGGTTTTGATGTGCGATGTATTGCCTTTTGGCATTGGGGCTGTTCTGAGCCACATTCTCCCTAAAGGCTCAGAAGCCCCAATTGCCTATTATTCCTGCACCCTCTCAGCTGCAGAAAGAAATTACAGCCAGCTAGACAAAGAGGCTCTAGCTGCTGTAGCAGGGATCAAGCGATTTCATGATTACGTATATGGTCGGTCCTTTCAGTTGGTGACAGACCACAAGCCCCTCTTGGCAGGAGACCGCCAGACCCCACAAATTTTATCGCCGAGAATGTCCAGATGGACTGTTTTCCTGGCAGCATACAATTACCAGCTTGTCTATAGGCCAGGGAAGAATTTGGAGTATGCAGATGCCCTCAGTCGCTGCCCTTTGCCAGCGCCAATGGAGGACCCTGCTCCCGCTGCCTCGGTCCTCCTCATAGAGGAATTAGCCATGCCAATATCTGCCCGGGATATTGCGAGGCTATCTGCGTCTGACCCTGTCCTCTCCAAAGTGCTGGCCACAAGGGCCAGTAAGTCAGGAGTTCCAGCCCTTTTGTATACGCCAGCATGAGCTATCCGTACTCAATGGATGCCTGCTGTGGGGAAACCGGGTAGTACCTCTTCCCAAGCTCAGGGTGCCAATTTTGAACTGCCTGCACACTGCTCACCCAGGAATCGTGTGCATGAAGGAGCTGGGCAGGAGCTACGTGTGGTGGCCCAAAATTGACCAGCAGATTGAAGACTGGGTTGCTGCCTGCCAACAGTGCCAGCAGTCAAGGCCGGGCTCCATGGGCACGAATCCATTTGGATTTCGCTGGCCCATTTCTGGGGCAGAATTTTTTAATTGTAGTGGACGCCTACTCGAAGTGGGTGGAGCTGGCATTCATGCCATCCAGCACTTCTGAGGCCGTCATTAAAGTACTGGAAAGACTTTTTGCAACCCATGGGTTACCTGATGTGGTGGTGTCTGACAACGGGCCCCAGTTCACGTCGGCACCATTCCAAATGTTCCTAGGCCAGGTAGGCATCCGACATGCGACCACGGCTCCGTTTCACCCGGCAGGCAACGGCCTGGCTGAACGGACGGTCCGGTCTGCTAAGGAGGCATTGGGCCACCTAGGGCCAGGCAATTGGCAAAATAAATTGTCCCAATACCTCCTGGCGCAACATACAACACCGTGCCCGGTCACCAACCAAAGCCCAGCCGAATGGCTAATGGGATGCCGGCTCCGGACAACCCTGGACCGGCTGGTCCCCAGCTATGTTTCAGAAAACAGCCCCATCACAGACAGCAGTGCTCGAGCCTTTAATTTGGGAGACCTGGTCTACGCTCAGAACTTTGGAGCTAAACCAGGGTGGCTCCCTGGACAAATAATACAGCTAACTGGACCCTACTCTTATAGGGTCCAGCTTGACGATGGGAGGGAGTGGCGCAGATACATTAATCAACTTCGACGAAGATCAACCGGTGCCTCAGACTTCCAACCAGGGCAGGCCCAATCCTGCCCTGGCGAACTAACGCCACCCAAAGCCGCTTCCGCATCCATCTCCAACGACTTTTCATCTCCAACCCTATCTGGTAGTACAGTTGGTCCAGCGATGGTCTCTCGTCCCGCTGTCTCGGCTGCTCAGTCTCCAGCAGTTCCGCAGGCTTAGCCAGCAGAGTCTCCTCCTATGGCTGCCGCCCCTGAACTAAGATGATCAGGGCGGATCCAACGTCGGCCAGCGTACTTGGCGGACTACGCATGTGCCAACTGGGAGGAGAGGGGTGTTATGTACTGAACTTTCCTTGCCATAAACTTGCATTGTTGACTCCTGATTGGCTAAGATGCAGCAGCCTGAATCCAGCTACCTGATTGGTCAATCGCCTGACAGCTCGACTATAAAAGAGCTGTCAGCTGTCTTTTGCTTGCTGTTTGCCAGTCCGAGATTTGCCGTACTGATGAGCTGTTGTGACTGTTAATAAAGGTTGTGTTAGCTTCAACCTGCCTTGCCTCAGTCCCTGTCTGCCTCGTTCTCCCTATAGAACAGAAATTGAGGACTACCATTACGGAAATAAACCCTTCATCTAATACGTTGAGTAATAATATTGAAAAATAATCAAAAAGGATTTTTAAGACACAATTCTGAAAATTACTATTGCTGCTTATAATGGTCTTTCTGTATTTTTCAATTCATAAAAATATAAGAAAAATTCAGATATTTGATAGCTTTGATAGGGTAGGATAAACCAAAATTTATAAGTTTAGATTTTGTTTTTTAAAATGCATGCTTTTTTTAAAAAAACACATTTTATTTCAAGATTATCTGGTAAGTATTAGCAGGTAGTGGGAAAAGTGTAAAGTCAAGGAGAGATAACTGACCATTTAACTGACCATTTTGATTAAGATTAATACTTTCTTTATTACTTTAGTCCAATAGGATTGGATAATCCTTGGCACATACGGTATGTTTTACAATCAGGACATCCAAAATTCATCTGGTATAGTCGAATTGCTTCCAGTGGTATGCTTTCCCTTTTTCTCTCTCTGAAAAAAGAAGTCAGACAGATATATTTATATCAATGTGCATATACCTTTGTATGTGAGATATTGATGAATGAACAAGAATTGTTTTCAGGAAATGTTAGAAAGTTCCTTTGGTTCAATAAGATGTATAGATATATGTTAATGCATTAAAGACCAAGTTAATTGTGAGTGTAAGAAGAAATAGAATGAATAATTTCAAGTTATACATAAATATGTATATGTCTAATTAAAAAGGTAAAATGGAGAAGTAAACATGCTGTCAGAAAGATAATATATAATATGGGGCCTGTTATGAGTAATGAATTATTGTTAAAATAATCAAAATGGTTGTATGTAAGTGCATGCATCTGCCAACTTTGTAATATGGAAATGCGAGTTGCAAATATCATGAGAAACATAAAATTAGAAACATGTTCCTTAAGAAGAGTGTCTATTAAATAAGAAGTGATTAGAAGATGATGAATGAGTGTCAGCTGAACACAAATGTCAATAGGAAATAAGTAGATCAAGGTTGTTAGGTCTTATAGAGAGAATAACTGAGAATTAAATTCCAAAATACATATACAGAGAAAGAATACATTATTTTAGTGGAACAAGAAAGTTAAAATGGCTGTAGCTCAATGAAATCATTGAAATCTTCAAATGGGAAGCTGTAAGAAGTTTAATAAATAAAAGATAACTTGCAATCAGGGACTGACATGATAAAAATATGCATTATGGACCAGGATAAGACATAGTAAATAGATGTGGCATAAGTTACCTTTAGTTAGAGGTCCTTTTCTCTTATTTCTCTTTCTTCCTATCTCAAATGTCAGCTGTTTACTCTTTCTAACAAATTTTATGCATCATACATGCTTATTAACCTGAAAAAAGAGTATATGTAAACCTCTCTAAGGCACCCTACCCTAGGATAATGTGAAAGATTAAGCAGAACAAAGCAGAACAAATGCTAGAATATCAACATTTCTTTTTCTAAAGCTAATACGGACATATTAAACCTATGAAAAATTAGTTGAAATATCATAACATTTAAATCATGTCCAGTTGTTCCACTGGTTTTATCTAACTTTAATTCATTGAATAACATTTAACCTAATATTAATAAATAAAGGCTTTTTACCTTAAAATTGTCTAACTAAAATATTAGTTAGCACTTGGGGGACCATTTGTTGAATAGTAATTAGGTATGAAAAGGATCAGAACAAATAGGTTTTCCCATTTATTTTCCCAATATCTGAAACTATACCCTTGGATCCTAATCCACAAACATGGGCAATGTGAAAACAGTTCAGATTTCACTTCTTTTGAAAGGAATCTTTCTTAGCTTGCTCCTCATGCATTGTAAGTAACAGAAGTGAAACATATTTAAGATCCAATAATTTAACTAATTATCTCTGCAAATAAAACTAGCAAGGCTTATAAACAGTTAACAGTGGGCAAACTGTGACCTATTTTCTGTAACTTTTTTAAAAAATAGAAGAAATCAGATCAGGAGTAGAGTATATTGGAATGTAATTATTCTCTTCCAGAGAAGATTTTTGTATAGGTTAACTTGACAAATGCTACTGCCACTGCCAGTGGTGATAACAGATTCAACATAGTGCATCACTAAATTAAAATAAATGCTGCATTTTTCAACTGCAGTAATGGAACAATGAAACAGTACTATACAGAAATGACTTAGTTTGTCCTTTTGTAGTGTACTTCACCATTTCTTTGTCCTTCAGAACAAGTAGCTAACTATTTTTGTTTTAAGAACTGTATTTCAAATAAAGAAATTCCTCCCCCTACACAAAGTCAATTCGACACGAAGAAAATATTGTTACATAAATTATGTGAAATAGACATTGCTAAAATATACAACTTGTAAATAGTCTTGATGGAAAGGCTGAAGGACCTTAAGTCAATAAAGTCTGGATTCCAAGATCTCTAAAATGTATTTCTTTTTGTTTGGTTCAGACATTTAGTTAGTCTAAATTGAAATCACTATGGAAACACTGATTTTAATAAAATTATACAGGGGATCAAACTTTTGAGCTTCATTATGGCCTGAGATAAATGGGTACATTTTGTAATATCTTATAGTATTGACAGATATCCAATTTCAATGGTCTAAAAAAAGGGGTGAGTATATAAAATGAAATGAAGCACAAACTATTTTTGTACTTTATTTTATCATGACTACTTCTTAATATTTAATGCTTAATACTTCTATTGCTAAGTTTATAGTTCAAAATATTTAGCCCCTAACACCTTGTTTATTTTAGTGGCAAATTTTGGTTGCAAAGAATCTATACAAAAAGTTTTTTTAAACAGTTCTTAAAATTTTATCCTGGATTACCTCACAGATGGATGGATTTTAAGGAGTACAAATCTGTGAACCCTGTAACAGATGCCTAATTATCTTTGCTCTAATTTTTTATTGTCGCAAATGCCTAACTGCAATCCTACAGTTGGCATAATGCAAACATGTACATTTACAAGTCTATGAGCCTAGATCTAAGTGGCCTTTAGTTCGACCCTTAACATTTGAAGGGAAATGCCCAAGTATTTAAATAGCTTAATTTGTTTAACAGGTGATATATTACAGTAATCATGTCAGAGACATTTTGAGAATTACAGCCAAATAAGCAAATAAAACAATTACTCTCTTTTTAGGATATTTGAAGTATAGCCCTTTCCTTCACAGTATGAGGCAAAAATTCAGAGCTACTTGAATTTTACAAAAGACAGCTGTATCCTTAGCATAAGGGAGAACTGAAGCAGATCTGTTGGTTAACATTGGATAATAAAATTCAGATTTAATAGAACCAATGCTAAAATATGAGGATAGATACTTGCAAAAATTATAATCTATTGTACCTTTGGAAAATAACTTTTAAATTAAGTACTCAGATACTCAACTTCCCAGTTTTTCTACTATGCTAATTTTCTTGCATTCTATTAATCTTATTAGATAGAACCTATTAATCCATGAAAATTCTTTTTTCTTCATTCCAGCATCATCTCCCCCCTTCTTTCTCGTCACAAAAACATTTCATTCATTCATTCATTCATTCATTCATTCATTCATTCATTCATTCATTCATTCATTCATTTTTTAAAAAACTATTCATGCAACCTTGGATTAGCTCTTTTATTTTAAGTTATTGTGAATTGCTTTTGTTTTCCTACCTTTAAGTTACATTGAATAAAGCAATCAGCAGAGTCTGTCTGTCTGTCTGTCTGTCTGTCTGTCTCTTTAAACTGCCCAATCAATGAAGCTCTCTGGACAGCTTTCAATAAAATACATTAGAGAGGGATTAGTTGACATAAAAATAAAACCATGGTGACTTTCTATCTTATCTTTTGTATTTACTACTACTGTAAGCCTTTACATTGAGTTAAATTCCAGTATTTTTCTTCGTCTTTAAACCAAAATAATGTATGAAGTATAGTTTCTGTTCTAATTAAATATGAAATGTGTAATCAAAATAATATCGACCAAGTAGTCCATTGAAAGAAATTAATTAAACCATACTGTTATACAACTGTAAACATTTAGTGAGAGAAAGAGAAAATAGAAATGTAGCAATTGGCTAACTCAACACTTAAGATTTAGTCAAACATCTATAATTGCTTAACAATTAAAACGTAATTATCTTTTTCTTCAACCATTTTATTTAATTCAGAATTGTGGAAGGCCATGTAAAGATTTTTCTGGTATGTTGCTTCAGAAAAGGAAAAGGAAATAGTCATCTATGTAGCCAGAGTATTTTCAGTCCTTGGCATTTTAAAAGACTACCTTGCAATCCTTCGAATTCAAATATTGTGTCATTGAATAGAGTTGCCCTTTTATTTTCCCAATGAAATATTCACCTACAGGTAGCTGGTGCTTAAAGGTTAAGGTGTTAGATATCTTCTTATTTTTTAATATATTCATCATCAGGTATATAACTAGCTTTTTTTAACCAAACAAGGGTGAAGGTGATTAACATTATATAAAAATAAAACAATATATATGCAACGTTAAAAAAGTTCCCTTATTATTACAAGCACAATGAAGATAGATTAATAAAGATACAAATAGCATCCTACCAATGCTAGTCAACCACAACAGACAATTCAGTAAACTAGTATCATATGTGTGCTGAAAGCACCCCCAAAAAGAAATAATACCTGAAAAGAAAGCAAACAATAGGACAGTGATTTTAGAATATAAATCAGAATATACAACATCAAATTGTACTATGGTAAATATTCATGAATTGCGGTGTTCAGACCATTCTTTATTTGGGCAGCAGCACCAGCTGTGCACTGCACATTGTTCATGCCTATTTTGTTTTGTCTATTCAGTGTTTTAAAGAGGCTCATGTTCTAAAATCCTACTGGTTTCAAAATGCATTTGTTTTCTATTAAATAAAACTGTATTATCAACATTTTGATAAAAATTCACATCATCAGAAGAATGATGATTTTGCACATGGATCTTCTGATTGAGAAAGCTCCTTATTGGTATGCTATCCAAAGATGTTTGCATATTCTGTTCAGAACCATAAGGCGGAAAAAAAAATAAAAGACTAATGATAGGCTTAGTTTTAAAAATAGGGCGCTTTTGTATGTTTCTAAAATTATATTCAGTTGCTCCCTAATTTCTTTAGGAAACATTGGTTTTATGCACTACACAGCATGAGAAAATATTTGAAAAGCTCAGCTATATTAGTATATTGGAGAAAAAATAGATTCTATAGCACTTTATACCAAACTGCTAGCAGTTCAGCCTTTCATGGACTAATACAGAGGACAGCATCTTTTGTTTTCCCTTTGAGTTCAAGAATGGGTCTAGGGACCATAAGAAATTTCCTTCATCTGATAAGCTAATACTCTGGCTGGTCTTTCAGAGAGATCATACCAATAGCAGTAGCACGTAGACTTATATACCGCTTTACAGTGCTTTACAGCCCCCTCTAACTGATTTACAGAGTCGGCATATTTATTTTATTTATTTATTTCTTGGATTTCTAGACCGCCCCCTCTCCCAAAAAGGGACTCGGGGCGGTGTACAGTCAATGCAGATAAAAATACAATCATAAAACAATTAAATACATTTGGATGGAGGAGATAGGCTGTACAAGAAATAAATATATTCTAAAACCCTAAAAACATCCCCAATTAAAAACCCAAACCCAATTAAAATAAATCCCCGGGAGGTAAAACTAAGAAAGTGCCAGGCCAGCTGATTGAAATAGGTGAGTCTTTAACTTTTGACGGAAGGAACGGAGGTCGGTGGTGGTTCGAATGTCGGGGGGGGAGGTCATTCCAGAGGGTTGGGCCCATCACAGAGAAGGACCTACTCCTAGGTGTCGCCCGCTGACACTGCCTAGCGGACGGCACCAGGAGGAGTCCCTCCCTGTGTGAGCGAATAGGTCGCAGGGACGTGTGTGGTAGGATGCGATCCTGCAGATATCTAGGTCCTATGTCATGGAGCGCTTTAAAGATGGTGATCAATACCTTGAAATGCACCCGAAAGGCCACAGGTAGCCAGTGCAGCTCGCGCAGGAGCGGTGTTACGTGGGAGTAACGTGTACTCCCCATGATAACCCGCGCGGCTGCGTTCTGAACTAGCTGCAGTCTCTGGATGCGTCCCAAGGGAAGCCCCACGTAGAGGGCATTGCAGTAGTCCAGGCGAGACGTCACCAGCGCATGAGTGACCGTGCGCAGGGCACTCCGGTCCAGTAGGGGGCGCAATTGGCGCACCAGGCGAACCTGGTGGAACGCCCCCCTTGCCACGGCTGCCACATGGTCCTCCAGTGACAGCTGGGCATCAAGGAGGACGCCCAAATTGCGCGCCCGCTCCACAGGGGACAGTTGTTCGCCCCCTATGGCCAGCGATGGTGTCAGCTGGCTGAACCGAGGTGCCGGTACCCATAGCCACTCGGTCTTGGAGGGGTTGAGTTTGAGTCTGTTGTCCCCCATCCAGACCCCGACGGCTTCCAAACACCGGGACATCACTTCGATAGCCTCGTTGGGGTGGTTTGGGGTTGAAATGTACAGCTGAGTGTCATCAGCGTACAGGTGGTACTCAACCCCAAAGCCACGGATGATCTCACCCAGTGGCTTCACATATGCGTTGAACAGGAGAGGCGAGAGGACCGACCCCTGCGGCACCCCACAAGTGAGTGGCCTCAGGGACGACCTCTGCCCCCCTGTCAACACACATTGCTTCCGGTCGGAGAGGTAGGAGCCGAACCACTGCAGAACGGTGCCTCCGACTCCCATACCCTCCAACCAGCGCAATAGGATACCATGGTCGATGGTATCAAAAGCCGCCGAGAGGTCTAATAGGACCAGGATAGAGGAACAACCCCTATCTCTGGCCCTGCAGAGATCATCAACCAACGCGACCAAGGCTGTCTCAGTGCTGTGCCCGGGTCGGAAGCCGGACTGGCATGGGTCTAGATAGTCGGATTCGTCCAGGTGTCGTGGAAACTGCTGCGCCACCACATTCTCAACAACCTTCGCCAAGAAGGGGAGGTTGGAGACTGGACGGTAATTAGCTAGCTCCATTGGGTCGAGCGAAGGTCTCTTGAGCAAGGGTCTCACCACCGCCTCTTTCAAGGCGGTTGGTAAGTAACCCTCACCCAATGAGGCGTTCACCAGGCCCAGAAGCCAGCCTCGTGTCACCTCCCAGGCTGCCAGTACCAGCCAGGAGGGGCACGGGTCCATTGAACATGTGGTGGGTCGTAGCCGTCCACGCAACCTGTCCAAATCCTCAAGGGCAACAGAGTCAAACTCCTCCCAGAATGGTCTCTCAAGACTCGCTGTTGACGGCTCGTCTGGTCCACTGACGGAGGTCCATCCGCTCCGGATCTGATCGATTTTGTCCTGAAGATATTCCCCAAACTCCTCTGCTCTTCCCTGTAAGGGTGTCTCTCGCGTCCCCTGCGATAAAAGGGAGCGGGTCACCCGAAACAGGGCGGCAGGGCGGTTATCCGCGGACGCAATAAGGGCAGCACAATGTCTACGCTTGGCCGCTCTTATTGCCACAAGGTAAGTCCGCAAATAGGCTCTTACCTGTGTTCGGTCAGATTCGGAGCGTGAGGACCTCCACCTGCTCTCTAGACGTCTCCTGTGGCGCTTCATCACCCTTAGCTCCTCAGTAAACCAAGGAGCCCGGGTGGGTCGATGCCGCAGGAGAGGTCGCAAAGGCGCAACCCGGTCCAAGGCCCCAGTCGTCGCCCTATTCCAGGCAGTCACTAGGTCCTCGGAGCGGGAGCGGGACAAGGCTACAGGTATTGGCCCAAGCTCCGTCTGGAATCTATCCGATTCCATCAGGTGCCTGGGGCGGTACCAGCTTGTAGAGTCTGGTTCCGCCTCCTCGTGGTGGGGGATAGCGCCAGGGAAGTCCAGCCGGAGGGATGAGTGGTCTGACCATGACAGGGGCGTGATGACTAAGTCCCCTATTCCCAGATCACTCGTCCACTGTTCAGATACAAAAATGAGGTCCAGTGTGTGGCCCCCTTCGTGAGTGGGGCCCTGCACTAATTGGGTCAGGTCCATGGCCGTCATGGAAGCCATGAACTCCCGAGCCACCTCGAAAGCCGCTTCCGTTGACGGCAAGTTGAAGTCCCCCATGACCAAAGTCTGGGAGTCTCAACTGCCGTTGCTGAGATTAGCTCGAGGAGCTCGGGCAGGGCTGCTGATGCATAGCGAGGAGCCAAGTATACAATCAGCAAGCCCCACTGCCTCCCTGGGCCCCAGTTCACACCAAGGACTCACACCCGGGTATCTGAGGGACAGTGAACTCCCTCGGCTCTAAACATTCCTGCATAACCACCGCCACCCCACCACCCTTACCCAGGGCCCGGGGCTGATGGAATGCCCGGAAGCCTGGTGGGCACATTTCCACGAGGGGTAAACCACCCTCGTGGCCCAACCAGGTCTCCGTTATCCCTGCAAGGTCTAGCTCCCCCTCTGAGATCAACTCATTAATGAGGGGGGCCTTGTTGGTAACAGACCTTGCGTTGCAAAGCATCAGCCGCAGGCCCTGGCTCTGTAGCACCTGTCCACCTAGACTGCAGGGGTTGGTACAAGCGACTGGGCGTAACCAGCAGCCACGGTCTCCCAACCGACCTTGGGATCTTATCCTGTCCTCGCATCCCCTCCTCCCCACGACCGTTGTAATAGGACAACCCTCTGCTCTAGTGACCTTTATGTTCCCCCCCTCCACCGCATCCCCGTCCTTCCTGGACTCACCTCTCTGTCCGGCGCTGGCTCTCCTCCCGGTCTGGTTAGCCCTCCCCCCCACCCTGGAACCCCCTAAAAAAGATAAAAAACATTTTACTAAAAATCCCCTTAGCTTCCGGTTCCTGCACCTCTCGGGGTCCACGAACCCGTCCTCGAGGCGGGCCCTTGAAAGGGCCAAGGGCCAAACCTGCGAGAGAGGGGCCTCCTGCAGGCGGAGCAAGTCTAACCTCGAATAAGTTATTATCAACAAAATTCCAGTAGGGGTTAAGGTGCTGTAGATGGTAAAAATAAGCCAGTATGGGGGGGAGGTAGAAGGCATTAGTCCCATAAGTCAATGTCAATGTGGGGGGTAAGAGGCATTGTCCTGGATAATTCTTCAGTAATGAGTGGGGGGGGAGCAGATGTCTAGATGATAAGATTAGACGGATGTGGCGATGATGGTAAAAATGGTAGAAAAATGGGTGATAGCCCCAGCTGTAAAGTTGGTGATAACCCTCCATGGTCTTAGGTGGTCCTAGGTGGGGATAAGCTCAGGAGCAGAGATTCAGGGTCCTTGGTGGGTGGGGGGGGCAGTCTTGGCTCCAGATAACCATACTCCCAGGCAGCCTTCCAGCCTCTCCATGGTCATAGGCCCAGTCCATGGCCCTAGGCCAGATCTTCCAGAGGCCTCAGATGATCCAGGCCCCCTCAACCACCATAACCACCATCCTCTCCCACTCTGTCCTGGCTCCCACCTGAAGGGTCCAGTAGTCCAGGCTCTCACCCAGTGCTCACCCAGCGTTCCTATGTTCCAGGCGTTGGTCTTCCGGCGTCTTCCCAACAGCGCCGGCCTCCAGGAGTCACCGGGAGCCGCCAGAGGATGATAAGAAGCCTCAGCGAAAAGCCTCGGCAAGGCCCTTGGCAGAGGCATTTTACGAGCAGATCTTCTTTCAGCCTTTCCTAATCGGCTGCCTCGCCTCTCTGCCGGCCGCTCTGTCGCTCCGCTTGTCTCCTCTGCCGGCGCGCACGCCAAACGCTGAATGCTGTTGCGCCGCCGCCATTCCTCTCCTGCTCGCACTCCCCAGCCTCAACAATCT
>JAKRSK010002351.1:0-12769 GCA_029891615.1 Natrix natrix natrix
GTCAGAGTCCTGGAAAGACAGCTGGGCCAACTCTTCTCTTGGTCTGAACCTAGAGGGTCCCTCATCTGCTGAGGACCCTAGAAAGAGTGCAGAGAAGAGCAACGAAGAGGGGGCTGGGGGCTAAAACATATGATGAATGATTGGGTATAGCTAGTCTAGTGAAAAGAAGGACTAGGGGTGACATGATAGCAGTTTTGCAATATTTGAGGGGCTGCCACAAAGAAAGGGGATCAACAGCTTGCCACCAGCTTCATCACTGGAGATTTTTAAGAAGACACTGGATAAGCATTTGTCCGGAATGGCATAGAGTCTCCTTCTTGAGTAGAGGACAGGACTAGAAGACCTCCAAGGTCCCTATCAATGCTGTTATTCTGTAAATTAATCTGTGGAACGCCTTGCCTTCAGAAGTTTGCCAATCAGGCGGAACCAGATTGTCCTAGATGGTTCCGCCCCAGGCGTCTGATGGAACCAGACAAGTTCCAGGCGGAGCTTGAGCCACCTCCTGCTGACCTGTCCCGCTCCCGGGCAGAGGACCTGGTAGCTGCATGGAATAATGCGGCTGCCGGAGCCTTAGACCGGGTTGCGCCTTTGCGGCCTCTCCAGCAGCAACGATCGACCCGGGCTCCCTGGTTTAACGGGGAGCTAAGGGCGATGAAACGCCACAGGAGACGCCTAGAGAGCAAGTGGAGATCCTCCCGCTCCAAATCTGACCGAACACAGGTAAGAGCCTACTTAAGGACCTACCTTGTGGCAATAAGAGTGGCCAAACGTCGATATTGTGCCACCCTTATTGCGTCCGCAGAGAACTGCCCTGCCGCCCTGTTTCGGGTGACCTGCTCCCTTCTGTCACGAGGGCAGCGGGATCCCCCTTTGCAGGGCAGGGCAGAGGAATTCGGGGAATACCTGCAGGATAAAATCGCTCAGATCCGGAGGGAATGGACCCCCTTCAGTGCTCCAGGGGGGGCGTCCGAGGCGAGTCTTGAGAGACCACGCTGGGAGGAGTTTGACCCAGTTGCCACCGAAGATTTGGACAGGTTGCGCGGGCGACTGCGAGCCACCACATGTTTATTGGACCCGTGTCCCTCCTGGCTTGTACTGGCATCCTGGGAGGGGTCACGAGGCTGGCTACTGGGACTGGTGAACGCTTCTTTGAGTTTGGCCCTTCTACCAGCCACCTTGAAAGAGGCAGTGGTGAGGCCCCTGCTCAAGAAGCCTTCTCTGGACCCAATGGAGCTAGCAAATTATCGTCCTGTCTCCAACCTTCCTTTCTTAGCGAAGGTTGTTGAGAGTGTGGTGGCTCAGCAGTTCCCGTGTCACCTGGAGGAATCTGATTATCTAGACCCGCGCCAGTCCGGCTTCCGACCCGGACACAGCACGGAGACGGCCTTGGTCGCGTTGGTGGATGATCTCTGGAGGGCAAAGGATAGGGGTTGCTCCTCTGTCCTTGTGCTATTAGACCTCTCGGTGGCTTTTGATACCATCGACCATGGTATCCTATTGCGCCGCCTGGAGGGGTTGGGGGTAGGAGGCACCGTGCTGCGGTGCTTCCGCTCCTATCTCTCTGGCCGGACGCAATGCGTGCTGGCAGGGGAGCAGAGGTCGACCCCGAGGCCCTTCACTTGTGGGGCCCGCAGGGGTCGGTCCTCTTGCCTCTCCTGTTCAACACATATATGAAGCCGCTGGGCGAGATCATCCGTGGTTTTGGGGTGGGATACCATCTGTACGCTAACGACACACAGCTGTACATCTCCACCCCAAACCACCCCAACGAGGCCGTTGAAGTGATGTCCCGGTGTCTGGAAGCCGTGCGGGTCTGGATGGGGGACAACAGGCTCAAGCTCAACCCCTCCAAGACAGAGTGGCTGTGGCTTCCGGCTTCCCGGTTCAACCAGTACATTCCATCTCTGGCCATCGAGGACGAGCAATTAGCCCCGGTGGAACGGGCGCACAATTTGGGCATCTTCCTAGATGCCCGGCTGGCTATGGATGACCATGTGGCAGCTGTGGCGAGGGGGGCGTTCCACCAGGTTCGCCTGGTGCGCCAATTGTGACCCCTTTTGGACCGGGATGCCCTGCGCACAGTCACTCACGCGCTGGTGACATCCCGCCTGGACTACTGCAATGCTCTCTACATGGGGCTCCCCTTGAGGTGCACCCGGAGATTGCAGTTGGTCCAGAATGCAGCCGCGCGGGCAATTATGGGGAGAATGAGGTTCTCCCATATAACACCTCTCCTGCGCGAGCTGCACTGGCTTCCTGTGGCCTACCGGGTGCGCTTCAAGGTGTTGGTTACCATCTTTAAAGCGCTCCATGGCACAGGGCCTAGTTATCTGCGGGATCGCGTTCTGCCCCACACATCCCTGCGA
This sequence comes from Natrix natrix natrix, assembly GCA_029891615.1. Classification (NCBI taxonomy): domain Eukaryota; kingdom Metazoa; phylum Chordata; class Lepidosauria; order Squamata; family Natricidae; genus Natrix; species Natrix natrix. The sequence continues at coordinate 2,367 of JAKRSK010002351.1, forward strand.
CCTATTCGCTCGCACAGAGAGGGACTTCTCCGGGTGCCGTCCTCCAGAGAGTGTCAGAGGGCGGCGCCCAGGAGTAGGGCCTTCTCTATGATGGGCCCTACCCTTTGGAATGATCTCCCCCCAGATATTAGGACAACAACTGACCTCTGCTCCTTCTGCACGAAACTTAAGACCCACCTGTTCCGACTAGCCGGCCTGGCTTAATTTAGAGCTTCTCCACCTCTTGGGCATTTTTAATTTTAATTTTTAACTTTAATTATCATTGGGGTTTTTAATTGCTTTAAATTATTGTAATTTATTTATTTATTGTTCCACCTCCTCCATATTGTATTGTTGTGACCGCTGCTGATGTACGTCGCCCCGAGTCCCTTGGGGGAGAGGGGGCGACTAAGAAGTCAAAATAATAAATAAATAAATAAATAAGTTGTGGTTGCTCCATCAGTGGAGGCTTTTAAAAAGAGACTGGAGAGCCATTTGTCTGGAACAGGATAGGGACTTCTGCTTGGGATTGGACTAGAAGACCTCTAAGATCCCTTCCAATGCTGTTATTCTGTTAATTAATCAGTGGAACATTTTGCCTCAGAGGTGCTCCATCACTGGAGGAGGCTTTCAAGAAGAGACTGGACAGTCACTTGTCTGGAATGGCAGAGGGTCTCCTGCTAGAGCAGGTGGCTGGACTAGAAGACCTCCAAGGTCCCTTCTAAGTCTGTTGTTCTGTATTCTGTAAGACTAACAATGTTATTCTTGCTGGACTCTTACTCTGAGAGAAAGTTTATAGCTTTTCACTAGTTTGAATTGACTTCCAAGTAGAGATATCCCGTTCTGACCTTTCAAAGCAGTGCAGCATTTCCCAAACTGCATTGACCCCATTCTCCGAGGTCGTCCTATAAATGCAAAATTCAGAATCATAGACCTGGACAATGTGAGTTCAAGCCCTAAGAGCCAGCTGGGTGACTTTGGGCAGGAGATGGTGAATCGTAGACCTGCCTTGGCCATGAAAGCCAGCTAGGTGACTTTGAGGCATCCCATCTAACAGGGTTGTTGTTGTAAGGCAGGGGTGTCCAAACTTGGGAACTTTAAGACTTGTGGACTTCAACTCCCAGGCTGGCTGGGGAATTCTGGAAGCCAAAGTCCACAAGTCTTAAAGTTCCCAAGTTTGGACACCCCTGTTGTAAGGAAAATACAAGGAAGAAGGTGTGTTTGATACGTTGAATTATTTGTACAAATAATAAAGATGGAATAGCACAATGCCAATGAGGAAGAAAAATTACAGCTCCCAAAAGAAACCAGCATGGCTGCATAAAGAACTCTCTGACAAATTGAAAGACAAAAAAGTTAAGTATAAAAAGTGGAAAGAGGGAGACATAACTAAGGCAGAATATCAGCAAATAGTCCGAGCCTGTAAAGATGAAGTGAGAAAAGCTAAGGCTCACAATGAAGAAAGACAAAAGTAAAAGATAGCAAAAAAAGCTTCTTCCAACATGTTAAAAACAAGAAAAGGGTTAAGGAAACAATTGGTCCATTGCTGGGAGAAAGTGGCAAGAAGGTGACAAGCAACAGGGAGAAAGCAGAACTATTTAACTCATGTTTTGCATCTGTCTTTACACAAAGGGATAAAACAGTCCAACCTATCAAAAACAGCACCACAAAAATCAGATTAGGAACACAAATTGAAATAGGGAAGAAAATGGTAAGTGAGCACCTGTCTACCCTAGACGAGTTCAAATCTCCAGGACCGGATGGATTACACCCCAGGGTTCTGAAGGAACTGGCAGACGAGATCTCAGAACCACTGAATTATATCTTTCAGAGATCCTGGAACACCGGGGAACTACCAGAGGACTGGAAAAGAGCTGATGTGGTTCCCATCTTCAAAAAAGGGAAAAAACAGATCCAGGAAACTACAGACCTTTCAGCCTGACCTCAATACTAGGAAAGATTCTGGAAAGGATAATCAAGCAACGAATTAGCGAACACTTAGAAGCAAACAAAGTAATAGCCAAAAGCCAACATGGGTTTGTCAAAAACAGATCATGCCAGACTAATCTTGTTGCATTCTTTGACAAAGTGACAAAATTAGTGGACCAGAGGAATGCCATCGATATAGTTTACTTGGACTTCAGTAAGGCTTTTGATAAGGTAGACCATAACCTACTACTAGATAAAAGTAGAAGAATTTGGGTTGGACAGCATCACCACCAGATGGATTCGTAACTGGCTGACCAACCGCACTCAACGTGTAGTCCTCAATGGAACTGCATCTACATGGAGGGAAGTATGCAGTGGAGTACCCCAAGGCTCTGTTTTGGGCCCAGTACTCTTCAATATCTTCATCAATGATTTGGATGAGGGAATAAATGGGGAACTCAACAAATTTGCAGATGACACCAAGCTGGCAGGAATAGCCAACACTCCAGAAGGCAGGCTTAACATACAGAAGGATCTTGACAAACTTGAACATTGGACACTATCTAATAAAATGAAATTCAATGGTGAAAAGAGTCAGGTTCTACATTTAGGCAACAAAAACAAAAAGCACAGGTACAGTATAGGTGATACCTTACTCAGTAGTAGTAACTGTGAAAGGGATCTTGGAGTCCTAGTGGACAACCATTTAAATAGGAGCCAGCCGTGTGCAGCAGCTGCCAAAAAAGCCAACACAGTTCTAGGCTGCATCAACAGAGGGATAGAATCAAGATCACATAAAGTGTTAATACCACTTTATAAGGCCTTGGTAAGGCCACACGTGGAATATTTGCATTCAGTTCTGGTCGCCACGATGTAAAAAAGATGTGGAGACTCTAGAAAGAGTGCAGAGAAGAGCAACAAAGAGGATTATGGGACTGGAGACTAAAACATATGAAGAACGGTTGCAGGAACTGGGTATGTTTAGTTTAATAGAAAGAAGGACTAGGGGAGACATGATAGCAGTCTTCCAATATCTCAGGGGTTGCCACAAAGAAGAGGGAGTCAAACTATTTTCCAAGGCATCTGAGGGTAGAACAAGAAGCAATGGGTGGAAACTAAGCAAGGAGAGAAGCAACTTAGAACTGAGGAGAAATTTCCTGACAGTTAGAACAATTAATCAGTGGAACACCTTGCCTCCAGAAGTTGTGAATGCCCCAACACTGGAAGTCTTTAAGAAGATGTTGGTTAGCCATTTGTTTGAAACGGTATAGGGTTTCCTGCCTAGGCAGGGGGTTGGACTAGAAGACCTCCAAGGTCCCTTCCAACTCTGCTATTGTATTGCATTATATTGTAATTGTATTGTATTAAAATTAATAGGTAGGTAGGTAGGCAGACAGACAGACAGACAGATAGATTTGATTGATTGATTGATTGACAGAGAGATAGAGAGATGAAGAGATAGAGAGAGATAGAAAGCTAGATAGCTAAATAGATAGATATAATGAGATGATAGCTAGCTAGGTAGCTAGATAGCTAGATAGCTAGATAGCTAGATAGCTAGATAGCTAGATAGCTAGATAGCTAGATAGCTAGAGAGAGAGAGAGAGAGAGAGAGAGAGAGAGAGAGAGAGAGAGAGAGAGAGAGAGAGAGAGAGAGAGAGAGAGATGGATGGATAGATATAGATGATGGATGGAGAAAGAGGGAAAGCTATATAAAGTATATAGCTATATAGCTAGTTATAACTAGAGATGATGATAGGTGTTTGTGTGTGTGAGAGAGAGATGATAGATGGATGGAGAGAGAGAAAGCTAGATAGCTAAATAGCTAGATATAACTAATGATGATAGATGATAGATAGAGGTAGAGGTAGAGATAGAGGGAGAGGGAGGGAAGGAGGGGGAGGGAGAGGGAGGAGACGGAGAGAGAAGTTTGGATGATGGATGACATCTGGGAGGGGTACCATCCAGGTGAGAAAAAACTATTTAAAACCTTAGGATGGTCTTGTTTTTGCTTTCAGCTGAAAGGCTTCTGGAGAGCCTTAACCTTCAATCCAATCCTCCTGGGACCTGACACTGACTCGTGACCTAGAATAATTCCCTGGCCCTACCTAGTCCTACCCCACAGCTTTCTTGCCCATCACCTCTTGAAGGAAGGATGAGATCCACACGAAGGCATCCCTCAAAAGTGTCTCTTCTCAAGGTACGAACCCAAATGAGCAGCAGTAGAGCCCCCACCCACCACCATAAGTCCCACAATTGCAAAGTTAGAAGCACCTCTTTGAAGTCCCGTTCATATGTTCCAACTTGCAAATAGAGTCTTTCCTCCATTTATAACCGCTTAACGAGGCAGCTACTGGCAAATTAACTGAACATCAATTAATGCAGAAAGCGGCCATCACATCTATTCCATTCAACACTGGGCTAATTATCTCCACGCACCTCCTGTGTATTAATTGCAATCTAATTGTTTCTCATATCTGGCTGGCATAAACATTTAGACACATGAGACCCGAGAAGGAGCCAAATAACAGCCATCGTTTGACAGGTCCTGGTTTGTCATATTCACGGATTCTTGTCCTCGGAGGTAGGACTTGAACTGGTTGGTTTCCAAAGGGAATCTGGTTTTGGACCAACCCTTGGAAACCTGACCGATCTCGACAGCCCACATTAGATCATCCGAGTGGATATGCAGACCCCAAAAAGCTGCAGCTGCAATTCTCTTGGATGCCCTCAAAGACCCACAGACTCTCTAATTGCATGTAATTTTACTGAGACCAAATTCACTCATTGAGTAGACAAAACCATCCAAGCAGGCTCAGTAAGTGGGTAGAAAAATAAGCCAGGGGGAAAAAAATCAGCTGCCCATTCAGAGTGGGTTGAATTTTCAACATCTCCATGGGGTGCTCAGAGGAGAAAACCAATCATAGAATCTAAGAGCCTTAGAACTTTAGATTCTTAGAAACAGAAAATCCCAGAATCTGAGAATCAAAAACTATGGTATTATAGAATATTACATTCTTACAATGACAAAAATGCAGAATCTCCGAATCACAGAATCTTGGTATCACAGAATCTGAGAACCTTAGAACTTTAGAATCTTAGAATCAGAAAATAATCATTCGCACTGTCCGGAATTTCCAAGTTGAATCTCCCTCTGGCCAGCTTCTGCCCATTGCTTCTTGTCCTGCCCTTGAGTGCTTTGCAGAACAAGTTGACCTCCTCATTTCCCTGTGATTGTCCCCTGGAAGACTGCTATAATGTCTCCCCTGCACCTCCTCAAAGTTAGACTAGATAACAAGTTCCTTCAACTGTTCATCTTCCAATTTAGCTTCCAGCCCCCTCATCACTGCTCTTCTCTGCCCTCTTTCCAGGGTCTCAATAGATGAGCCATCCTTTCAGCTCAAAGCAAGAGCAGAGCAGGCCCAGCTGACTTCACAAGCTTGATGGAAAGTTCTTAAACTTCTCGACGTTCTCCAAGAAACCCCAGTTCCCCTTACTATCTGTTGGGTTTTTCCTCGCTATTCTGAGTCTTCTTCTCTTTCCCTTCCTCCTCACACCAGGAGCCTGGGAAACAAAAACATCTTCTCTGGCAGGCAGGATGGAAATTAAGTCTATGCACAGAGGCTGTGGGAACTAACTGTGAACACCCAGCCTAATTTAGTCGGCCATTTGCCAAGCCCTCCAGATGTTCAATTAATCCTGAGCCACCTCTGTTCATCTGTCAGGCTTTGGCACAGAGAAAGAGCTGATTGCTTTGTGGCCGCTGGTCCCAGCAACAAGGCTTGGCTGGTTGCGATGGGGTTTCGCGGGGTCTGCGGCATGTTGAGAGTGACATCTGGACATCTTTCTCCTCCAAAGGTCCTGGGCTTATGATGCAGAGAGAGGCAAGGAGGCCAACGGGCTTCTCTCTGGCTTGGTCAGCTCCCTGGCAGGAGGAGGCCACGAATGATCGCATATCTTCCTTCTTTCCCTTCTATTTTGCTCCAAGTGGTAAAGAGGCCACTGCATTAGTGGCTCCCAGCTCTTTTTTATTGTTGTTGACAATCGAAGTGAGCAACCACTTAACTGCAGAGCCTACAACACAACCCACTTGTGGTCTGGAGATGGAGTCCCTATTCCTGTTGTGTATGTATATCTCTATTTATAAGCATCTTTGAATAGAGCAGCAGTGAAATCTAAAAAAACATTTACTACCGGTTCTGTCAGCGTGGCTTGGTGGGCGTGTCTTGGTGGAGGTTTTGTGACGGCGGGCGTGGCTATGTAGTCATGTAACTGGGGGATCAACAGTGGTGGGATTCCAATAATTTAGTTCTCTGCCCTAATAACCAGCTGGGTGGGCGTGGCTCAGTGGTCATGTGACTGGGTGGGCATGGCCAACTCAATGTCACTCATGTCGATGGGCTCTTCGCCTTAGCTGTGACAATGTCATAAGGGTTAACCGGAGAGACAGTTTCTGTAAGGAGGGCAATAAAGATTCGGCTAGAAACAACACCAGAATGTTTCCTTCCTTCCTGCCTTCCTTACAGGATTAGGCCAGCGAAGTGGAAAAAAACAAAAGGAGATTTCTTCCAACCACCAGTTCTCCCAACTGCTTAGAAAGTTTACAACCAGTTCTGCTGAATAGGTGCGAACTGTCTGAATCCCACCACTGGATCAAATGACACATACTCACAATGTCCTGCTGGAGCAGGGTTGGACTAGATGACCTCCAGGCCCCTTCCGGCCCTGGATTATCCTCTGAAGATGCTTCTAGTGCCAGGTTTGTAGTTCTTCCTTCCTCTCCTTTTTCCCTCCCTCCCTCCCTTTCTTTCTCTTTCTCTTTCTTTCTCTCTTTCTTTCTTTCTCAGCACCCCCAATCTCCCGTTTTTGGCCTAGCAAGTCTCAGGGAATCCTGTTGGGACCAAAACAGACACACACACACATACACTCCACCCCATGTTTCCAGAGAACCTGTAGCAAAAAAAATGCTTAAAACATTTCTTTTTTTAAAAAAGCTCAGCTGTACGATGTGCGATCATCGGAACGTTTTTTTAAAAACATTTTTTAGTATTTTTTGCTAACAATTCGGGCGAACCGGTAGCATTTCACCCCTGGAATACAGGGTATGTCAGTTGGGCCACGAGGGAGGCTTACCCCTCGTGGAAATGTGCCCGCCGGGTTATCGAGCATTTCACCAGCCTCGGGCCCAGGGAAGGGGCGGTGGGGTAGCAGTGATTATCCGGGAAGACTTGGAGCCGAGAGAGTTCACGATGCCGCAGACATCCGGGTGTGAGTCCCTTGTCGTGAGATGGGGCCCTGGGAGGCAGTTGGGCCTGCTGATAGTATACCTGGCTCCTCGCTATACATCAGCGGCCCTGCCTGAACTCCTCGAGCTGATCTCATCGGTGGCGGTTGAGACCCCCAAACTTTTAGTGATGGGGGACTTTAACCTGCCGTCGATGGGAGAAGCGTCTGAGGGGGTTCGGGAGTTCATGGCTTCCATGACAGCCATGGACCTGACCCAATTAATTCAGGGCCCTACTCACGAGGGAGGCCACACACTGGACCTTGTCTTTGTCTCTGGCCAGTGGACGAGTGATCTGGGAATAGGGGATCCAACTATTATTCCCCTGTCATGGTCAGACCACTCACTTCTCCGGCTTGACTTCCCTGGTGCTACCCCCCGCTGCGGGGAGGCGGAACCGGAAGGTATTAGATGGTTCCGCCCCAAGCGCCTGATGGAACCAGATAGGTTCCAGACGGAGCTTGGGCCACCTCCTGTGGACTTGACCCGCCCCCGAGTGGAGGACCTGGTAGACGCATGGAATAGTGCGACTGCCGGGGCCCTAGACCGGGTGGTGCCTTTGCGGCCTCTCCTGCGGCGACGAACCACCCTGGCCCTTTGGTTTACCGAGGAGCTAAGGGTGATGAAACGCCACAAGAGACGCCTAGAGAGTCGTTGGAGATCCTCCCGTTCCGAATTTGACCGAGCACAGGCACGAGCCTATTTGAGGACGTACCTTGTGGCATTAAGAGTGGCCAAACGTCAACATTGCGCCGCTCTTATTGCGTCCGCAGATAACCGCCCTGCCGCCCTGTTTCGGGTGACTCGCTCCCTCTTGTCTGAGAGACCGCGGGAAGCCCCTTTACAGGGCAGAGCAGAGGAGTTTGGGAAATATCTACAGGACAAAGTCGCTCAAATCCGGATGGGATGGGCCCCTTTCAGTGGTCCAGTAGAGACGCCCGTGGCGAGTCTTGAGGGACCGCTTTGGGAGGAGTTTGACTCGGTTGCCATCGAGGATTTGGACAGGTTGCGTGGACGTCTGCGACCCACCACATGTTTATTGGACCCGTGTCCCTCCTGGCTTGTACTGGCATCCTGGGAGGTTACGCGCGACTGGCTCCTGGGCCTAGTGAACGCCTCGTTGGGTGAGGGGTCTCTACCGGCCGCCTTGAAAGAGGCGGTGGTGAGGCCCCTGCTCAAGAAGCCTTCCCTGGACCCAACGGACCTAGTCAATTATCGTCCAGTCTCAAACCTTCCTTTCTTAGCGAAGGTTGTAGAGAGTGTGGTGGTACAGCAGTTCCCACGTCACCTGGAGGAAAATGATTATCTAGACCCGCGCCAGTCCGGCTTCCGTTCCGGGCACAGCACGGAGACGGCCTTGGTCGCATTGGTGGATGATCTCTGGAGGGCCAGAGATAGGGGTTGTTCCTCTATCCTGGTCCTATTAGATCTCTCGGCGGCGTTCGATACCATCGACCATGGTATCTTGTTGCACCGGCTAGAGGGGTTGGGAGTCAGGGGCACCGTTCTACGGTGGTTTGGCTCCTTCCTCTCTGACCGGACGCAACGTGTGTTGGCACGGGAGCAGAGTTCGACCCGGAGGTCACTCACATGTGGAGTGCCACAGGGATCGGTGCTCTCGCCTCTCCTGTTCAACACATACATGAAACCGCTGGGCGAGATCATCCGTGGTTTTGGGGTGGGATATCATCTGTATGCTGATGATACTCAGCTATACATTTCCACCCCGAACCACCCCAATGAGGCCGTCGAAATGATGTCCTGGTGTTTGGAGGCCGTACGGGTCTGGATGGATGGCAACCGACTAAAACTCAACCCTTCCAAGACGGAGTGGCTGTGGCTTCCGGCCCCCCGGTTCAACCAGGTGCTTCCATCTCTGGCCATTGGGGGCGTGCAACTAGCCCCCATGGAACAGGTGCGCAATTTGGGCATCCTCCTAGATGCCCGGCTGTCCATGGATGACCATGTAACAGCCGTGGCAAGGGGGGCGTTCCATCAGGTCCGCCTGATGCGCCAATTGCGCCCCTTATTGGACCGGGATGCCCTACGCACAGTCACCCATGCGCTAGTGACGTCTCGCCTGGACTACTGCAATGCTCTCTACATGGGGCTTCCCTTGAGATGCACTCGGAGACTACAGTTGGTCCAGAACGCGGCCGCGCGGGTGATTATGGGGAGGACTAGATACTCCCCTGTAACACCTCTCCTGCGCGAGCTGCACTGGCTTCCTGTGGTCTACCGAGTGCGTTTCAAGGTTTTGATTATGATCTTTAAAGCGCTTCATGGCTCAGGACCTAGTTACATGCAGGATCGCATCCTGCCCCACACATCCCTACGACCAATTCGCTCACACAGAGAGGGACTTCTCCGGGTGCCGTCCTCCAAACAGTGTCGGGGGGCGACACCCAGGAGCAGAGCCTTCTCTGTGATGGGCCCAGCCCTGTGGAATGACCTCCCCCGTGACATCAGGATTATTTCCGACCTCCGCTCCTTCCGTGTACAGTTGAAGACCCACCTTTTTCAACTATCTGGCCTGGCTCAACCGTAATTTTTTCGTTTTTCCCGACTGTCTTTTAAATTTTAAATTTTTTATTGTATATTGGGTTTTATTATTGGGGTATGTTAATGGTTTTAATTGTCTAAATGTTGTAATTGATTACCTCCTCCGTACATGTATGTCTTTGTATATATGTATGTTTATGTGTTTGTACACATGTGTTATGTTTTATATGTTTCTAGTGTACGCCGCCCCGAGTCCTGCTTGGAAAGGGAGCGGCTAATAAATTCAATATTATTATTATTATTATTATTATTATTACACAGGCAAAGACCAGAATAAAAATAAAACATGGGAAATATTAACACATGAACTCATCACAGTAACTATAACACTTACGTTAGCTATAATCGTAATAGTATAACTGAGTAGTTTAAACTGGGTTTTCTTATATCTTGGCCTATTGGGATTTTGTCGATTATCATACTTATAGTTGAAAACCGTCTCTGTTTTAACACAGACATTCATTGCCTTTTCTCCTCTAGTTCCTACTCAACGGGAGATCCTATTCCTAAGACCCTCTTGGTAGGAGGAAAAGAGCAGGATGAAGCAACATATTGAAGGACAGGAGTTGAAGGGGCCCTGAAGGTCTTCTAGTCCAACCCCCTGCTCAAGCAGGAGAGCCAATACCCAGGATGAGGAACCTATGGCACG
>JAKRSK010002356.1:0-15000 GCA_029891615.1 Natrix natrix natrix
ATCTGTTTGTATAGAGTGATAAAGTTATAGCGTGTTATACGATTAGGGTGTATAACACGGTGTATATATTTCAAAAGGACTTGATACAACAGTATATCTGATCTGTGTAATCTATTTTATCTGTTCCATCTATCCATCCATCCATCCATCCATCCATCCATCCATCCATCCATCCATCCATCCATCTATCTATCTATCATTTATCTGTCTTTTATATCATCTGTCTGTCCTGTCTATCTGTCTGTCTGTCTATCTATCTACACACCTCAGACATAAATATAAAGCACTGTCCATTTTATAATACAATACAATACAATAGCAGAGTTGGAAGGGACCTTGGAGGTCTTCTAGTCCAACCCCCTGCCTAGGCAGGAAACAAATGGCTATCCAACATCTTCTTCGAGACTTCCAGTGTTGGGGCATTCACAACTTCTGGAGGCAACTTCTGTTCCACTGATTAATTGTTCTAACTGTCAGGAAATTTCTCCTCAGTTCTAAGTTGCTTCTCTCCTTGATTAGTTTCCACCCATTGCTTCTTGTCCTCCCTTCAGGTGCTTTGGAGAATAGCTTGACTCCCTCTTCTTTGTGGCAGCCCTGAGATATTGGAAGGCTGCTACCATGTCTCCCCTGGTCCTTCTTTCTCTTAAGCTAAACATCCCCAGTTCCTGCAACCGTTCTTCATATGTTTTAGCCTCCAGTCCCCTAATCATCTTTGTTGCTCTTCTCTGCACCAAGTGTGGCCTTACCGAGGCCTTATAAAGTGGTATTATCACATTATCACAATACATAGTATTCATAGTGTAATGCCTTCTCTAGGTTTCATCCCCTCTGGGAACCCTTTGGACTACAAATCCCATCCGCCGGCCAGCCAGTGCTCACCCCTTTTGCTTCAGAGGTACCTTTAGCTTTCCCCCCCCCCAGCCTTACAATGGTGGCATTGAAAACCATGTTTCACTTAGCAACATAAATTTTGGGCCCAATTGTGGTCGTAGCTCGAGAACTACCTGTGCTGGGGATGGCTTGGATGACAAGTCCCATCAGCCACTTCCAGGGTGGTGGGGGTGGTGGCTAGGGATCATCCCTTCTTGCAACAGGTTTCCCCCCACCCCTCAAAATACTCATTGTTTAAAGAAAAATGTGAAAATTTAATAAATAAAATAAAATTATGATTTATTTTTACACACACACACACACACACACACACACACACACACACACACACCATAGGAAATAATTTGGACCAGATCCCATTAACTAGCTTTGCAGGGTGGGGGCTGAGGGGGATTAATGCCCCCACCTAAAATTCAAGCCCCTTTTTCTGTATTTTTATATTTTGCTTGCACCTTTCCCGCCTTGTTACAATCTTGCCAAGCATCCCTTTGTCTCCTGCAAATATTTGTTATCCCACCCCCCCCAGCTTTTTAAGACAAAAAACATAAAATTCCAGGATTGGTTTGGTTTAGTTTGCTTTGTAAGAATTCTGCTTAAATGTTACAAATGGAGGAAGCTTGGATACATGAAGCCTTAGCCTCCTGAAAGGGAAAGAAATTGACCCAAATTTGAAACTGTTTCCTTCTTTCTCTATTACAGGAACTCTTTCCTCCTAGTACACCCCCCCCCCCGTTAAATGTTTTCAGAGGGGGTGCTTGTCCAAAATTGCAAAATAATAGATCAGCGAACGCTAATTCTGTTTCCGGACTTCTGAAATTTCCGGGAGGGTCGTTTTTTGCCTTTCCCAGGTTCTGGAGGTTTTCCTTGAGCCTCCGGGAGGGCAAAAACGGTCTTCCCCGGGCTCCGGAGCCTCTCCCTGAAGCCTCCTGGTATGAAAAATGGAGTGCGGTGGGGCATTGCATTCCCCCGGGGTCCCCCTCTCCTCCCCCCCCCGTGCATGTGCACGCATCCGGTAGTAAAAAAACAATTGAATCCCACCACTGCCATGTATGTATTTTCGTCCAATATTTTCTTGCTTTGGGGCATGGCCCACCACATATGATAGTATGAACCTGATGCTTGCATTTACTTCCAATATTTAGACGATCGATCATTAAACGTTTTTGCCAGTCCGGTCGGTGCAAAGTGCCATCTATAAAATCTATTTTATACGAAGAGGGGGGAAGACCAAAGGGCGGACTTCCTGCCCGCAGAACTTGCACGAACCGATGGTGAATTCAAGATGGATTCATGGAAGGAGGTGACGATTCCACCATGGAATGAAAGCTTCCCGAGGGATCCCTACTTTCCACCCATAGCTTGCTGTTCTCAGTCAAGATCCCGGGGATGCAAGCGGTCATGACAAAGACTGTACAAAATCCACGGGGGGGGGGGGTTTCTTCTCCATGATATCGCCCACAATGGGGGAGAAATTTCCTGACAGTGAGAACTACTAACCAATGGAACGACTTGCCTCGAGAAGTTGCGGGGTGTTCCATCACTGGAGGTTTCTAAGAAGAGATTGGACAAGCATTTGTTTGGAATGGTGTAGGATCTCCTCCTTGAGCAGGGGGTTGGGCTAGATGACCCTTCGAGGTCCCTTTTCCAGCTCTATTCCGATTCCGAGGACTACCTATATCTGACTGTAATCATTCATGTAGGACAGCTCACACATGGGCTTTGGAGTGCTTTGCTAACATCTTGAAGTGCAATACTGAAAGCAAGAAGCAAAGCAAGCGAAGTTTACTTCAGATTTTCCAAGTCAGGATTTGGGACAGACAGTGTTTGGAGACCATTAAAATACCACAGATGGATTTAGGGATTTACACCGAATCCATCCCCCCCTCTCTTTTCTGGCTCGGCACCACAACTCACTTACAATGTCCAGTTTGTTCGGGAATATTTTCTCCAAGATTTGCTTAATCTGCATGAACTGAGAAAAATGCATATTTAGAGTACAGAATTATACCCTGTTTCCCCCCCGAAAATAAGACCTCCCCAGATAATAAGTCCAATCGTCTTAATTCAATTAGTACTGGCATTAATTATCATTATCATTCAAAGCATGCCTACCAAAAGGAAAAAGGAAAGTTATTTTCAAGTCCACCATAGCTTTGTGGAAGGAACAGGAGAATATGTTCTTATAGGTTAGGTTAAAAAGAAGGAATATTAATTTGTGTAACATTAAAGAGAACTAAAAGGCATGGTCTTGAAGGAATTTGGCACCCCAAGAGAAGAGAAGCATTTGGGGGTATTTTAGTGGGGGGAGAGAAGGGGGAGGGGAGAAAGGGTGAAAGGGCCAAGAGGCAGGATGGGAGCTACAGAAAGGGACTTACTTACCCGAGCTCTCGATCCTCAGGAACCTCTGCAAAACAGGAGAAAAGGAGGAGGAAGATGAAAGATCAATTTGCCAGATGATGGATGGAGGGAAGGAAGGAAAGAAGAAAAGAACAGAAGCGTTCATTGCACCTCTCCGTCCCAGGGGCCGTAGTTTTGAGTGCAATATAAAAAAATGCAAATAATTTTTCTCAGCTTCTCACGGACCACAAGGGTAGGGTCTCCTGCTTGAGCAAGGGTCGTTTAGACGACCTCCCGAGATCCAATTCTGTTAAGGTCACGCAAGGTCAAGACGATCTCCAACATTCGGGATCCAATTCTCGGGCAGGATTTGACCCTCTCCATGATCCTTTGATCTTCCCAGCCTGCGAGATCCCCAAATCCTTTCCCAGTTATTCCCACTCCGTTTGTCCCACCCCGAAACTGGTCTCGGTGTCTCCAGCCTGGGAAGTGGGGGGAGGGGGTAGGGAGAAACCAGAAGCTTGAGTTATTTCAGCTGATTGGCTGTCCGTCTTAAGCCACAGCGCACAAACTCACTGCAGGAAGAGTTGTGGGTCTTGTGGGTTGCGTCCATCCTGCTTGCTACGCTCAGCGGGGTGGCGTTGACGGCTTCAGCTCAGCCCCCGGACGGTGACCGAGGGACGAACCAGAGAAGACACAGCTGGATTTTGCCGGTGTTCACCGCACGGTCCGGACACGATTCCATCTTTTCTGGACACAGGTTTCCAAAAATGAACCTTTCTGTCGTGGCCCTTCTGGTTTTTCTCGTGGTCGACGGAGCAGGTAAAGTCCGTCCCCTTGTATCTGTGGGTCAAGGGGGAAAAAAATTAAAGAAAAGGAAAAGGTGAGGGTTTTTTGGGGGGGGTGACAGACATCATAACCCTTCAATCCACCTCGATGAACGCCGTAAACTAGAGCTGAAACATGATTTAAATCAGAAGTTATCTGGACATTTCCTGGTCCCAGTTTTTATTCCTCTATCCGTTCGCTTATTTTCTTTTGAGGCTGCTTACAAAACACAAAAAGACAAATTATATATATGTGTGTGTGTTTGTTTGTGTGTGTGTGTTGTTTTTGTGCTGATAAATAAAGAGACTAGTATAGATCTATTTCAAGCTATTTATGTATGTGTGTGTGTCTCTGTGTGTGTTGTTTTTGTGCTGATAAATAAAGAGACTAGTATAGATCTATTTCAAGCTATTTATGTATATGTGTGTATGTGTATATATGTTTGTGTGTGTGTCTGTGTGTGTGTGTGTGTATGTTCTATTTGTGCTGATAAATAAATAAAGGGAGACTTTATAACAGGGGTTGTAACACAAATACATACATACATACACACAAACACACACACACACACACACACACACACATATATATATATATCAGCACAAATACAACACATGTGTGTGTGTGTGTGTTGTATTTGTGCTGATATATATATAATTTGCCTTTTCATGTTTTGTAAGCAGCCTCGAAAGAAAATATATATATACATATATATATATATATACACACACACATATACATATACATACATACATACATACATACATACATACATACATATATATATATATATATATATATATATATATATATATGAAGTTTTATTAGTCATAGACCAGAACGAATAAAAAACCCGCCATAAACATACCATTAAAAATCCCGCAACGAAATAAAATTAAGAGGGGGGAAATATTAAAACCCAAATTGCTTATAGAATGAATATAAAGGTTTACAGACGTCAGGTTGTTTTTTTCTTTCAATGTAGAGGCTTAACACTCTAACAAGACTATATAGTTTGATTCATGGGATCGAGATAATCAAAAATGCGAATGTGAATTGGATGAATGTGAATGCTATCTAGTTAACTTTATTTCTACTGTTATCGTCAATTGGATTAAAATGGAAAAATGGATCAGAAGCGAAGCACTAAAGAGGAGATATACAATATAATAAGGATTATATGAACTTGATAAAGGGGATAGAGATTATTAACAATGTTAGCATAAACTGGATCAATAGGAATGGAAGCTTAAATGTGTTCATATAGAATAGAGAAATGTTTAGATAGAAGAAGAAAGAGATGAAGGTAGAGATAAAGATGAGGAACTGGGCATTTTTTTGAATATATATATTTGAATATAATATAATAAGGATGACTTATGTTGGAGAAATGTGATAGAGATTATTCATATTTTTATTGTGAATATGAATGATGCCCAGAACCAACTCTGTTCACACACAATATGTTTAAGTTTTAAGTTTTATTAGATTTATAGACTGCCCCCTCTCCCCGAAGGGACTCGGATAGGGATATAAATGTATAGCTTAAAAAAATAATAATAACAATATCTTTTTTAAAATCTGCAATAAAATCATGAACCACAGATCGAATGTATGACCAAATCCGGTCCGCCGATGATACGTGCTCTATAAGTAGACTAAAATCATAATTTATGACTAAAAGGAGGAAGGAGTCGGCATTAAAACCATCAACAGAATAAAAGCGACCGTTTGCAATTAAAAAGACAGAGAGGGGCCACTTCACACAGCGTGGGAGGGAAAGGGACTTTGGAAAGACAGATTCTCACCCGGAGTGACATGTAATAATTGGGTAATTAAATATACACAAACCCCACACATCAAATCCCACACCAGGACAGGTTACACCAAACTTAATTCTCCGATTTCAGACAGCCGCTAATGTCCTGAAAAAGCCGAATATTGGACACAGCTTGAGTCTTGCATAGGTTTCCTGCGCATGTGAAAAATACTTCTTGTCTATAATATAGTACTTTTTTTTTATTATTTGCAAGAGATTAAGACTGGTGAATCTCCTGCCAAACCGTGACAGTGAAAATGAAAAGAGAGAGTTTGGTCTAGTGGTTAAGGCAGCAGGCTAGGAAGCTAAGGGGAACCTGAGTTCATGTCCTAACTTAGCCGTGAATGCTGTCTGAGTGATTTGGGGCCAATCACCAGGAGACAGGGAGTTCTAGTTCTTGCTTAGGCATGAATGAAAGCCGCCTAGGTGACGTTGGGCCAATCACCAGGAGACAGGGAGTTCTAGTTCTTGCTTAGGCATGAATGAAAGCCGCCTAGGTGACGTTGGGCCAATCACCAGGAGACAGGGAGTTCTAGTTCTGCTTAGGCAGGAAAGCCAACTGGGTGATGTTGGGCCAATCACCAGGAGACAGGGAGTTCTAGTCCTGCCTTAGGGATAAAAGCTGCCTAGGTGACTATGGGCCAATCACCAGGAGACGGTGAGTTCTAGTTCTTGCTTAGCCATGAATGAAAACCGCCTAGGTGACGTTGGGCCAATCACCAGGAGACGGTGAGTTCTAGTTCTGTTTAGCCTTCAAAGCTAGTGTTGCCCAAGTCCCTCACTCAGGCCAACCTACCTTACAGGGTTGTCATTGCAGAGAAAATAAGAGGAGGGAAGAGCGTTGGATATGTTTGCTACCTTGAGTTATTTGCAAAATTAATAAAGTCCGGAAATGAATAAACAAATAACCGTTTTTAAAAATGAAGGACTTGGAAAACCGAGGTTCTGGCAGCCAACCGCCTGGGTGAAACGAAACGAAATTAAACTGGGCTTCACTGATGCAGATGTGGGAAAGAAACATCTGCCACATTCATCACTTTTTTAAAGGGGAAACGGGTTATAAAGAAGAAAAAAAAGTCAGGGACTTTTCAAAAAAGGAAGTTGAAAGGAAAAGTCTGCAGGGCTTAACGGGGTTACTCCCAGTTGCTTGAAAACTCAGCTAAAATGCGTAATTTATCGAAAAGTTGACCGTCCCAAATCACGATGAATCAAAGATACAAGGGTAGCAATTCCCAAAACAAAAATAAAAAGGCAGAGTGAAAGAGGAAACCCCCCCAAAAAGAAATGCAATCTATTTTGTATAAAAGAAACACCTTTGGATAAAATGAAAAGATGAGTCAATTAATTCAAAATCAGTAATAATCGGTAATTCAGTTCTTTATTATTCAGTAATAATTTAGTTAACAGTTTACTAACAAGCAGCACTTTAGTTAATTATTAAGGAACAGTTTATTATTAACAGCTTGTTTAATCATTAATTAATCATTAGTTCTTCATAAGTTAAATGATTATGAATTGATGTGCTTATTGGTTGGTAATTTCATTGTTATTCATTATAAGTTCATTGAATATTGGTGGATAACGTCATTGAATCATTTCACTGAGCGTTGTTAACCAATAATTTAGTTGAGTATGATTCATTATTTAATTTTTAATTAAAAGCTTCAAACGTTAGGGCGCTGGTTCTCCTTGGGAACCTCAGGAGGGGGGAAAAATGGATTTTATTGTTTTATTGGTGATCCCCAAAATGTCATTTAAGTGGAATGATGAAGACTGAACATGGATTAAATCTTGATGTTTCCAGATTCTTCCAGGTTTCTGGTTATTTTCATTCGGGGGCTTGATTTTCTTTGCTCAAAACATATATATACTATTTTTACACTTCGCAGCAAATTCACCCACGTTTTGTGGTTCCGTAGAGCGTTTCTGCTGATCACGGCTGAAAAGGGAGCGACTCGAGTCTCAGCATCTGTTTAAGCCGCGAGCAAATGTTTTCCCGTCCCAAAATCAAATTGCGCCATAACTGGATTCCCCAGATCGGCCTTTCAGAAGAAAAAAAAACGAGAACTGTGTTTTAAAGCGGAAATATAATTTTCTCAGAGGCATTGGGAAGGAGCTTCAATTCCCCTGAACTGCCTGGACCACAAATTTGCTCTGAATGTATTCATTCTGTTGTTGTTTTTTTATATTACTTTCGACTTCTGGAAATAGTGATCTGTGACAGGTGTAAGGGCGAGGACTGGCTATAAGTCCCTGTTTTCAGTGCCGTCGTAACGTTGAATGTTGGTTAAATGATTGTTCGTAAGACGAGGGCTTGTTGTTATTAGTTGCGAAGTTGTGTCCAACCAATCGCGACCCCATGGACGACGTTCCTCCAGGCCTTCCTGTCCTCTCCCATCCTCTGGAGTCCATTCAAACTCAGGTCAACTGCTTCAGTGGCTCCATCCAGCCACCTCCTTCTCTGCCGTCCCCTTCTTCTTCTTCTCTTGCCCTCCATCGTTCCCAGCATGAGACTCTTCTCCAGGGAGTCCTTCTTCCTTCTCATCAGGTGGCCAAAGTCTTTGAGTTTCCACTTCAGGATCCGGCCTTCTAAAGAGCAGCCAGGGTTGATCTCCTCTAGGACTGACCGGTTGGATGGCCTTGCAGTCCAAGGGACTCAATGCAGGAGTCTTCTCCTCCAGCACCATCATTCAAAGGCCTCCATTCTTTGGCGCTCAGCCTTCCTTATGCTCCAACCTTCACAACCACCCATTGCAACTGGGAAAACTGTAGCCTTGACTAGATGCACTTTTGATTGGCAGGGTGATGTCTCTGCTTTTTAGGATGCTGTCTAGATTTGCCATTGCTTCCCTCCCCAGGAGCAAGCAAGATGAGAGCTACTTGTGATTTATTCTCTGGGGAATAAATTGTTTATTCCTTTGCTCATTTTCTTTAGAGGCCATAATAAATTGTTTCCTAGCTGAGAATACAACCCAGGCGATCAACAGAAGTCAAAAAAATATTATATTTATTGAGGTCGACATAAAGTAGAATAAAATATGGATTAAAATATAATGGAGACGTGGCATAAAAGGAACAGTTAGAAGCTTGCAGGGAAATGTCATCAGCCTTCAACCACAACATGTCCCAGCCAACATCCCTATGTCAAAAGTCCAAAACCACAAGGTTCAATTAAAGTTCGTTAATGGCACGTAGTCCATATCTATAACAAAAGGAGAAGTAAGACCCCCATCTCCTTATAAGGCTTTTTCCTCAAGGTAACCAATAAGAAATGAGTTAAGTGTTTCCGTGTTACGCTGTCTTTGAGAATGTATAAGAATGCGTGCATCAATAATAAAGGTTGTTCAGAATTTGCAATGTTGGCCATGGGCTAACTTTTCTAAACCTGGCTGCCAAATAAACTTTTCCTGTATCCCGAGAAGTCTAATGCCTGTCATTTTCTGCAACAGACATACTTAAATAGCGGTCATAAAAACACTGCATCTCCATCTTGTATTTATATAGCAGTCGCCGACTTACGACCAAGTTAAGTGAACTGACGCAGTTCTTAAATTAGTAGCAACAGTTCTTAATTGAATCGGGCTTCCCCATTGACTTGGCTTGTCAGACAATTGTGTGAACCCGGGACGCTGTGACCGTCGTAAATACGAGTCACTTGCCAAGGGTAGATCTGACTTTAGATCACGCGACCACAGGATGCAGCAATGATCGCAAGTGTGAAAAATGGTTGTAAGTCACTTTTTTTTCAGGGCCGTTATAATTTTGAACTATAAGTGAACTGTTACAAGTGGAGGGCTACCTGTATATATTTTGATTAAAGATTTAGTCGATTCTTATCAATAGAGTGGGATGGTTACTGCAAAAAATCTTTTCTTTATCTTAGAACCAAAACAGATGCTTCCTGATTGACCATTCAACGGAAAACTCCTTATCTAAGGCTAAAACTGATATGTGGCTGGAAAAAATGATACAACAACAACACATTGACTTATAAAAACCTGAAATATTTGTGCTGGGGATTTTACCAGAAAATTATAGTAAAGAAAATCTAGATTTGATTATTCATGTTATAACAGCAGCTAGGATCGTATTGGCCCAAAATTGGAAAAGTGAAGAGATCCCTACAGGGGAGAATGTGATTAGGAAAATATCAGAATGTGCTGAAATGAACAGATTGATGCTGGCAATTAAAAAGAAGGAACAAACAATTATTATACAATTTGGGAATCTTTTTACCGGTGGTTAGAGAATAGACATACGAATTAAAAGTAAAAGAAGTTATCTAAAGTATAGAAAATGTCAATATAACTAATAGATTTAAATAAATTACAATGAGATTGTTATAATGTTAGATACTTAAGGTATTGGAAATTAAGCTAAAATGAGATTAAATGATGAATAAGATTGTATATTTGAATGTTGGCACAAAATATGTGTACCCAGAGACACATTGGTGAATGGAAAGTGGATTGTTTATATTAAAATAAAATAAAACAAAGTTTTTCTAGATGCAAGTTTTGTTTTAAGGGTTTTGTTTTAAGGGCTTAGCTAAGTTTAGATCTCTTGTTTTTTTAAAAATTTTCATAAAATGGCCATGACTTCTGCCCATCGCAATATTTCTTGGAATTTATTGCAAATGTATCCGAAAATTATTCCCAACGCAGAGTTACTAAGAAAAACCTCTTCCTGTGAGTCAGACAGGCGTGACGGAGAAAAGAAACTGGCTTTAAAAAAAATAATAATTACATCCATGTTTACTATGAGCAAAACAGTCCTGAGCAACGAGATAAAACAATATCCTTTAGTTATCGCCCAGAATGATATTATTAGAGGCAAATGCTCAATCCTGCTGCAACAATTTAAGGAAGTGGTTTTTGGAAAGCTGTCGGATTTTATTTCCTTTTAATTTTTCCCCATCACGTTCTTATTTTATTTTATAACACGTAAACATTCCATTTTCAATTAAACAACGTGTTGATCTGGGTACAAATAGTTTTAGGAAATAGTAATCAAAATATGAACCAATTGAGCAAACTATTGGTCTCCTGCAAACTCCACTCCCCAGTCGCTCCTCTTTTATTTCCTCTGGAAGGGGCCCTTCATTGTCTACCTGTGGCCTTCCTCCCAAGTCGACCTCTGTTCGTTTGCTGTTTCCTTCGTCCAGCAACTCTGTGCATGCGCACACTGGGAACAGGCTCCAGCTGTTCTTCTGCCTCACTGACGTCTGACTCTGAAGGCAGCTGAGAACTGCCAGATGGCCCTGGCCCCCTCTCTGCCTCCGACACAGAACCCTCCTCAGAGCCTTCCCCAAACTCTAGGACTGGCCCAGGTTCCTCCCCACCCTCCTCACTATCCGAATCTGCTGCCAGCTCTGCTGGCAGGCCACAACACCTCCCTTTCTTATATCATCGATCCTTTCTTTATATTTCCCTATTTCTAACTCCTGCTTTTATCAGCTAACCCTCGTCAGTGGCCGAACAGCTGAATTTTGATCAGGTTGCAAGGTTGCAAAGGTCATAAGTGTAAAAAAAAATTGTCCAAAGTCGCTTTCATCCCTGCCACCGTAACTCTGAATGTTCACTAAATGAACAGTTGTAAATTGAGGACTACCTGTGTTTATTTATTTAATTGCAAATCTTCTTATGTTTGCAGAAGCTTTGCAAGAACCACAGGTATGCTACATTTTGGATGGGATTCTGTTCCTTTATGGGATCATCCTGACCTTTCTCTACTGCCGACTTAAGGTGAGCGTCTGGCGAACCCCCCAAAATTAGATGCCTCAATCCTGAAATCCCGGCATGACGATGGCATTTTTGTAATTATTTATCAACCTCTTTATTCACCTTTATTTAACGATCTCCGTAATCCCTTGCGGGGTGGAATCTGGGCAATTGAATGTTTTAAGGGCCAGATGCCTTTCCCGTTGCTAGTGTGGAGTCTTGTTCGCAAATCAATCAATCGCAAGATTTATCAATCTTTTTATTCTTCCTTTTTAATCAGTTCCAGCATCGAAAGAAGAGCAAGACTCCTGCCATCTACGAGGTATGTCCGTCTGTCAATTATTTTACAAGTTGTCTTTGACTTACAATCATAATTGAGCCCAAGATTTATGTTGCTAAGCAAGACATTTGTTAAGTGAGTTTTGCCCCATTTTGCGACCTTGCTTCTCACTGCTCTTAAGGGAATCACTGCAATTCTTAAGTGAGTAACGTGATTACTTAGCGAATCTGGCTTCCCCGTTGAATTTGTTCTTCGGAAAGTCGCAAAAGGGGGATCATGTGACCCCAGGGACGTTGCGACTGTTATAAATACGTCAGTTCCCAAGCTTCTGAATTTTGATCACGGGACCCTGGGGATGCTGCAATGGTCGTAAGTGTGAAAAATGGTCCTAAGTCTCTTTTTCCAATGCCGCTGTAAACTTGGTCACTAAATGAAATGTTGTAAGTCGAGAACTATCTGTATTTCCAAATATCTTTGAGGAGTAGTATCTCTGAGGTAATATATCTGAGGTAATATTTCTGAGGTAGTATCTCTGAGGTAATATCTCTGAGGTAAATTACAGGGGATTTCATTTAACGATTCACTTAACAACTGTGACAGGAAAGATTGTAAAATGGGGGGAAACTTATTAAGAACTGCCTTGCTCAATTATGGTTGTAAGGCGAGGACTCCCTGGATTGGAAAAGAATAAAATATGCATCAAACCCTTCATATTATAAGGGAGGTTCTTGGGGAACGGGGTTCCATCTTGTTGCTCTGAATTTTAATCTTTTTTCTCTTCTGTTTTCTAGAAAGTGGATCCCATCTATACGGTAAGTTTCGCTCTCTTCTCGTTTCACCCCCAAATGATGTTTCAACCTAGAAAAAGGGGTCTTTCTCTCCTTTCTTTCTACTCTAAGGATGGTTGTTAAACACTCATTAAAATCATAAAAAAAGTCTGACCCTGTGCTGTGGTGAGATGGGCAGTCAATAAGTTTGATAGAGCAGGAAAGACGAGATAGATAGATAAAAATAGATAGAGCAGGAAAGAAGAGAGAAAGATAGAAAGATAGATATAAGTAGAGCAGGAAAAAAGATATAGATAAGTAGGTAGGTAGGTAGGTAGGTAGGTAGGTAGGTAGATAGATAGATAGATAGATAGATAGATAGATAGATAGATAGACAGACAGACAGACAGACAGACAGACAGAAAGACAGACAGAGCAGGAAGGAAGAGTGATAGATAGATAGATAGATAGATAGATAGATAGATAGATAGATAGATAGATAGATAGATATAAATAGAGCAGGAAAAAAGATATAGATAAGTAGGTAGGTAGATAGATAGACAGACAGACAGAGCAGGAAGGAAGAGTGATGATAGATAGATAGATAGATAGATAGATAGATAGATAGATAGATAGATAGATAGATAGATAGATAGAGCAGGAAGGAAGAGTGATGATAGATAGATAGATAGATGGGTGGATGGATGGATAGATAGATAGATAGATAGAGCAGGAAAGAAGAGATAGATATAGATATAAATAGAGCAGGAAAGAAGGGATAAGATAGATAAATAGATAGTTAGTGTATGTAGTATATATTGGAGACCCTTTGAGAGCTGTTATGCAACGCAATTTCATTTCCATGTATGCCGATTCGGGTACATTCAAAGTGAGAATAAAGTTATTCTAACTTCTTCAGCCGTGGGTTTTCCCTCCTTCCAGGGTCTGGAGGTTCAGGAGATGGAACCCTACAGCACGCTGGAAGCTTCAAAAGCACCCCCCGAAGGCCTGCCTCCCAGGGAGACCCCCTCCAAAGAATGAACATCTGTCTTCAAACAACATCTGGATAGGCTTTCCCAGCTTCCGATCTTGGCCACGTTTGGTGTTCGGGAGAGAAGCCGAAAATCAGAAGAGACTGTTGGGCAGCCATTCTTTTCTGACATCTCAATCTTTCTGCAGAGTATTAATTTTTGGCAACGCAAAAGGCGCACCCACGAATGTGGGTGCCTGGGAATTCTAGTGGAGCTTCCAAAATCCTCCTGATTTGGGGGAGGGGGGCAGGCGTGTGGGGAGGGTATTTTTGTTAGCCCTCGACTTACGACCACAACGTAAGGCTAGACTTTCCATGGCTTCTGTTCCAATTTCCAAGCAAGGAAATTGTTAAAAGTGTGTTGGGCTTGATTTTATGAGCTTTCGGCCATCTCTCTCTCTCTCTCCTCTATCATTCTCATTTATCTATCTTCCTTTCTCTCTCACTTCTATCTTTATCATTTTTCTTTCTTTCCTTTTTTCCTCTCCTTCCCTCTTTCCTTCCTTTCTTCCTTCTTTCATCTCCTTCCCGTTCCTCCCTTCTTTCCTCCCTTCTTTCCCCTCCTTCCCCATTTCTTTCCTTCCTTCCTTCTTTCCTCTCTTTCCCTCTTCCCCCTTCCTTCTTCCCTCTCCTTCCTTCCTTTCCTTCTTGCCTTCCTTTCTTCTTTCCTCTCCTTCCTTCCCTCTTTCCTCCCTAACTCTCCTTCCCTCTTTCCTAATTTCCTCTCCTTGTTTTCCTTCCTCTTCTGCTCTTCTCCTTCCTTCCCTTTCCTCTCCTTCCCTCCTTCCTTCCTTCTCCTTCCCTCTTTCCTCTCCTTCAATACAATACAATAATACAATAGTAGAGTTGGAAGGGACCTTGGAGGTCTTCTAGTCCAACCCCCTGCCTAGGCAGGAAACCTTATACCGTTCCAGACAAATAGCTATCCAACATCTTCTTAAAGACTTCCAGTGTTGGGGCATTCACAACTTCTGGAGGCAACTTCTGTTCCACTGATTAATTGTTCTCACTGTCAGGAAATTTCTCCTCAGTTCTAGGTTGCTTCTCTCCTTGATTCTCTCCTTCACTCCTTCCTTTTTCCCCTCTTTCCCTCTTCCTTTCCTTCCTTCCTTCCTGTTGTTTGCGACATTTGTTAAGCCCATGAGAGATGCTGCAATTGTCCTCAATACATGCCAGTTTCCAAATTACATGGGATCACTTAGACACTGTAAGTATTGTAAGCGTGAACACCTGTCCCAAGTCACTTTTCCCAGTGACTAGTCACTAAACGAATGGCCGTAAGTCCAGGACTACCTGTAAACTAATGCAGCTTTCTTCCGCCAATTGCA
>JAKRSK010002356.1:20000-373657 GCA_029891615.1 Natrix natrix natrix
CCCCTTTTTATACTTGAGGCACTCTCCCCCCTGATTGGTGGAGCGCCTCAAGGGGCCCAGCTTTTGATTCGCTCTCTCCAGCCACAGCCACCTCATTGGTTCTTCCTTGAAAACCTGCCGGCTGTTTCCAGATTTCATTTCTGGGTGGATTTTGAAGCGAAAAATGGATGGGTGAGAATTATTTGTTCAAGGTCCTTCTTTCAAGTTGCTGATTTGGTCTTTCCCCCGATTTCACAACAGCAACAACGACCGTGAACTGCAAAAACAAACCATTAAGTGGATTCATTATTTAATTTTTTTATTAATTCATGGATCTGAATTCAACCTAATTGTCAGAAGAAGAATTTGGGGTTCCAGCTCAGGGTTGGGCAAGAAGAAATAAAAAATGAGATCCAGACAGTATTAAGGAAAGAAGAAATATTTATTCCTAAAAGAAAACACAGTTGGATTTTGGGGGCAGCCACCAAGAAATGGGGTACAGCGGCAGATTTTTATAAGGGGAGTTTGGGGTGTCACATGATAATTCTAGGGTGTCCCTTGAGGGGCATTTGTGTGTCTGTGTGTGAGGTATTTTTATTCTTCTGAACATGCACTTTCTCTGGGAGAACTAATTTAATTAACTCTGTTTGCAGACCTTATCCTTTGATATGTGGATTAGGTCTGGGTTACTTATTTTGGTGGGGGGAGGTGTTTGAGGAAGTTAAAGATATTTCCCCGTTTGCTATTTTGGCTTGATTATTTTAATTTCAGCTTGCCCGGCAATTATCTAGTGGAGACGATGATCATTGTGGATTCTGTTCATATTTCAAGGGAAGCTGGAAACAGTATAAAGAGTAAAATATATTTTAATATAAAACTTCTAACGCTACGATGGGTCACGGAGCAGAATTACAGGTTCTGATTATGGAGAACAGAAGCAAAGTATTCCAGAACGTCCAAAGGAGAAGGAAGATTTGAGAAATAAAAGACCTAGCTGATAGAAGCAATTAAAAAAATTATATATTTTTGCCCCCTCATTTCCAGGCGTCGGAGCAAATGGGACCAGCCGGGGCCTTCGCCAGCTCTCTTTCTCCTTCCTGCTACCACCCCTGTGGCCGGCCGGCCCATCCAGGGCAGCGGAGACGGCATGTTGGGCTCAGAAGGCTCGGCGGCTCCTTTGGGAGCTTTGGATGCCGCTGCGGCAGTGGCTGCGAAAATCAACGCCATGTTGATGGCAAAAGGGAAGCTGAAGCCCTCAGCCAACTCCGCAGACAAGGTTAGTGGTTAATGGAGGTGGGTGTTGTGGCCCACCAGTGGCCAGCGGAGCTGGCAGCAGATTCAGACACTGAATCTGACAGTGAGGAGGGTTGGGTAGGAATATGGGCCACTCCTGGAGTCTGGGGAAGGCTCTGAGGAGGGCTCTGTGTCGGAGGCAGAGAGGGGGCCAGAGCCGTAGGCCAGTTATCAGCTGCCTTCGGAGTCAGACATCAGTGAGGCAGAAGAACAGCTGGAGCCTGTTCCCAGTGGGCGCATGCACAGAGTTGCCAGACACGAAGGGAAGAGCTAAAGAATGAGGGTTGACTTGGGAGGAAGGCCGTAGGTGGACGATGAATGGCCCCTCCCAGAGGGAATAAAAGAGGAGCGGAAGGGGAGTGGAGTTTGCAGGAGACCATTCGTTCGCTTCATTGGTTCGGGACTCTCCGAGACTCCTGGCCAAGTTTTGCAGAGATCGTCCTGGCAGCTCTCCAAGCCAGATAAGGTCTGTGACTATAAATCCTCCCTTGAATCCTCCCTTCTGATCTTCGGCAGCTCCAGGCTCCAGGCAAAGGCTCGTCGGCGAACAAAAGCAAAGATGATCTCGTGGTGGCAGAAGTGGAAATCAACGATGTGCCACTCACGTGCCGAAATCTCCTAACAAGAGGACAGACGCAGGACGAGGTCTGGTGCCCTATCCAGGAAATGGGGGGGGGGGGGGGGAAAGCTCTGCAGTACCTTCATTTCCCATAATATCAGCTTGATAGGCTTAAAACAGGTCCGTTCCACTGCCTTATATTTCTGAGAGTTGAAATCCACCCCTCTTAAATCATGCTGACTGGGGAATTCTGGGAGTTGAAGTCCACCCTTCTTAAAGCCTGCTGGCTGGGGGATTCTGGGAGTTGAAGTCCACCCATCTTCAAGCATGCTGGCTGGGGGATTCTGGGAGTTGAAGCCCACCCATTAAAGGATGCTGGCTGGGGGATTCTGGGAGTTGAAGTCCACCCATCTTAAATCATGCTGGCTGGGGAATTCTGGGACTTGAAGTCTTCAAATTATCACGGGGCCCAGAAACCCTGCGTTTCCTTTGCGCTCCTTTTCTTCCTTTTGATGGGTCAATCTGCCTCTTTATCTTCCCAACAAGCCACAGGAAAACCATCATTTAAGTGTAGCTTGTTTGTCATGATTTGAGGGTGGGGGGAAGGGTCCTGCTAGAAACGCCTTCGCGGAAGAGACAATTCAGAGGAATTTGGATCTTCCATGGAGCTTTTTTCTCACATGGCTGATTGTGATTCTTTTTTTCCCCCTCCCCCTTTCTCCTCTTCCTCTCCCCAACGTCTGCAGATAAGCAAGCTCAGTGGGGCGGCAGTCTCGACCCGGGGGCGATACATGACCGCGGAAGAGAAAATCAAAATTGGCCCTGGGTGTGTATTGCTGTTGTCTCCATCTCCGTTTTACCTCTTTCAGAAGGAAACCACTCGTTATTCTCAACTCAAAAGATATTTTTCTCAGCATCCGAAGTCTTCGTCTTGGGCTCGGATGATTAAAAATAAATAATGAAACATGCCTTCCTTTGTTTCTCTCCCCAGAGATCGTCCCCTGTACTTGCACGTCCAAGGACAGACGAGGGAACTGGTGGACAGTAAGTCGATTCGGTTTGGATTCGGGGTTGCAAACATTTGGGGGGACTCGGGCATCAGGAAAGAAAATGTGGCTTTCTTCGCGTCCTGTGGCTGATTTTGTGGCTTAGTCACTCCCAAGTGCTGGCTTGGGAATTCTCGGAGTTGAAATCCACTTGTCTTAAAGCATGCTTGTTTGAGGAATTCTGGGAGTTGGAGTCCACCCGTTTTAAAGCATGATGGCTGGGGAATTCTGGGAGTTGAAATCCACCCCTCTTAAAGCAGGCTGGCTGGGGAATTCTGGGAGTCAAAGTCTACCCATCTTAAAGCATGCTGGCTGGGGAATTCTGGGAGTTGAAATCCACCCCTCTTAAAGCAGGCTGGCTGGGGGATTCTGGCAGTTGGTCCACCCAATTTAAAGCAGGCTGGCTGGGGGATTGTGGGAGTTGAAATCCACCCTTCTTAAAGCACACTGGCTGGGGGATTCTGGGAGTTGAAGTCCATCTCTTTTAAAGCAGGCTGGCTGAGGAATTCTGGGAGTTGAACTCCACCCCTCTTAAACCAGGCTGCCTGGGGGAAAAGCCACTGTTCGCTTGAGAGAAGGGACTCCGTTCGCTTAACATCCACGGCCACCAAGGTTATAAAATCAGGCCGGACTCCCTTAATGCCCGCCTAGTTTAGCAACAGGAAGGTAAAGGTTTCGCCGCGTGTGACGCCGTTGCTTCGTCCCTTGCAGGAGCTGTCAACCGGATCAAAGAAATCATCACCAATGGTGTCGTCAAAGCAGCCACCGGGTCCAGCCCCACCTTCAACGGGGCCACGGTGACAGTCTACCACCAGCCCGCCCCCATTACTCCCTTGCCCCCAGCCGTGGGGCAAAAGACGCCCTTCCAGTCTGGCGGAGTAAGTATTGCTAGAGAAGGAATTTTCCCAGCTTGGTAGCGTGGTGGACGGGACATGTTCAGTTTAACTCTGCTCTCTGCTTCGGGTGGGTTGATAGGATGGGCAGAGCTAGGAGTTGCTAAATCCAAAGGCAGAGATTTATTTAATACCACTCTTATAAGGCCTTGGTAAGGCCACACCAAGAATCCTGCATCCAGTTTTGGTCGCCACGATGTAAAAAGGATGTGGAGACTCTAGAAAGAGTGCAGAGAAGAGCAACAAAGAGGATTAGGGGACTGGAGACTAAAACATATGAAGAACGGTTGCAGGAACTAGGTATGTCTAGCTTAAGAGAAAGAAGGACTAGGGGAGACATGATAGCAGTCTTCCAATATCTCAGGGGTTGCCCCAAAGAAGAGGGAGTCAAGCTATTCTCCAAGGCACCTGAGGGTAGAACAAGAAGCAATGGGTGGAAACTAATCAAGGAGAGAAGCAACTTAGAACTGAGGAGAAAGTTCCTGACAGTGGGAACAATTAACTAGTGGAATGGCTTACCATTAGAAGCTGTGAATGCTCCAACACTGGAAGTTTTCAAGAGGAGACTGGACACCCATTTGTCCATAACGCCATAGGTCTCCTGCTTGAGTAGGGGTTGGACAAGAAGACCTCCAAAGTCCCTTCCAACTTTTATTCTGTAAGGTCCCCTGACATGGCTTATTTTTCTGGGCAAAATGGTTGCAAGAAACTTGGGTATGTCTAGTCCAGTGAAAAGAAGGACCAGGGGAGACATGATAGCAGTCTTCCAATATCTCAGGGGTTGCCCCAAAGAAGAGGGAGTCAAACTATTCTCCAAAACCCCTGAAGGCAGGACAAGAAGCAACGCATGGAAACCGATCAAGGAGAGAAGCAACTTAAAAATCAGGAGAAATTTCCCGACAGTTAGAACGGTCCGGGGGGAATTCTGGGAGTTGAAGTCCACAAGTCGTTAAAAGTTGCCAAAGTTCTAGAGAACTCAATGCTAGAGGATTAAGAAGGCCTGGTCCGTTGAGCAGGGCTAGGCCGAAACCGTCCTCTTACAGAAATGCGATGGAGAGAGGGGTCCAGCTTCCAGACAGCAGCGACCTCACTGTGCCATCCAACAGTACCCTCTAGATTTCCTCCGAGAGAAATCAGCTGTTTGCCCCCAGAGGAGAAGGGTGTTGTGGCCCACCAGCAGCCAGCAGAGCTGGCAGCAAATTCAGACAGTAAGAAGGGTTGGGGAGGAACATGGGCCAGTCCTGGAGTCTGTGGAAGGCTCGGACGAGAGCTCTGTGTCGGAGGCAGAGACGGGGCCGAGGCCGTCTGGCAGTTCTCAGCTGCCTTCGGAGTTAGACAGCAGTGAGGCAGAGGAACAGCTGGAGCCTGTTCCCAATGTGCGCATGCACAGAGCTGCCAGAATTAAAGAACAGCTCAGACATCAGGGTCGACTTGGGAGTAAAGCCACAGGTGGACGTTGAATGGCCCCTCCTATAGGACATAAAAGAGGAGCGAAAGGGGAGGGGGCTTTTGCAGGAAACAATTTGGTCCTTCGTTTGTTAGATGTGTTTCAGGAGTGTGAAGATCTGTCCGTGAATCTCAGAGACTCTGCCCAGAGTCTTTCCTTGCATTTGGGAAAATATTTCCATGGCAGCTTTCCAAGCTAGATAAGGCCTGTGGTCATAAATACTCCTTTGGGAGGCTGTTTGCCAGGCCTCGGCTGAGTGTGAAGGAGAGGAATTCACCTTCGTTTAATAAAAGGGGTTTCTGCTTCGTACTTTTTTGGGGAAGCCTAGGACAGAACAAAGGGCTGGAGGGTAAATTACACGCCGGTTGCCCAGCATCCGAATTTCGATCGCGTGAATCGGAAGCGCGAATCATGCTGTCGTAACCGTTCGCTGAAGGAACGGTCATCAAGTCGAGGACTACCAGCCGACAAAGTAAGAAAAAAAATGAGTCGGCAGGCCGAAGCAGGTTCCCCCGAGCGACCTTTTGGAAATGTGTGTGTGTGTGTTTTTTGTTACAGATGCATTACGTTCAGGATAAGCTGTTTGTGGGCTTGGAACACGCTGTGCCCACGTTCAGCATCAAGGAGAAGGTGGAAGGGCCGGGCTGCTCGTATTTGCAGCACATCCAGATAGAAACGGGGGCGAAGGTGTTCCTTCGAGGGAAAGGCTCCGGCTGCATCGAACCCGCCTCTGGCCGCGAAGCTTTCGAACCCATGTACATATACATCAGGTAAGCAAGAAGACGGGATTCCTTTAGATCAGAGGTTGGAAGGAAACGATACGTTTGGGGACCTCAACTCCCAGAATTCCCTGGGAGTCAAAAGTCCACAAGACATAAAAGGGTCGCGCCCTGCCTTTAAGATCAAGACATCTACCATCGTCATTTAACGACCCCGTAATCCCTTGCGGGGTGAAGTCCGGGCAACTGAATGAAGCTAGCCGAGTGCTTGAATGGCCAGATGCCCTTCCTGTTGCCAGAGCGGAGTTTTAATATGTATCTCTACAATGAGAGTTTGTTAACAGTTTTGAAAACGTTTTGCTTTCTTTTGGGGTGGGGGTGTTTATTTTTCTTCCTGCCCACGACTTTGTGTCTACCATGACAGGTCAACAGTTTTGTTGTTTTAAAAATGCCGGGAGGGCCCTGTTTCGCAAGGGGTGGGAACTAACGTTGGAGCAGCGTACTGATCAGGTAGGCAGATAGAGTAGCATTGAGAGAGAGAGAAAGAGACAGAGAGAAAGAGACAGAGAAAGAGATGATAGAGTAGATAGCTAGAGAGAGAGATGAGAAAGAGGGAGAGAGAGATGATAGAGAAGGAGAGGCAGATATAGAGATAGATGAGAATGATAGAGAAGATATGATAGTGTAGAGAGAGAATAGAGATAGAGATGCATGAGAATGATAGAGAAATGATAGAAGGAGAAAAAGAGAGGCAGAGATAGATGAGTGATAGAGAAGATAGAGAATGAGAATGATAGAGAGATAGATAGATGAGAATAAGAGAGGAGAGAGAGAAAGAGGCAGATATAGATAGATGAGAATGATAGAAAAAAGAGAGATAGAGGAGAATGATAGAGAAGATAGAGGAGAGAGAGAAAGAGAGGCAGATAGATAATGATGAAGAGAGGAGAGAGAGAAAGAGGCAGATAGAAATAGATGAGAATGAGAGAAGAGAGAGAATGAGAATGATAGAGAAGAGAGAGAGATGACAATGATAGACAACATAGATAGATAGAAGATAGATAGATAGATAGATAGATAGATAGATAGATAGATAGATAGATAGATAGATAGATAGATAGAGAAACAGAGAGCTCTTCCACAATTCTGCTCCACCTGTCAAGGGGCTTTCTCCTGCTTTAAGTTCCTGAACTTCTAAAAATTCTTTAAAACTCCTAAAACGTAAGAAGATTCCTTCTTTATCTTTCACGCTGAACGCTCCTTTCTTTCTCTTCCAGCCACCCCAAGCCAGAAGGCCTGGCAGCAGCCAAAAAGCTTTGCGAGAACTTACTACAGACTGTGAGTGACTTCTCAACCCCCTTGACTAACTTCTAACCGCTGCCCTTTTCCTCCCTTAACCCCTTCAGTGGCGAGTAAGGTCGTCAAACGGGGCCAAGCTCCCGTCACAAAGGTTTCCCTTAGATAGACTAGAAATTTGAAGCGCACTTTTTGTTCACGAAACCGAGGATGGCCTCTACTTAGCAGTCGTTCCCCTCAACGCCCAAGTTGCCGGCCCCAATTATGGTAGCTAAACGAGGATGACCCGTATAAGACAAGCTTCAGGGTAGATTGGTGTTCTGACTGAGGCTTCCCAAGAGCCTGAAGCAAATCCTTGTTACGATAAAAACCCCTTTTCTTAATTGGCTGCGAATTCTGCTCCTTCACATCCAGCAAAGTCTTTCCAGGGAGGATTTACGGTCACAGACCTTATCTGGCTTGGAGAGCTGCCAGGCCGATCTCTGCAGAACTTGGCCAGGAGTCTCAGAGAGTCACAAACCAATTAAGCAAACTAATGGTCTCCTGCAAACTCCACTCCCCAGTTGCTCCTCTTATTTCCTCTGGGAGGGGCCATTCAACGTCCACCTGTGGCCTTACTCCCAAATCGACCCCTGTTCTTTAGCTCTTCCCTTCGTCTGGCCGCTCTGCGCTTGTGCACACTGGGAACAGGCTCCAGCTGTTCTTCTGCCTCACTGATGTCTGACTCTGAAGGCAGCTGAGAACTGTCAGACGGCCTCGGCCCCCTCTCTGCCTCCGACACAGAACCTTCATCCGAGCCTTCCCCAGACTCCAGGACTGGCCCATCTTCCTCCCCAACCCTCCTCACTGTCCGAGTCTGCTGCCAGCTCCTTCTTCCGCTGGCGGGCTACAACAATTGGAAAGTAAAATAATTCCATAATTGAGGGATGAACTGTTGCCGTCAAAGAGGGGATCATTGCAGAAAGCCTCTGATGATGATGATGATGATGATAATAATAATAATAATTGATTAGTTTAATTATCAAATTAATTAAATTGGGTCCTGATGACCGAATCTGCAATTCCTTTTAAGGTCCACGCCGAATACTCGCGGTTCGTGAACCAGATTACTCCCGCCATGCCCTTAACAGGTAGGTCTTGACCAGCGGCTCAGCTACAGCTAGTCCTCGACTTACAACAGTTCATTTAGCGACTGCTCCTAGTTACAACGGCACGGGGAAAATTGGACTTTGGACCGGGTTTTTTTCAGAGTTTACGACCGCTGCAGCATTCCCTCCCCCCCCAGCTTTCACGTGATCAAAAACTCAGCGGTTTGGCAGCCGGTTCGCGTTTACGACCGTTGCTGCGTCCCAAGGTCACGCGATTTGCCCCATCCCCTTTTGCGACCTTCGGACCAGCAAAGTCCAGAAGACCGGGATCGTAACTGATCCACTGCGGTGACCCACTTAAGAACTGAAGGCAAGGGAGGACGTAAAATGGGACAAAACTCACTCTCGCAAATGCCTCCACTTGAGAACAAACCAATGTCTCACTTAAGGACAGAGGTTTTTCGCCTCGTGGTCGTAAGTTGAGGACTTACCTGTATTTCAGGTTTCTGACCAGGGAGGGATGGGTTGGATTGTTCCCTCTGGGGTTTTGGGGTTCTCCAAACCTAAATCCCCCCCCTTTCCTCATTTCCACCACGTTCATTCCAACGTTGTAAATCAACCTGTTCCAATCCAGCCGTTCTTTTTGCCTCCCATCAGGATTCGCACAACCAGCAACCATCGCAACCGTTCCCCCCCAGCCGCCGTACTATCCCCCCAACGGCTTCCAGGCGACCTACCCCATGGCTCCGCCCCCTCAGCAGCCGGGCCAGCCTCCTTACGTGATGCCAGGCATCGGTCCTCCGGCAGTTCCTATGGCGCCAGGGGTACTGGCCCTCCCCACCAGCGTCCCTCCCGTGCCCACCCAGTACCCCATTCCGCAAGTCCAGCCCGCTGCTACCACCAGCCAGGTAAGAAAATGCAGCGCTTTCTTTCAAAGTAAAGTTTAAATAATAATAATAACAACAACTCCCAGGTACTTGGAAAGGCTGACTATAGGTAGATTAAAATGCTGTAGACTAACATGCCAAATCCAGTCTGAACATTTGACTCAATGTGCGATGAGATAATAGTAATAGTAATAATAAGAAGAGGAGGAGGAGGAAGAAGGAGAAGGAGTAGGAGAAGAGGAGAGCTTGGTACGCAGATGACTTACTCTCTGGAAACAAATACTGTGGGGGAAAGACACCCCTAACACCCCTCGGGGTGTCTGTTCTGTTAAGATACAGCCTGTTGTGCCTTAAAATGGCTTCTACTGTACTGCCGTCAAACGGCTTCTACTGTAGAAATTAGAAATTACGTTCGGTCCGGACATTTCCCCCCCTATCAATAAATACTCTGGCTAGGCTGGCTTATTGGCTAGTTTTAAATATTTTAACATGCTAAAACGTCGTTTTGTTGGGCCACGTTTGGACAACGCCGGTTTGTCGGCTAATACAAGAATAAAGCAGACGAAGAATAAAATTAAAGAATACCACTTTCTTCATTGTGCCTTTTGAACAATGGTTCCAACCTTAGAGGTCCGTTTCAATATTTTTTTCATGGTGCGTCTGTTTCCAGACCCCGCTAACTGCTCCTTTCTTGCCTGCTGCTCCTGGAAAGACGCCCCTGCCGAGTGGGACGCAGCCCCAGATGCAGTCCCTTCCTCAACCGGGTCAAAAGCGGCGATTCACCGAGGAGCTACCCGACGACCACGAATCCGGATTGTTGGGATATCAGGTGCAGTAAGCCGCCATCGTTTCCTTACCTGCTCCCCGTTTCACCTTTGAAATCAAAATGATTGTCGGTGTTCTGACCCAGCTCCCCAAACGCAACACACCCTCCGAAGTGAACTCGAACGTTTCCTTTATTAGGAGCGCCGTCAACCCCGGCAAAAAGTAGGAGAACAAGTCCGTCCAGCCATAAGATGAATCGTTGTCTGCGACATCTTTTCATCTCCGCCCCGTGCCTTTTATCCCCAGAGCTAGGGTGAGCTTCATTAGCAGCGGTGGCTCTTCCATCCCGAGGACCGGCCCGTAGATTTCCACTGCTCTCCTCTCCTCTGCCTTCTGTGCATCCGCACATCAGGCACTGGACCCAGCCGTTCCCCCTCTTCCTCATCAGCCCTCTCCTGACCTGGGGGCTGTTGACTCCCCATCTGAGGGCTGATGGACAATCCAGGCTCCGCCTCTCTCTCTGTCTCTCTCTCTCTCTGACAGCTCCATTCCCTCTTCCCCCTGGGAGCTCTCCGATTGCCCTGAGGCTGACCCTGATTGCCACACCTCCTCGTCCTCCTCTGATTTGACTTCTGGAGGGGCCGGTGGCCGACAGCCCACAACAGTAGAGCTTAGCTTACCTCCATAATTGTCATTCAAGCATTAGCTGTACTGACCGTCTCTCCCTAGGGGCCAGTTCTGCTGAAGAAGGGACCATAGGACATGTAGCGTTTAGGCCGGAGGTCACCACGGGCCTTTTCAAGACTCCGGGTGGTGTTTTCGGGGATCTACAGTTAGGCTCACAACCATTCACTTTTAACAGCGGCGCTGAAATGACCCTTTTCCCCCCCTTACGAACGTTGCGTTCCCAGCGGCCACGTGATCCAAATTCAGAGGCTTAGCAAATGGCTCGCAGTTATGATGGTTTGCAGCGACGCCCCCCCCCGCCCCCTTGGGAGTCACGCGACCCTCTTTCGCAACCTCACGGCAAGCAGAGAGAAGCCGGATTCGCTTAACGATCGGGTGACAAACCTAACGGCTGCGGCGGAATTTGCTGAGCCGCTGTGGCGAGAACGGTTGTTAAAATGGGGCAAAGCTCCCTTCACCGCTTTGTCTCGCTTAGCCCCGGATATTCGGGGCTTGATTATGGTCGAGGTCTTACCATTATTTGCGGCAGCTGCTGTCGCGAGATGGACAGAATAGTGGACAGGGTTGTCCCCCCCCCACACCCCCATTTTTTTTAAAGCTCACCAAAGAGGTTGCAGGCGTGAAAAAAATTAGATTTGCAGTTGAAATTTGCGGCTTTGTTTCCCTCTTGAGAGCCACCGCTGAGCGATGAAACTCAACTTTGGGGTTTCAAAGCAGATTTTAGGGAAAGGGGGCGGGGGAAGGAGGAATTTGAAGTGGGGGGGGGATTTGGAATAATCTTTTCCAACAGAAGCATTTTGGGGCCGGGTTTAAAGCCGGCAGCCCAGATTTAGAGGTGAGAATCCAGAGATTTCGTTAAAATGCTTTCCAATAAAAAAATGCTTTCAAATAAAAAAAAACATGGGAAGACGGCCTATTGGCTTGGGAATTGTAACTCACAACAACTTCAGTTTTCTTACCTGGGGCGTGAAAACAACAGGGAGGGGGGGGAAAAAAACCACCCCACCCTTCTTTGTGTGTTGCTCAAACAAAATTGCGTATCGAGTCATCCAATGTTGCGTAGTCTTCGTTTAGAGAAAAGATAACGCTCTCTTTGTACAACACAAGGGGGGAAGAAAACTCGCAAACCTGTGAGTTTTGCTCCGCGAAGTTTTTCCTAAACTTTTTGGAAAAGAACGACGACGATTGGCGTTTGTAGAGCTAGGCCACGCACCTGTTTGGGGGCGGAGTTCCCTATCCTGTAACGACTGGTGAATTTTCTGAATAACTTTTGCCCAAGTGGTATAATCAGATATTATACCCGCTTTACGACCCACAGCGACAATCGCAAGTCGAGGAGCCCCCCTACTAAATGAAATTGAAGCAGAAAAGCCCACGGAAACACGGCGGGGTAAAGATAGCTCCGAATTTTTAAGTCTGGGGGTCTTAAAAGACGCCGCCAAATTGCTCCGCCTTTGGCTTCTGGATTGTAAAATAGAAATAAATTTCCCTGGTTTAGTGAATTCAATTTTGAGAGAATGATTCCTCAGCCTCGTTTTGCTCCTGGTTAAAGATAGCGTCGGTACCTCTAAAGCAGGGATCGGCAACCTTAAAACCCCAAAGATCCACAAAGATCCTAACTCACCGTTCAATTCTGGAGCCTACCGGAAGTCCGATTCCCAGTCTCCTCATAGCGCAGCGTCCTTTTTCCTCTCCCTGTCCTAACTGAAAGCCCTATCAATTGTGGAGCCGACCGGCGACAGGGGGCTGCAGCGGAGGGATGAAAGAGTCACAGTGACCCCTCCTCTAGGGCTAAGCAATTTCCAAACCTCTGGTCCCTAAAAAAAAATATCCCCAAATCCCAAATCTCTAGGAAGCTGGCCGTATCCTTATTTAAGAAAACGAAACAGGAAAATGTTGGGCCTCCGCAAAAGAGCTTTTTTTCTTTCTTTCTTTTTTTTTTCATGAAGGAGCTGATAGCTCACGTCCGTGTTTTAGGTTTGCTAATGCCGCTGTGTTTTTCTGCTCATAGCATGGACCCATTCATATGACTAATTTAGGTACAGGATTCTGCATCCCGACGGACATGGATGGGACAGGCCCGAAGCCAGCAGGTTCCTCGGGAAAGGAGAGAGAGAGGGACAGGTGAGTGGGGACACCCCTGCGGGGTAGGCTGGGCCATTCGGAGAAACAACAAACCTGCTTTGAGACATGCTAGAAAGGGGTACAGGTAGCCCTTGATTTACTGCGTTTCGAAGTTGCAACGGGCGCTGAAAGCCAAAATGGCTTTGCGCCGCTTTCCACCCTTGCGGCCCCATGATCAGTTTTTCAGGAGCTCGGCATATTTATGACGGTCGCACTGCCCCGGGGTGGTCACGTGATCCCCTTTTGACAAGCGAAATCAGCGGAGCGCCGCTAACAACGGCTGCCGCGATTCCCTTAATAGCCGTGGGAAGAAAGTTCGTAAAAGGGGGCCAAGCTCCCCGGACAGACTGCCTCGCTTTTAGCGATGTAAACGTTGGGCTGAATCGAGGTCGTAAGTCGAGGACTACCTGTCTTGAGATTAAGCTTTAATTATACTTCTTATACCAAAGAAGATCAAGGCAGGGAAAACTTGGGCTTCCTTCTCACCGTTTCCCGTTTTCCCGGGGCGAGCTCATTTTCTCTCAAGGGTTGCTCTATATTTCTTTTTAAGACCCTCTTTTCTACTTGGTGAAGAAAGGAAGGTCTCCTCTCGCCACAAACTTCCCCTTTTCCTTTTTTGGACCATTTGTCCTCCCCTCAACTGTTTTTAGTACGACTGAAAAAGATAAACCTTGGCAGGACAAGGTAGAATTCCATCCGTTTTTTAATGCTGTCCTTTGTTCTCCGAACAATCAGACTTGGTTCCTTATCTAAACCACCCCCCCTGTCGTCTGCAGACAGGGATGATGGGGCTTAAGGTCCATCCACTGAGCACGGGCCAAGTCCGGGGTAGACTGAGAATTCAAGGCGGGGCTAGAACTCCTTGTCTCCTGTTGATTGGCCCAGAGTCACCTAGTCAGCTTTCATGCCTAAGGCGGTACTAGAATTCCCCGTCTCCTGGTGATTATCAGACCCAGTGAGCTTTCATGCCTAAGGCGGCACTAGAATTCCCCGTCTCCTGGTGATTATCAGACCCAGTGAGCTTTCATGCCTAAGGCGGTACTAGAATTCCCCGTCTCCTGGTGATTATCAGACCCAGTGAGCTTTCATGTTAAAGGCAGGACTAGAATTCCCCATGTCCTGGTCGATGTCCCACCCAAGCTGGCTTTCATGCCTAAGGCGGTACTAGAATTCCCCGTCTCCTGGTGATTATCAGACCCAGTGAGCTTTCATGCCTACGGCGGTACTAGAATTCCCCGTCTCCTGGTGATTATCAGACCCAGTGAGCTTTCATGCCTAAGGCGGTACTAGAATTCCCCGTCTCCTGGTGATTATCAGACCCAGTGAGCTTTCATGCCTAAGGCGGTACTAGAATTCCCCGTCTCCTGGTGATTATCAGACCCAGTGAGCTTTCATGTTAAAGGCAGGACTAGAATTCCCCATGTCCTGTCTCCTGGTGATTATCAGACCCAGTGAGCTTTCATGCCTACGGCGGTACTAAAATTCCCCATCTCCCGGTCGATGTCCCACCCAAGCTGGCTTTCACGCCTAAAGCGGGACTAGAACTCCCCGGCTCCTGGTTTCTATTCCCCCAAACCCTCTCCCTTACTGGACACCCTCTCTCTGTCTCCAAACAGGCAGCTGATGCCACCACACCACCAGCGTTACCAGTGGCCGGAATGAAGCCGGAGCCTGATGACCGAAACGGGTCCTTGGGGGGCAGTAACGGTGAGTGTGTGAGGGCCTAGAGGCCTGCCATGTCTTCTTTGCAGTGATGGGCGGCTCGAAGCCTTCAGCTTCTCTTCGCTCGGTTGTAGTGGGGTCGCCAAACCCCGAGTGGACGTGTCCCTTTGGGGGAAGAGAGGGGGGGTGCTTGTGTTTCTCCCCTCTTTCAAGCAACCCACCCAGCGAAGAAAAGGGTCAGGTTTCCGAAAAAATGCCTTACCAGCCTCGAGCCAAGTTTCAAAAGAAATCCAGTCATCTCAGCAATACCCATGTGGAGTCGGATCTAAGCCTCAGTTAAATTATGGCTGAACTTTACCCCCGTTTCTCCCCTCCCCTCAGTCTGTGTCATCAATCACATTCACCAACTGCAGCTTGTAAAACGTCCAGCCTCACAAGCCTGCTGTAGTATGCGTGGAATTCTCTTCCCCCCCGCCCCCGCTTTCCTCCAATGTCAGCTTGATAACAGACGTGGAAATGCTTTTACAAGTTGACATAAGGATTTCTCAGTCCTGCCTAGGATATCTTGTCTCCTTGCGGGAATGCGCCCCCCATCTCCCCGAACCGAGTTCCAATACGCCCCTTCCCCATTCTCTTCTCCCCCCCCTCCATCTTTTCAATAGTGACGGGTGGAAACTAATCAAGGAGAGAAGCCACTTAGAACTCAAGGAGAAATGTCCTTGACAGTTAGAACAATTAGTCAGTGGAACAGCTTGCCACCAGAAGCTTGTGAATGCTGCTCCAACACTGGAAGTCTTTTAAGAAGAGATTGTCTGAAGTGGTGTAGGGTTTCCTGCCTAAGCAGGGGGTTGGACTAGAAGACCTCCAAGGTCCCTTCCAACTCGTGTTCTATACACCCCATTCAGCTGCCTCTGGGACCTGGGGTGCACGAGACGCTATTCTCTTTTTCTCAGGAAGCTGTGGCAACCCCCAAGCCAGGCAGAAACAGGAGGCCGACCTGCGACATGCATAATATATGGTCCTCAATTTAACAACAGTTCAATTATACATTATAATATCCTCCCTAGTTGAATGCTGATTAATATAGTATGACAATATGAGAATAGAATAGAATAGAGAAAATGAATAGAATGGAATAGAGAACAGAATAAGAATATAATAAAAATAGAATAGAATATAGAATAGAAGAATAGAATAGAATATAGGATAGAAGAATAGAAAAGAATATGGAATAAAATAGAATATAGATTAGAATAGAATGTAGAATAGAATATAGAAGAATAGAATAGAATATAGAATAGAAGAATAGAAAAATATGGAATAAAATAGAATATAGAATAGAATAGAATATAGAAGAATAGAATAGAATATAGAATAGAATATAGATTAGAATAGAATATAGAATAGAGTAAATATAATAGAATACAATACAATACAATAATGAATATAATAGAATATAGAAAATGATTAGAAGAATTGAATAAAAAAATAGAATAGAATATAGAATGGAATGGAATGGAATAGAATAGAATACTTTATTGGCCAAGTGTGATTAGACACACAAGGAATTTGTCTTTGGTGCATATGCTCTCATTCTACATAAAAGCTGTAAGGGATAAATCATGATCATAAGTCATCATAAAAATCCATCCATCATAAGATACATAAGATAGTGATAGTCATAGGATGCGAAATAAAACAATATAAATCGTAAAGACTACAAGCCACAAATGATAGTCAAAATTAGAAAAGGAGATGGGTAACAGGAAAGACGAGAAGACGAATAGGAGTACAGCCTTACTAAATAGTTACTAGACGGTGTTGTGGGAATTAGCTGTTTAGCATTAATTTCCCACCCCTTAAAACAAAACAAAAAACCCCGATTTTAATTTTGATTTTTACACTACTAAACCCGCTTGCAAATTGTTAAGTTTGCCATCTCTTTTTTTTTCTTTTTTGGAAAAAGCAATTTGAGCAATCTATTCTTCCTTTTTTGACATATATTCTTTGAAACGGAGCGCTCCCCAACCGCACCGGCCTCGCTAACTTTATTTTCTGTTTCTTTTTTTCTTCTTCTTTTTTTGTGTCTTTCTCTCTCTCTCTCTCTCTCTGTTCTCTTACATGGTACTGGCGGACTTCAACACCGTTGGCGGACGCCGTGTCGCTCGACATCCACCGATCTGGGGGGTGAAACGTTGATTTCGGGGGCCTTCGAAACGGTGTCCGACTAACGTTTTTGTTCTGTTTTTGTGTTTTTAAATTAACCTGTTTTGGGGGAATCGTTTGATCTTTCTCTTCCCTTTTTTTTCCTACCTCCCCACCCCCTTTATTTTGGGGACTGGTGCGGGGGGACATGTGGGGCGGGGGAGGGCTGGTTTTCTTTTTTTTTTTTTTTCTTTTTCCCCCCTTCTCTTTCGTCCTTTAGATCACCCATCCAAGAAGATGAAAGGCCGAGAAAAGGAACTGGGGCTGGTGGCCTACACCGGCGACTCGTCGGACGAAGAGGAAGACCACGGGGGTCTTAAAAATGCAAGTAGCTACTCCCAAACCTGGAGGCTAGGATACCAGTATCCGTCGTCACAGCAGCGGGCGAAGCAACATATGCCGTTCTGGATGGCCCCTTAGGGTCCCCCCGTCTTCGCCCTTCCGCCTCGAGCAATAAAACCGCATGTATTCCGATCAAGAGACAAGTCCGCGCAGACCCAGAAGCTCCTCCCCCTGCTCTCTGCACACGCTTGTGAGATGCAGTACGCCTCTTTTTTTTTTCTTTTCTTTTCGTGTGGCTGGGCTGTTTTTTCCATGCCCCATCCCTCCCCGTCTGGTACTGAACATCCGCCGTTTGGAGCGACTCGCGGCAGGTGGGGGAAAACCGCCGGATACTTGGACGACACGACGGCCGATCCTCTGCGGATTGCGTGCAATCACTCACCAAGGAGCATCCTCGCCTCGCCTGGGCTCCCGAGTCTTCTCCGTAGCGGCTTTTTGGGGAAAAGGCTTCCGGAAGAGGGGCCAGCCAGTCAGCCCGCTTGGCCCTCTCGGCGTCACACCGGCTGCCGTTCCGTGTTCGTTTCTTGCTGGGAAGGATTTCCGCCCCCTCCCTCCTCCTCCGGGCTGTGTGCGTGTGACACTTCCCCCTTCTGGAACGGAGAACAGAAAAAACTTTTGCTTGATCATTATTATTATTATTATTATTTGACTCTAGAATCCTTTCCCAGGTGGGGTCTCTGTTCCTTTTTGTTCCCCCCCCCAGCTGTTTATTTTTAGCATTTTTATTTTTAGCATTAGAAAA
Source organism: Natrix natrix natrix (assembly GCA_029891615.1). Classification (NCBI taxonomy): domain Eukaryota; kingdom Metazoa; phylum Chordata; class Lepidosauria; order Squamata; family Natricidae; genus Natrix; species Natrix natrix. The sequence continues at coordinate 37,735 of JAKRSK010002356.1, forward strand.
TTGCAGCTTTCGTAGCTGTGTAAGCACCGTTTAGATCCGGGTGGAGTTTTTTTTTTATTATCTGCCTACCTGGCGGATAACATCTTTCCGTTTCTTGGCTTTTCTTAGGCAAGGGACGGCACAACGGAGGGAAATTTAGGCAATTCAGCTCTTAGAATTTAAAATCTTGGCTTCCTCCACCAGCATTGGGTTCATTTCGGTATGGTTATGTCTTCCTTTCTGTTCCAAATTTGCGAGCGGCGACCAGATTTCATTCTGTGGTGGTTTTCCCCCCCCCCTTGTTTTTTTTTTTTAAAAATAATAATAATACATGTTCTGGAATCGGTAGAAGTCAGTCCTAAGCCGATTGTTTTTAATTGTCGTTTCGGAACTAACCGGGTTTCCCCAGTACTGTTAGCTATTAAACACGGGGTTTGATCTTTTTATGTTTTTGCACAATGAAATGCGCAGCCTTGGGAAAGTGGAACCGCAGACTGACTTCGCTTTCTCTCCCGTGTGTTTAGACCGCAAAAAGAAAAAAAAAGTATTTAAAATAATTGGAACAAAAGGGTCGGATTATTTTTCCTTTTTTTTTTTCCCCTGGCGGGTTTGCTTCGCCCCCACCCCCACCCCAAACTTCAGTCTGTTCTCTGATTTTTCTACATGTTGTAAATAAATTGAACCATAATTTCACGATAAATGTACAAATATTCACTTCCATTCTTGTCGTCTTCTTTTTTTTTTTAAAGGCAATCTGGTGACTCCGGTTTCTAGCAAGCTACAGCACTCAATGCATTGAATCGTAGTTTGTTTTTGGAAAAAAATTGTTTATTTGGTTGGTTTGGGGAAGGCAGGGAAGGCTGGTTGAAGAACCTGGAAGTTTTCCTAGGTTTGCGTTTCCCCTAAGATGTTGAACTATGTAGGTTAACCTCAGCAACTTTGAGATGTGTTGACTTCAACTCCCAGAATTCCCCAGTCATCTTCTAGCTCCCAGAATTCCCTAGCTAGCTTTTGCATCCAACTCCCCGAATTCCCCAGCCAGCATCAACTCCCAGAATTCCTTGACCAGCGTCGACTTCAGCTCCCAGAATTCCCCAGTTCACACGGATTCTAGCTCTCTAGTATTCCCTAGCCAGCCTGTGGAGACTACGACTCCCAGAATTCCCCAGTCATCTTCTGGCTCCCAGAATTCCCTAGCCAGCTTCTGCAGACTCCAACTCCCAGAATTCCTTGACTAGTGTTGACTTCAGCTCCCAGAATTCCCCAGTTCGCAGATTCTAGCTCTCTAGTATTCCCTAGCCAGCCTATGGAGACTACGACTCCCAGAATTCCCCAGTTATCTACTGGCTCCCAGAATTCCCTAGCCAGCTTGTGCAAGCCTGTGTGTGTGTGTGTGTGTGTGTGTGTGTGTGTGTGTGTAATTATATACACATATATACATACACACACATGCACATACACACGTGTCTATATACACATACATGCATATACATATATGTGTGTGTGTATTTGAATTTTCCACCTTCAGCTGCACAAGGACAAAGTGGGACTTTTTGTTGCAACTCAAACGTCCGGCATAACATAAACTCCCCTGGAGGGGTGGAGCCACCTCGACTCCATTCATTCAATGAGTTGAATAAAAAGGCCATCGGGCAAAAAACCCCGCATCTCTTCCATGGGGCCGGAGGGTGCTTTCCCCGCAAGGGTCCCCCACCACACTTCGCTCGAGAACCGGAATTGTAAACTCACCCCGCCTTTAACAAGCCTCTTGAGTGCGCAAGCGTACTGGCGAAAGAACGGGCGGCGTGACGCGTAGGGGGCGGAGCCGCCGTGGGGGGGGGCGTAGCCAAGCACCGTAGCCGCCGTCGCCATTTTGTCCGCCTCAGCGGGCGGGAAGATGAGGCGGCGAAGCCCGCTCTGTCGCCTGAGGGAAAGCCAGGCCCGTTGACGCCTCCCACCCCCCCCACGCAGGCCTCGCGAGGCGGGATGGAGTCCACCGGGCCTCGGGCCCCGGCTGGAGTCGTCTCGGGCCCGCCCGCGGGGCAACCCCGGGAGTACAAACTGGTGATGCTGGGCGCCGGCGGGGTCGGGAAAAGCGGTACGTGAGGCGGGGTGTGTGTTTGAAAGGGCCGGATTTGGGCCTTGAGGGCTTCGTGCCGACGGGACTCCTTGCCACTAGAAGCCCCTCCCCACTTTTATGGCCTTGAGAAAGAGTTCAAGCGGCTCCAAAAAGTCCAGGCGGGGTTTCCAGGTGCCTGTGGAACTCCCTGCCACTAGACGCCCCAAAGCCTCTCTGGGATGGAGCTTGCATCCTATAAGGGCCTGGGGGGGAGCTTAAGACCTCCCTCCTCCCCATTATATATATATGTGTGTGAATGATATGGATATATGCATAATTTTTTACTTATTTCTATTTTTGTCATGCTAATGTAGTTTAAATTGGAGGTGGTGACACTTTTGAGAGCTCTCTGCAACGAAATCTCATTTTAATGAGGGTGCATTGAGTGACAATCAAGTCATTCTAAGTTTTTTAAGTTTTTGCATTTAATTTTCTTCCTGGTTATATTTACTGTGATATTTATGATGATGAGACAAATCACTCCTATGAGATGGGAGGTGTAGGAATGTGATGAACGGATAGATCACTATAGGCCAGAGACTGGGATGGTTTAACCGTGATTTATTGCACAAGCCAGGATGGGTGCAGTTCATTCTCTCTCTCTCTCTCTCTCTCTCTCTCTCTCTCTCCCTCCCTCCCTCCCTCCCTCCCCCGTCTATCTCATCTATTTATCTATCTATCTCTTATTTATCTATCATCTATCTATCTATCTATCTATCTATCTATCTATCTATCATCTATCTATCTATCTATCTATCTATCTATCTATCTATCTATCTATCTTATCTAATCTATTTTCATATCTACCTATCTAACCTATCTATATCTATCTATCTCTTATTAATCTATCTATCTCTTATCTATCTATCTCTTATTTATCTATCATCTATCTATATCTTATTTATCTATATATCTTTTATCTCTCTATCTCTTATTAATCTATTTATCTTATTTATCTATCTCTATCTCTTATCTATCTATCGTGAGAATGGAATGTCTATATATATAATTTTACACTCACAGAGTAGAGAGCGATGGGCAATTAAGGCAGATAAATATACATATATACATATACACATATGTGGGTGTGTCTGGGTTTATATATGTACTGTAATGTATATATGTATATATATGTGTGTAAGTAAGTTTTTGGCTGGGGTGTGTTGCAAAAAGGTTCACCTTGATAAACAGGGAATTATTGGTTGAAACTCAGTTTTTATTCCTGAGAAGGTTGTTGTGATAACTCTTTGATTTCCAGCCAGAAGACTTGCAATGATTGTTTTTGGGTGAACCCATCTGTTTACTCTTGAAACATACTGGCAACTTTTTAAAATTATTATCATTGTATTTATTTATAGCCAGAAGTCCTGCAAATGTTATTTTGGGTGAACCCACGTGTTTTAACTCTTGAAACGGATATATTAGCAGCTTTTAAGTTATCATTGTAGTTATTTATAGCCAGGAGATCTGTAATTATGATTTTGGCCCAGCAAAAACTTTTGTATGAGAATTGTGTTTATTTAGAGCTGGATAATGTGGAAGATACTCCTTAGATTTATATAGTCACCCTCCTCATATCTGTGACTCCAGGCAGCTTAAATAAGACTGATAAAATACAGAATGGAATGTATAGAATCAACTCTGAATTTGTGTAGTCAAAGCTCGTGTTTTGAAATGGCTTGCAAGCAAGCTGTCAGTTAATGGAGCTGTAGAAATTGGCCAAGCTAAAGATCCCAGTAAGATGGTTGCTGGGGACTGGTCAAGATAAATGTGTAACCTCTGGTCAAAGTCGTCTCCCTGTGCATTGTCTCAGAGCAATCTCCATGGTTACTATCCTTGTTTGGTGTTAACCTGCTTTGTTTCCTCCTCACAGCCATGACCATGCAGTTCATCAGTCATCGGTTTCCAGAAGACCACGATCCCACGATCGGTGAGTGGGCCTGGCTGCTGCTTTAGCCTTTCCTTAATTACGGGCTCTCTTTTGTCTGGGGGAAATTTGCAAGGAACAAATGACTTTTGTGCTCAAGCCATCCCTGTGCGGGGAGGAGCTAAGGATGAACCCCGAATAAAGAAACCAAAACTTTACGATTCAAGGAGCTGTTAACTTTCTATTACAGCAATTCAGAAAATATAGGGGGCTTGATACTTCAGTAGTACCCGTGCAGCTAGAATCACAAAATAAGACACCCCCAAAATCCCCTTAGAATGCAAACAATTTGCTATTAGATTGTATGCTGGGACCCTTCCTCGTTCATCTGTCTAATCTCTGTTGAATTCGCAAGCTGATTTTTCGCTCAGGCATATTCTGTATATAGATAGAGAGATAGAGAGAGATAAAGAGAGGAGGGGGGAGAGAGAGAGAGAGAGAGATGGTAGATAACAGTTAAGAGAATTCAAGAGAGGTCGGATTTTGAGCATTTGTGGACACGTAAGGATTCTAGGCCTAGTCCTCTCTTGACTCCTCCCCTAGCTCGCCTCTTCTCTTGCCGGTTGTCTCGGTTTTAGCTGAATCCGTTGCTAATCCAGGCATCCACAGTCTTCCTCTTGATGCGTTCAGGAAAGTCATATTTGGACAATGCCCCAAACACCTCTGCGTCCCCCCCCTCCCCCAATTCATGAATGCTGATGTCTATTACGCGTGTAATGGAAAATGTTGAAGGCTCTACTAGGTGGCTTTTTCTGACTGCGTGTCTCCCTGTAGAGGATGCTTACAAAATGCGGATCCGGATCGACGATGAACCGGCTAATCTGGATATTTTGGACACTGCAGGCCAGGTATTTGGCAACCATGTAGGCTTTCCTGTTACGCTTCTCTCTCTCTCTCTCTCTCTCTCTCTCTCTCTCTCCTCTCTCTCTCTCTCTCTCTCTCTCTCACACACACACACACACACACACACACACACACGGATTTAATGATTTCTCAGCACTTCTGCATGTCATAGTTGCATTCTTTGTATAGACAACTGAAAATAATTTCTTAGTGGTGGAGGCCAGAATTGAACTTGGGGGCTTGACTGCTTGCTTTGTCACTAACCGTCATTACCCGGTACTTTTTTAAACTTGCAAAAATAGCCTTCCAGAATATTCTGGAAGCCCAGCTGTTTCCTGCACTTTGCCAGCCTCCAAAAACTTGCAGAGAGAAGCTTGCTGAAATCTCTCTGGCTGGCAACCCAAAATCCCCAATTTTTTCCCCTTCCCACAGGCCGAGTTCACTGCTATGAGAGATCAATACATGCGAGCTGGCGAGGGGTTTATTATCTGTTATTCCATCACGGACCGCCGAAGTTTTCACGAAGTCCGGGAGTTTAAACAGCTCATCTACCGTGTCCGGCGTACGGATGAGACTCCCGTCGTTCTGGTGGGAAACAAGTCCGACCTAACTCAACTCAGGCAGGTAAAAAGGCTTGAAATGCAGAGTAGATTTGTCGGTGGTCTTCGGTTTACGGCCACGATTGAACCTCGGATTTCTGTCGCGGAGCAAGGCGTTAAGTGAGTTTTATTCCCATTTTAGGACCTTTCTTGCCACAGTCGTTAATCAACGCAGTTCTTAAGTTAGTCCCACGGTTGTTAAGTGAATCTGGCTTCTCCCTTGACTTGTTAGATGGTCGTGAATGGGGATCACGGGATTCCCTGGGACTTTGCGACCGTCATAAATATGGGCCAGTTACCGAGTGTCTTTGAGTTTTGATCATGTGACCAAGGGGATGCTGCAATGGTCATAAGTGTGGAAAACGGTCTTAAGTCCCTTTTTTCACTGCTGTTGTCACTAAATGAGCTGTTGTAAGTCGAGGAGTAGCTACTATTTGGGGGATAATTTTATGCGTCAGAGGAACATGGTTGGGATGAATCAAATATTTCTTAGATGTTCTGGTACATAGATATATCAAAATTCTTGAAAAGTAATTCTATTTCAATCTGAAATACTAGATTCTACGCCAATCCATTTCTGAGTAGTTAACTCTTTAGAACAACCTCACAAAGAGCCATCAGCTAGCCACGGTCGCTAAATGAACTGCCGTAAGTCAAGGGCTTGCCCTTATTTCCCTCACTGTCCCCACTCGCCTGCGCTTTCTTGCCCCGAAGGTCTCCAAGGACGAAGGCTCAGCCTTAGCCCAGGAGTTCGGCTGCCCCTTTTTTGAGACCTCCGCCGCCTTCCGCTACTACATCGACGACGTCTTCCACACCCTCGTCCGCGAAATCCGGCGGAAGGAGAAGGAAATCGTCACGGCGCTGGAGAAGAAGTCCAAGCCGCGTCCGAGCGTTTGGAAAACCTTGAAATCGCCCTTCTGCAAGAAGAAAAATTCCATAACCTGAAACCCTCTCCCTTCCCCTCCCCCGCCCCAAAAGAAGACCTCCCTTAACCAGAGGGAGGGATCAGCTCTGCAGAGGGAGCCCTCCAGATTTGAACTCTCTTTCTGCTGAGTGTGTAAACGGAAGTCCTGGTCTGCAAAAAAAAAAACATCGACCCCCAGATGGCCGTCCTTCCGCAAAATAATTTTTCCTTCGACATCGAGCGACACACGGCCTTCTCCGCTTGCAATTCACGCCTACCCAACCCGAGCGGACTTCGCCGAGAAATCAATGGACCTAGAAACGAGCCAAACCACCTTTGCAAACAAACCATCATCGTTGTGTCTCGTGGGAGAGAGCTGGACCTTGCTGGGGTGCCGTGGCTAATTTTGGCCCGGGTTGGCATTTCAGCCACGATTGGGGAGGAATCTTGGCTTTTGACGGAGTGGGAGGGTGACACCGTTTAGAAGCAGTCCAAATTCTTTAGCCCGTGGGGCAAGGCGGAGGAGACCGACGGGACACGTCGCAAAACCAGGGTTTTAAATTTTCACTCGGGGTACAGGAGGGTCTGTGAGGAGCAACTGCACAGCCTCTTTAACTTTTTTGGAAACTCTTTCTTGTGCCGCCTCTTTCGCGAAAGAGGGCTGCTCCCCTCTTTCCCGCCCTTGTGCGTGGCGTCGGCAAAAGGGGGGCTGGGGATTCCACGGCAAAGTAGTTTATGCCCCTTTTAACAGAAGAACGGAAGGGACCTCCTCCTCGGAGGTTTTCTAGTTCAACCTCCTGCTTAAGCAGGAAACTGGGAATTGAAGCTGCAAGGCCCCACAGCTATCTTGTAGGGGGGAGTTGCTTATTCATCTTTATATTGCTTGCATAGAGGTGATTTAAGATAGATGTTCCGGAATGTTCCGGAAGAATGTTCAGAAATAGATTGGTGCGGTGGCCTAGAGGTGGAGCTCTCACCTCAGAATGAGGAGTTTGATGTGAGTTGGATCCTAGATATTTCTCTCTGTGTTCACACTTGAGAATATTATCTGCTGAAGAAAACTCTGCTCTGGTGACAGGAAAGGCATCTGGCCAGTAAACACTTCATTCAGTTGCCCAGACTCGACTCTACAAGGGATGATGGGGTCATTAGAAGAGGAGGATGTTCAGAAATCATTATTCGCGGATCCAAGTTTGAATGAAAACCATAAAAATGTCACAGGATTGGGGACGATTTATGTCGGATTCCGTCACTTTGACGAGAGCAAGTGGGGAGAGAGAGAGAGAGAGAGGAGAGGGAGAGGGAGAGGAGAGGAGAGTGAGAGAGGTCAGGGTCTTGCTCTGAGAAATGGTAGGAAGGGATGCCGAGAGGCAATAAGGGGAACGTGGTTAATTGGAGGTTGTAAAGTTGTAGCAAGGTATAGAGCAAGTAGTCAATTGGACTTGGGAGGCGAGTTTCTAAACCTCAAGTTAGGGGAGAAAGAGTGGTAAGGTATTTCCTTCACCTGCGCGAAGGCCAGGGTCAAATTTGTAGCGTAAGTCACAAGGCGTGTTGGTTAGCAGAGTCTCGAGATTTTGGCCAGGCTGATCCAACGTGGCCAATCTGCTTTTATTAATTAAAAGAGTTTGGGTCAGTTTTTTCCCCCCTGGGGTGCCTTGTGGAAGGACCCCAAAAATGAAGTCCACATGAATGAATTGTGGAGGTTTTGATAGAGAGGCTGGCAGGTGGCACGGGAGAAAATAGAAAAGTCTTGAGTAAGGTCCTTTGTTGAAGGTAAGAGAAGTCCCATGTCTTCGAGGTCTTGAAATCCCCTCCCCTCAAGTCGGTCTCTTAAATTTTGTCAACCTTGACAAAAAAAAAAAACCACAACAACCTGCTTTACATTAAATTAACTCTTGAAACGGAGGGCGCTCCTGCCTGCGTGTAAGGCCTGAGTCCTTCCTGTTTTAGTAGCCACAACACGTTCCTGGGGCCATTTTTACAAAGTGTTTGTAATTGCGTGTGGTTTGCAGGGGGGTCAGGAAATAGGACGAGTTTCCTAAGAATGAGAGAAAACAATGGAAACTTTTTTAAAAATATTTTCCTAAGAGACCGAAGAAGCCTTAGATATTTCTTTCTAGGTGAATTTTTAACGGCTTTGGATTTTCAAATGTTACCGGTTATAGTGTTTGATATGCGTGTGTATTTATAGACTCCGAGAAACTTGGTAGTAGGGGTGGGGGGAGAAAAGGAATGCCATATTCCATTTAGCAACAGTTATTTTTGAATGTATTTTATTGACTGTAGCATTATACGGTGTATTTAAAAATTAGTAAATTAATGTTACGAAACAATGCTGGATACTTTCCATAGCTATTAATTTAGGAGCAGGATAAATCTAATCTTAATTTCTATGTTATCACATAACTCTATAATGTGGTAGATATGTCAGGTTTTGTTTGTTTTAAAAGAGACTACAGTAGTTCAGGGTAAAATAAGATCCCTAACATTTGTGGCCGAAGGAGTCACAATTTCAGTTCTGTTTTGTTTTGACTTTTCAAAGTTCTCATTCCAGACAAAAAGAAAATGACTTGAAGTAAGAATGAATTGTAGCGGATTCAAAGCCTGCTGTTTAAGCCAAATTTTTTTTAAAAGCAGCTTTCTTAATTTGTGCCTTAGCAGAATTCAGTATTTTGTGGTGCTAATGGTGAAGTCTTTTTTTTTTTCCCTAGCATGATTACATCTGAATATTAAGCACTTTCTTTGGACACAATTCCTGTCTTTTATGGTTCACATATATATATTGCACTTGATACAATAAATATTTTTTTAAGCCTTAACTTCTGTTTCTTTAATTTGAAAATGGACGACAAAAGCACATGTTAACACTAGGCTAGGTGAAAGAGAGTGGAATAAGAATTGTGAAATTGTGTGTTGCCAATCCTGGAAATCTACACAGCAGCAAGTTTAAAATTAACACTCAAGAATCAACCGTTTGTCGCAAGAAATTCTGTCGTCCTTTTAATACAATGTTTTATATCATTTTTGGTCAGCTGCACGGGGGGTCCTCGACTTATGACCACAGTTGAGCCCAGCATTTCTATTGCTAAGTGGTGAGACATTGACTAAGCGAGCTTTGCCCCATTTTACAACCTTCCTTGCCACCGTTGTTAAGTGAGTCGCTTCAGTTGTTCAATTAGTAACCCGGTCGTTAAGCGAATCTGGCTTGTCTGCTTGTCAGAAGGTCGCAAAAAGGGATCATGCGACACCACCACCCCGGAACACTGCAACCGTCACAAATACGATTCAGTGGCCAAGCGCCTAAATTTTGATCATGTGACTACAGATGCTGCAATAGTTGTGTGAAAAATGGACCAAGGTCCCTTCTTTTTAGTGTTGTTTGTAACTTTGAACAGTTGCTAAATGAACTGTTGTAAGTCGAGGACTATTTAGGATAATTTTGTGCTTCGGAAGAATATCGTCGTAATAAATCAAATATTCCTGACTGATCCTAGTATGATAGATAATATTGAAATTCTTGTAAAGTAATTATGTGAGGAGTCCTTGGTGCTTTATATATAAATATAAAGTTAATTATAAAATATAAACTATATTTCACAATAAACTAGAATCTACGGCTACGCCATTTGATTTCTTGGTGGTGGTCTGATGGGCTTTCCAAGAGCCTGAAGCCAACTCCTTGTTGTCCCGACAAAAACCCCTTTTATTAATTGGCGGTGAGTTCTCCTTCAACTCCAGCAAAGTCTTTCAAGGGAGGATTTACAGTCACAGACCTTCTCTGGCTTGGAGAGCTGCCAGCCGATCTCTGCAAAACTTGGTCAGGAGCCTCGGAGAGTCACATTAAGCGAACTAATGGCCTCCTGCAAACTCCACTCCCCTTTCGCTCCTCTTTTGTTTCCTCTGGAAGGGGCCATTCACCGTCCACCTGTGGCTTTACTCCCAAGTTGACCCTTGTTCTTTAGCTGTTCCCTTCGTCTGGCCACTCTGCACATGCACACACTGGGAACAGGCTCCTACTGTTCTTCTGCCCCACTGATGCCTGACTCTGAAGGCAGCTGAGAACTGTCAGACGGCTCTGGCCCCCTCTCTGCCTCCGACACAGAGCCCTCCTCAGAGCCTTCCCCAACCTCCAGGACTGGCCCATCTTCCTACCCAACCCTCCTCACTGTCGGACTCTGCCGCCAGCTTCCACAACCGCCGTTTAGAACAACCACACAAAGACCCTACCCGCTAGGAGAAATTATTACTATGTTTACATTAAAAAGCTCTTTAAAAATAGAAAACATTTCCTTTTTGTTTTTGATCAACTCTTGAGGCAGGAACGTCTGCCCTGAATTAAAGTGTGCGTTTGTCTTTGTGTGCGCGGGTGCACGAACAAAACCCCCAATCCTGCTACAAACAGTTGGTTGTCAACCTATTGCTCCTCTTCAGTGCCAGGTAGATTATTATTATTTTCTCTTTTAACCAAAGTGGGCAGATGCCTCCTTGGCTGTTTTTGTTTTCATTGCTGGCTAAAAATAAAAGAAAAACCCCTCTTAAAAAGCAACTTCCTCACCCCCATTGTTGGAGGGAAGAAAAATCACATTTCTCATCTCCCTGGGGACTTTGGTGCCTCTCGTTACAGAGGTGGCGGCTACAGCGGAAGGATGAGGTAATGATTTTGTGGCGCGACTGCGCGCCTGGCGGAGTGCGGGAGGGGGGGGAGAACACACAATGGGTGGGAGATGCTTTTGAGATGGGCAGAAGTGCAGCGGCTGCCAAAGGCCGCTGGCGGCACAGACGGGAGGCCAGCTTGCCAATGGTTTAAGCAAGCCATCTCCATGCAAGGGGGTGGGGGTGGGGAGGGGAGAGAAATCTGCAAGCTTTAGTAGGCAAGAGTGGGGAAATTGATAGTAAAAAAAACCCCAGTGTAATCTTGATCCTTCTTAGGCATTAACAAAGGAGACCGAAGCCCGCCTTCCTTCCTGTTTTATCTTCCCTGCAACCGTCAAGAAAATGAATGAATGAATCCCATTTTTTAAAAAAAAACAACTTCTGGTGGCAAGCTGTTCCGCTGGCTAATTGTTCTGTCAGGAAGTTTCTCCTTAATTCCCGGTTGGTTCTCTCCTGGATTAGTTTCCACCCATTGCTTCTTATCCTGCCCTCAGGGGCTTTGGAGAACAGCTTGACTCCCCTCTTCTTTGGGGCAGCCCCCGAGATAGCGGCAAATAAATTGAATAAAACACAGGTAATCCTAGACTTACGTCCCCATTGAGCCGAGCATTGATGTTGCCAAGTGACGCACGTTTTGCCTCGTTTTACGACTTCCCCTCGGCCACCTTTGTTAAGGGAATCCCTGCAGTCATGAAATCCGGAACGCCACCGTTAAATGAATCCGGTTTCCCCATTGACTTTGTCAGGAGGTCGCGTAAAGGGGGATCACGTGACCCTGGGACACTCCGACCGTCATAAACACGAGTCTGACCCAGCGTCTGAATTTTGATCACGTGACCCAGGGTGTGGGTGTGCTACAATGGTCGTAAGCGTGAATAACGGTCCTAATAAGGCACATTTTTTCAGTGCCGTTGTAAACGGTCACTAAATCAATTGTAAGTTGAGGAGTGCCTGTGGTTTTTAGTTAACGTATTTTTCGGAATATGACACACTTCCCCCCTCCCCTAAAACAGGGTGAAAATTTGGGTGCGTATTATACACCAAATGTAGTCCCGCCGGTCCCCACCCTTTGGCCTCTGCCTCCCAGCAATTTGCCTCCTTGCAGCAAACAGCCCATTCTGATCCCTGCCGCCCAGAACGGGTGGAAAATGGGGCGCACAGAGGCCAAAAATGGGTCATGCGGAAGCTGAAAACGGGGTGGTGGTGGTGGTTTGCGGAGGCGGCAATAGGCTATGGGAATCCCTGCAGCCTGAAACAGCGGATCGTCCCTGCTTCTGCTAATCAGGCTGTGCTGAAATTGAAACACACTGTTTAATGCAAGGAGGCGAATTGCTGGGAGGCAGAGGCAGATTTTTTCTTGGGCTAATCAAGCTAAACTGAAACTGGCCATTTGCTGCAAGGAGGCAAATTGCTGGGAGGCAGATTTTTTCTTGTGCTAATCAAGCTAAACTGAAACTGGCCATTTGCTGTTTGCTGCAAGGAGGCAAATTGCTGGGAGGCAGAGGCAGATTTCTCCCCCCTTGTTTTCCTCCCCCAAAGCTAGGCGCCTCTTATACTTTGTACAATCTTATACCCCGAAAAATACGGTAATCATCTCAATTTGCACACTAGAATTATGATGTTTGCACGAGGCCCAGGAATTGCGTATTTCGAACGGCTTAAAATCAACGACGACAACCGAGAAAGGTAAAGTGACTCAATCTTTTATTTGAATGTCCGGGTGTGCATTAAAACAATATTGACGTTACACATAGCATTACATGTTGGTTAGGTTTAGTATAACAGCATTTATGCGTACATGGGCTCCACTTTTAATTTTTTTTTTGCTTTTTTTTCCCCCCTGTTTTGACACGAAAGCTGTTAACTTCGTTGTTTGTTGTTTTAAGCTCCTTTTTAACTTTAAATTTTTTTTTTTGTCATCCTTTTTTACAACAGACACAAGGTGGAAAGAAAAAGGAGGAAGGGGGGGGGAAGAGGAAGTGGACAACAACCGAAAGAAAGAAAGAAAAAATGACTTCACATCGTAGGGGACATTTTATGGTAAAGCAGCTTTCACGAAAAAATAATAATAATTTCCCACATATTATGGTGATGGTGGCAGTTTATTATTCTATGGTGTTTTTTTTTTAAATAAAACCTCATCCTTCGTTTTCCCGTTACTCCTGTAGAGAAATAACTGTTTCCATAGGCCTGGAAAAGAGACAGGTGTGGGAACCATGGGTCCTCTCTGGATCACAAGCCCCATCGGCCTTGTCGATTTGGCATGTCAACAGGGTTTCGAGTGAAACCAAAAAGGCCAGGTTCCACACCCCCGAAATAACCCTTAAATCTATTTATACCCTGAGCACTTTTTCCTTAAGAACTATTCCAGGCATTTCGTTTTTTTTAAAAAAAAGTATATTTTGCTTCTGAGTGCAAAATTAAAATTGGAAAAATAAACCCAAAAACGCTTCTTTAGATTGAAAGTTTGTTCGGCGATAAAGCAAGGAAGGGGTATTTTCCCAGCTCAAAAAAATGTGCTGATAATGTCACGTCCGTTGCTGAGTTAATCCCACGTTTCTTTGAACAGGAAACGGTGTTTTGTTTTTGTTTTTTTAAATTAAACAGCCGCTTGCCATTCAGGCATTTTCTATTTTGTTTTATTTGGACGTTGCCCCCCTCTTCCAAAAAGGAAATGGTGTTTGTTAAGACAAATGCCTCTAAAACCACTGAGTGTTATGTACAAGCGAAGTTAAATTCACCCAAATCATAGGAAAAAAAACAACGGCAAGAGGTTTTCACCGAGATAAGTGCAAGCGAAGAAAAATCGACACGAGAATATATATATATATATATATATTCTCTAAATTATACATATATATATATATATAATTTTTTTTAAAAAAAGGAAGTCAGGAAAAAAAGCAGAATAGAACCAGTTGTGAATACCTGCAAAAAACCGTTCGGCAGCACAAAAACACAACTTCTCGTAGTGACAGATAAATTGCATTTTTTAATTTAAAAAAAAAACAAAAAACAAACCTGCATCTCGATACTGGTTAAGTTATACTAATTTTTTTGTGTGTGTTTTTCTCTTTTTTTTTTAATCTCTCGACATCTGTATTCGGCATGCAATAGTAGTGCGATTACGCTCTTTTTTTTTTTTAATATAGGTTTTTTTGTGGTATCCTTAAAATTAATGCACTCTTTTTCTTTTCCTTTCCTTTGTAGAACCCGGGTGCGTTTTGTGTGTCGCAATGTGTGTGTGCGGGCCCTGTAAACAATGTCACAACAGAAGAACCAGTCAGCTGCTTCTTATGGAAACGGTCAGTTCTACGGCTAAAATAGAAGGGGCCGTTTTTTTGGGGTGGGCGGGGCGGGCGGGGTGTCTCGGGGAGGTGGGGGGAAAGAGTCTCTTGAAGGTGGCGTGGGTGTGAATCGATCCACTCCCCAGCGCCTTCCTCGTATACCCTGCTAATATTCGCTCAAGCTGTGCCACTTTGCGATCTGCTTCCGGGGGTTTTCGCACACCTCCCGCCAGTGTTCCACTCCGCCGGCCGTGACGCTATGCGCCCCCAGGATCAGCCGTCCGACCACTTCGTTTTTGGTGGTCCGGTCAAAGTCGATGACCAGGAATTCGATGCTGACGTCCGGCAGGAGATCGGTGGGGATGTCGTAAATGAAAGACTCGTTGAAGATGGGGTTCAAAGTGCACTTCTTCACGTGGGTTTTCTTTTTCGCGATCCGCTTCCTGCCATAGTAGACGTTCACCTTCACATAAGGATCTGAGGAAGAGGAAGAGGGAGAAAGGCCAATAACACAGTCCAGCAACTGGGCTGCTTCCCCGGGGAGTCGCAGACCGATGTGAAGGATTGCAGCTAGCCCTCAACTTACAAGCGTTTTATACTTTATGGAGTTTCTTTGCTTGCTTTAGCGCGCGAAAACCAGAGCTGGCTTTGCTTCTGCTGTGCCAACTGTGGCTTATTCAGCAAAGTTTTATACTTTTATGTTCTGCAAGTTTCTTTTTCTGGATTTGCTAACTGGACAGTTGACAGATTGACCAATTTTGATCTTCCCCCCTCACCGCATTTGGTTTTGAGGACGGCCGCCCAGTTCCATCTTTCAATGAGAAGACTACAGCATTATCATTATCATCTTTTAACGACCCCATAATCTCTTACGGGATGGAGTCTGGGCAACTGAGCGGAGGCAAATGTTTTTTACTGGCCAGACGCCCTTCCGGTCACCGATGCGGATTTTTTTCCAGCAGATAATATTCTCATTGTGCCCAGAGAGAGAAATATCTGCCTCTACCTAGCATCGAACTCACGGCCTCTTGACTGTGAGGCGAGAGCTCCATCTCTAGGCCACCGCACCGCTTTCAGCATTCTCCTTATGTTCCCCCGAAACTGGTGTCTAAAATTATCCCACTTCTGACACTAGAAATCAATTTATTCACTACTGATCTGTAACGTGGATAATCTGTTTTAGGAGTATCACAATTTAAGAACCGTTAAAGGGCAGGCTCCACCTTAGAGGTTGACTTGTCCTTAGCAAAAGATTGCATAACGCAGGAGACCACCCCTAACCCCTCCCAACGTGTGGGCCACAGCCCACGACCAGTCTATGATCTAATTGTCGCTTCCGCCTGCGTGCATGGCCCCACTCGCACGAGTGTTCGCGGACGGTCGGGCCCCACTCGTGCAAGCGTCGTCACAAGCACTGCAGGTACTCGTGGCCTCTGGTGTGAGCGTCATCGCAGACGCTCATCCTGCGAGCATGGCTATGAACATTGCGGGCCCTCACACACGTACCCCTCCTGCCCCCCCCCGAAAATCACCCCCCTTTTTCCCCTGGTCCAGGCCATCAACCCAGAAAGGTAAGGGAAAAGTCTGGGATCAACTGGGACAGTCCGCCAACGTCTCAGCACCCGGCCGTTGGAGGAAACGCAATCCGATAGGCTGGAGAAAATAGCTTCTACCTGAGAGTCCCGTGATGTCCATCTTGGGCAGCTGCCTCGCCTTCAACACCATGACGGTCATCCTCTGAGTGACAGGCTGGTAGGACAAGGACACCTGTAGCTCTCCTCTGCTGATGCATTTCTGAAAAAAAGAAGAGACAACTTCTGGATGGTTCGCCTTACGTTACGGGAGGCTCCCCAAACAACGTCTGCAGGTGTTTAGCCGAGCCTCCCTGGGACACTTGGGCTCTCAAGTCTGGCTGAAAACAGGAGAACACCGACCGCTTCAGTAGAAGGACGAAGCCAAGACCGAGTCGCAATTTGACCTACATTTCTACAGATGCAGACTTTCTAGCCCTGGAGAAGACCAAATGGATCGTTTTTCAGCAACGAATTTTGCAGCCAGGGTCATGCGACTTGAAACTCAAACCGGTCCACATTTACGGCGGATGGAGCATCACACGATCCCCCCCTTTTGTGAACTTGTGACAAGCCAAGGGGAGAAAAAACCCGACCCACTTAGCCACTGTGTCCCTTTCTGTGGTTGTTTACATCCCTTCACACCTCAAAGCGAGCCACCAAACACACTGTTCTGTGCTTGCTCCTGTCTTTTGCCGTTGTTGGTTTAAAGACAAGAGCTCGCTGCCTGCCACTAGCAACCGGAAAAGGGTTAAGTTTAAAACAAAACAAAATAATAACAGGCGGATAACAACTTTTTTTCCCCCCCCTTCTCATCTGGAAGAATTTGCTTTTTTAAGGGAAGGAAGGAGAAACGCCGGGGAGGTGGGGAAGCATTTGGGGTTCTTTTGTTTAGAGTTTGTCCGGCGGTGGAATTAAACTTGGCGCCGTGCCGAGTGTTACAAAGCCACTATTAATCCTGTGAATACAGGCCCACGTTGCCATGGTTTTCCGTGCCCTACATTCAGGGCTTAAGGGATGAAGAGATGGCCTTCAAAATGTTGCTTCGGGATTGTCCAAAGGGAGGCTGAAATGCAGCCCAGTGGCAAAGGCCTGGTCCCCAGGGAGGCTCCCCCCCCCTCTCTATCTATCTATCTAATCTATTTTACATATCCATCATATCTATCTATGTATCTATCTACTTACCCCATCTCTCTCTCTCTCTCCCTACCAACCTACTCTCTACTCTATCATCTATATATCTACTCTCTCATACCTATCTATCTACCTACCTACCTACCTACCTACCTACCTACCTACCTAATCTATCTACTCAATACATTTAGTCTCTCACATCTATCTATCTATCATCTACCTACCTACCTACCTACCTACCTACCTACCTAATCTATCTACTCAATACATTTAGTCTCTCACATCTATCTATCTATCATCTACCTACCTACCTACCTACCTACCTACCTACCTACCTACCTACCTACCATCTATCTATCTATCATCTATCTATCATCTATCTATCTATATATCTATCTATCATCTATCTATCATCTACCTCCCTCCCTCCCTCCCTCCCTCCCTCCCTACCTACCATCTATCTATCATCTACCTACCTACCAACCCCATCTTTTATAAATAAAGGGATATATATATATATATATATGTATATATATGTATATATATATATATATATATATATATATATATATATATATATATATATATAATCTCCCTTTATTTATTTATCAGCACAAATACAACACACACACACACACACACATATATATGTATTTGTGGTGTGTGTGTGTATATATATGTATAACACAAGTATATATATATATATAACAAATACATATACATCTATATATATACCTACCTGCCTATCTTACGTATCTATCCTATCATTATCTATCCACCTACCTATCCTCTCCTCTATCTCATCTATCATCTATCTGTTTATCTATCTACCTATCTACCTACCCACCCTAACTTATCTCTCTCTCTCTCCTATCTATATACCTACCTGCCTATTTTATGTATCTATCCTATCTATCATTATCTTTCTATTGATCTACTTACTCTATCTTATCTCTCTATCTGTATCATCCTACCTACCTACCCAATCTATCGTATCAATCCTATCATTACCTCCCTCCCTAATCTGTCTTATGTGTTTATCCTACCTAATCAGCAGATCTGATAATAGCGCGGTGTTACCGAAGCTGTTGTTCTGCCAATATTTTAACTCGGCTCCACCTCTGGCTATGCCATCCATCAAAAATCCTAATGCATCTTTAATGACACCGAAATGTAATTTGGATCGATTGGTGAGAACCACAATGGCTAACCGTCTTGATCCTCCGTCCCCCATTTCTCCGTATGGCTTTGTTGTCTCTCAAAAGCTCCCCTCTTTCCTCTGATGCTTATGCCCTGCTTGGAGCGGAGAATACAGGCAGTCCTCAACTTACGACCACCACTGAGCCCGATATTTATGTTCCTAAGTGAGACGTCTGCGAAGTGAGCTTTGTCCCGTTTTACGACCTTTCCTGCCCCCCAAAAGCAGCTCACGGCAGCTGTTCGGTCGTTAAATGAATCTGGATTCCCCTTGTCAGAAGGGGGTCACGTGGCCGTGCGTTTGCTTCAACTTGAGTAGACTTTCCTTCCAAAGCTACACTTCTCTTCCTTCCTTTGACATGTCAAAACTACAATTCCCATCATCCCCTAGCCCACCCGGGCCAGACCCATCTCCCATGGTTCCCCCATAGAGAACAACCTGTTGTGGCCCACCAGCAGCCAGTGGAGCTGGCAGCAGATTCGGACAGTGAGGAGGGTTGGGGAGGAACCTGGGCCAGTCCTGGAGTCTGGGGGAGGCTCTGAGGAGGGCTCTGTGTCGGAGGCAGAGAGGGGACCAGAGCCATATGCCGGTTACCAGCTGCCTTCAGAGTCAGACATCAGTGAGGCAGAGGAATAGCTGGAGCCTGTTCCCAGTGTGCGCATGCACAGAATGAAGGGAACAGCTAAAGAACAGGGGTTGACTTGGGAGTAAGGCCACAGGTGGACGATGAATGGCCCCTCCCAGAGGAAAAAAAAGAGGAGCGAAAGGGGAGTGGAGCTTGCAGGAGACCATTAGTTCGCTTAATTGGTTCGTGACTCTCCAAGACTCCTGGCCAGGTTCTACAGATCTCGGCCTGGCAGCTCTCCAAGCCAGATGAGGTCTGTGACCGTAAATCCTCCCAGGAAAGACTTTGCTGGAGGTGAATGAGCAAATTCACAGCCAATGAATAAAACGGGGTTTCCATCGGGACAAGGAGTTGGCTTCATGCTCTTGGGAAGCCTCGGTTAGAACACAACCCACGGGGGGAAGGGGGGAAACCCAGAAGACGGGCCAACCTACCTGTATGTTCCTCTTGATGATCTCCCTCGTCAGATGGACTTTCCCGGTGCTGGGGTCCACCCCCGCCAGTGGTACCATCACCTCCCCGATGACGTCATCCCGAGAAAAACGGTCGAAGCTGAGCACCAGGAAGTGGAGGACCAAATCCTGCAGCTGGCTGTAAGGGATGCCGTAAAAGGTGAAGGTCTCGTCGAAGACGGGGTCGAGCGTCTTCCGGAGGACGCGAGTCTTCACTCGGTGCCTCTTGTCCGGCAGGATGGTCATCTTGATGTAAGGATCCGAACCTTGGTTGTGTTCGTCCATCACCGGCAAACCGTGGGCTTCTTGGATGGTGACCACCAGGGCTTTTTTGGGGAAGTTGTAATCCACCGAGAAGGTCAGCGTCCCTAGCATGATATCTTCTTCTGGAGATGACAGCGAGGAGGTCTTGCTCCCCGCCGGGGTCAAGCTTTGTTGAGGACTCGGTTCTTCTCCGTACTCAACTTTGACGGGGAGTGGGTTGACGGAAGAGTTCAACCCACCGGATGTGGTTTCGGAGCCCACCAAGCCCGCCTCGGCCGTGCCCGCCAGGAGGTGTCCGTCCCCATCTTTCCTGGCCACGCCCTTCTTGTCCCGCCGGATGCGTATGATCTTCTTCTTGTTGCTGAGGGTCTCAGGGTAGATGCTGATGCCTTTCAACATGTGGATGAACTTGTACGGGGCGCTCCTCTGCTTCTTCTCCAGCTGCTGGTGGCAGCAGCTCCACAGGAAGACCGTCACCGAGACCGAGACCACGAGGACCGTGGCCCCGATGAGGCCCGCCACAATGGGGGAGACATCTGGAGAACGAGAAAGTGGGTGGGTGGGGAGGGAAGGAGAAGGTCAGAACAAAGGCCCGGTGTGTCCTCGCCTGCCAGATGTGGACTAAAATACCCCCCTCCCTCTTTTGCAACTCAACTCAACAAGTTCATTTAACGACCGCTGAAAGTGACATCGCAGAAGGAAACCGGACACGGCCATTTTTTCACACGGCCGCCATTCACACGGTCACCCTTGTCGCAATTCAGACGCTGGCCCACCGGCTCATATTTACGACCGTTGCAATGTCCTGGGCCAGTGACGGCTAATCTTTTGGGTTAACCCCCAAATGAAATGGGAGGACCCCCCTCCGCACATGCCTGGGCCCTGTCTCTGCACGGCAGAGACCTGAAGACCAGCTGTCCGGCGGGAGGAGCCCGCGTGGTGTAGATGGGCTGGGGCGACGGCTGGGGTGCCCGCAGAGAAGGCTATGTGTGCCACCTGTGGCCCTCACGGTCCTGGGGTAACGTGAGACCCCCTTTTCCGACATTCTGAACAAGCAACAGAGATGTCCGATTTACTTAACGCCCGTCTTCCCCAGCAACAATTAGTTTAACCCCCGTCTTCCCCAGCAACAATTCGTTTAACCCCCGTCTTCCCCAGCAACAATTCGTTTAACCCCCGTCTTCCCCAGCAACAATTCGTTTAACAATTCGTTTCGTGTGTCCAAAACGGCTGTAAAAATCAGCCGATTCGTTTCACCGCCGCCTTGCTCAGCAACGGACCGCGTCGGTCCCAGTCGCGATCATCACCCGAGGACGACTTGAACAAGTAAATCCAAACCGTTGCAACGAGAAACACTCGAATATTATTTTCTGACGTTGATTTTGGCTCCCTCATTTCTTGCCTCTTTGCATTCTTCGTCAGCAAGTAAGATTTTACAAAAAGAAGAGAATTACGCTTCTGTTCTGGAAAAACAATAGTACAGATGTGCCCAGCCCTGAGCCAACTGCAGAGAGGCGAGTTATGATTTCCCCCAGTGATTCTTTTCCTGACAATGGCCCCGTCTCTTTTGTGTCTTTATGTGGATGGCAGGTTGGCTGCGTTTGTGTGTGTGTGACAAAGACAGGTGAGAAACAATTGCGGGGAATCTCGCTCAAATAACCTCCATGGAGCATAGGAAGATTTCACCCCCCAAAAATCTACGATATTTTGACCCAGGAGACACAAGCATTGGGAAACTTTTCTGCTGTGCAAAAATCAACTTTATCCAAGCGGCTGCCTCTACCAGAAACAGAAAATTGATGGCAGGAAAAACATCCAATAGTTTATTTAATCCGACATTTCAGATTTTTGTTATTTATTTGTTAGTTTATTTATAGATATTATTTTTTGTGCATAATATTATTTTTTGTGTATACATATTATTTTTTTGTGTATACATATTTGTTTGTGTATACATATTATTTTTGGTGTATAAATATTTTTTGTGTATTTATAAATATAATTTTTTAAGATACATATTATTTTTGGTTTGTTCCAATTTTTTCTCAGAACGCTCCACGTTTTGCAACTTTATCTTGTTTTTAGCTTTTAAAAGTTTTCAATCCTAAAATTATTCGGTTTCAATGTTTTAGTATATCGATCACATGGTACACTCCTATTAGAGAGAAGGGAGGTGAAGAGGTTTTATATTAAATGTGCTTATGGCAAGCATGTTGAAACTCAGCTGCTGACAATGGAGCCACGATCTAATCAAGGAGAGAGGCAACCTGGAACTAAGGAGAAATTTCCTGACAGTCTGAGAACAATTAACCAGTGGAACCCCTTGCCACCAGAAGTCCTGGGTGCTTCAGCATTGGAGTTTTAAGAAGACAGCTGAAATGATAGTGGTGTCAGGCCTGTAGTTATGGCCTTGGTCTCTGATTGATTTCATGCATGGTATTTGGAACGCTGACAATTGGGTTTTTGACTTGGTCAGGAGTTTGGACTAGATGACCTCCAAGGTCCCTTCCAACTGGTTGCCACAATATAAGAAAGATGTTGAGACTCTGGAAAGAGTGCAGAGAGGATTGGAGGATAAAATATACGAATAGTTGCAGGAAATGGGTATGTCTCGTTTAATGAAAAGAAGGACCAGGGGCAATATAATAGCAGTCTTACAATATTTTAGGGGCTGGGGGGGTCAACCTATTCTCCAAAGCACCCGAAGGCAGAAGCAACAGATGGAAAACAACTCACGGAAACAACCTGGAACGAAGGAGAAATCTCCTGACAGTGAGAACAACGAATTGGTGGAACAACAGAGCTGAAGAAGCTTCTTGGATGAGAAGCAAAATGTCTTCAAAGGGGGAAAAAAAGACCAGTTGCCTCTTGGGGGTGTGTGGGGGGGGAAGCACCTTTGGGACAACCATGTCCCGGAAGGACTGAGTATCTCTGTAGGAAATTGTGGGTGCTCCAACATGAGGTTTTTAAGATTGGGCAACCATTTATTTGCAATAGTATAAGGCTTTCTTGCTTGAAAGGTGGGGGGGATGGACTAGAAGACCTCCAGGGTCCCGTCCAACTCTGTTATTCTGCTATACTTTCCTTCCTTCCTTCCTTCCTTCTTTCCCCATCCCTGGAGGTTTTCAAGAAGAGATTGGACAATCATTTGTCTGCAGTGGTGTAAAGGTTTTCTGCTTGAACGGGGGGATGGACTAGAAGACCTCCAGGGTCCCTTCCAACTCTGTTATTCTACTATACTTTCCTTCCTTCCTTCCTTCCTTCCTTCCTTCCTTCCTTCCTTCCTTCCTTCCTTCCTTCCTTCCTTCCTTCCTTCTTTCCTTCCTTCCTTCCCCATCCCTGGAGGTTTTCAAGAAGAGATTGGACAATCATTTGTCGGCAAGGGTATAAGGGTTTCCTGCTTGAACAGGGGGGATGGACTAGAAGACCTCCAGGGCCCCTTCCAACTCCGTTACTCTGTAGTAAATAAATACGCTGCTTCTACTATTAACAATCATAACCCTCATCATGCTGAGGCCCTCCTGAATGAAAGAGGGGGAGGCGAAATTACACTGGGGTTACGACTGGCAGTCGCCACCTTCTCCCCCAGGGGAGGCGTGCCAGGCGCCCCTCAGGCTGCTTCGGAAATGGCTCCTGCGCTTGTGTGAATGCCCCTGGGGGGCAATTAAGGGCAAGGAGAAGAGGGGGGGGCATCAGAATTGCGAGGGCACCAGGGTCTCCTCTCATTTGGGTGGGGTGAGGGTGGGCACGAAACGCTGGGATTGCAGCAGCAATCTCCTCCCTTCACCCCAGCCCACCTTCCCAGGGCTCCAGATGCAATTGTTCAACACAAACACACACACACACACACAGAAACAGACACACAATGCAAACAAAGGATCTTCCTGTTGTTGTTGTTTTAATCCTTTCTCTGCCTTCCAAGCTAGCTACCAGGGGCCGGGGCGCTGCCCATCCTAGAAATAGACATCACGTCATCCTTGCTTTTTCCTAGCAACACCTGCCCCCTCCCTCTCCCTGCCACCCCCACCCCCAGGGGAAAACGGGGGGAGGGATCCCTTCCTAGAGAGGATCGCCTTGCACCCCTTCCGAGAAAGTCTAGGATCGGGTCTTGAGTTTGGGCACGCCCGTGTCTGTGGCAGAGTGGTGGGGAGAGGGGCAGAGCCAGGAAGGAAGCTGCAAATAAATGAAATTAAGAGATGTACCTTTTGCAAGGGATCCCCGTCCGAAAACTTCCTACTTTTGCCCAAAGCCAGAGTCAAAATCGGATGGGAGATTAAACGGGGGCTGCAAACGGAGAGAGGGGTGGGCGGCATTGCCAAGCTACCCCTCCCCTCCCTACCAGGGCTGTCTTAAGGCATGGGCCCTTGCTTGTGCCTCTCCCCCCCCCAGCACAGGGCCCTGGTACTAATCTCTATACATTAACTTTTCGATGCACCTTACGTTGTATAAACACAACCACCTATTTATTCCCTCTGACTGCATTTTGCTAAAAAAAATTAAGACTTAACGTGCCTTAATAGAAATGAACACTGATCAATATAGGTTCAATTTTGGCGAGACTCGTTTGCATTTTTATTCCTGCGAGCCGCTGTCGTAGAGGTGTCGTTTCCCCCCCCCCCCCATATTCTGGATGCCCAGAAAAAAGGGGCATATTTTCTCATACTTTAGGATGGGGTTTTTGTTTTTTGGCAAATCCAGGCCTCCGGGTTAAGATTACGTACCAATTCTTAAGAGGGGGAGGAAAATGCTAGAAAGGAAGGAAGGATGGAGTGAAGGAGTGGAAGGAGGGAGGGCTGTTTTTCTAGGCCAAACAGGCCCAGGATGCGGGCGATGGTTGTGTAGGGCTGGTATGTGTGTGCGTGCATTTGTGCAGCGTTGTCTGTGTGTGTGTGTGTGTGTGTGTGTGTGTTCTCTTCTCAGGATCTCTCCATTTGCTCCCGATTGCAGGGACCATCTTTTGCAAAGATGCTCCGGTCAAGAGGAGAGATCCCTGGCTTGGGGGCTAAGTAGATCCCACCCGCCAGGGCCCAATCAGCGGGTCGGAAGGGAGGGGGGGCAGCTGTGCAACGCCGCAACGCCTCCAGGGTGATTATTGGGGGTAATTATTAGTGATGGTTATTGGAGGTGGGATTATTAGTGATTATTGGGGATTATTAGTGATTATTAGTGATTATTGGGGGATTGTTAGTGATTATTGGGGGATTGTTAGTGATTATTGGGGATTATTAGTGATTATTGGGGGATTATTAGTGAATATTGGGGGGGATTATTGGGAATCCGGGTGATATGCCAAGCCTCGATCGATGGAGGAGAGCCGAGAGAGAGAGAGAGAGAGAGAGAGGGATCCCTGGCCTTGAGCAGTTGCAGCGAAGGAGGAGGAGGAGGAGAAAGAGAAGAAGGATGCCGGCCTACGGGCATGGCGCAGCGGCCTTTCCGCCGGCCTCCACTCACCGAAGCTGGGGTGGACGCTGGCGATCTCGGCCATGGCCAACCGGGCGGCGGCGGCGGAGGAGTAGCAGAAGCGGCGGGGCCAGGCGAGGGCGCTCCCGGAGGCCCCCTTCCCCGAAGCGGCTTGCGGCGCTGGGAAAGGATGCTCGCCGGCTTCCCCGCCGAGCGATGCAGGACTGGTCCTTTCCCAGCGGCCTCGGCTCCGCCCCTTTCGAACGATGCCCGAGCAAGCGCCGCCCCCTTTGGAACGGAGCCCGGACAAGCGCCGCCCCCTTTTTCGAACCTTGATTTGAAATGATTTAAAAAAATAAATACCAGGCTCTCTTGAGCTGCTGCTGCTCGCTTTGGAGACGCCCCGAGAGTGACTGGGCAAGCTGGGCCGGGCGGTGGATTATGGGTGTCTGCGGAGTTTGGGTTTTATAATGCTGATTGCATGGTACACTACCCAAAGCGTTCCCCCCCCCCGCCTTTATTAGAGAGAAGGGAGGTTGAGAGGTTTTATAATAAATGTATATTAAGTTTTATAATGATAAAATTATTAGAAAAGAATAGAATAAAATAGATAATGGAAATGGAATAGAGGAGAGATAGAAGAGGAGAGAAAAAAGAATAGAATAGAAATTAGAATAGAATAGAAATTCCGAATAGAATAAGAATAGAATAGATAATGGAATGGAATAGAGGAGAGAGATAATAGAATAGAAAAAAAGAGAAATAAAATAGAAATTAGAATAGAATAGAAATTACAAGAATAAAATAGAATAGATAATGGAATGGAATAGAGATAGAAGAGAAAGAATAAAATAGAATAGAAATTTCAATAAGAATAGAATAAGAATAGAATAGATAATGGAATAGAGGAGAGAGAGAATAGAATAGAAAAAAAGAGAAATAGAATAGAAATTAGAATAGACTATAAATTACAAGAATAAAATAGAATAGATAACGGGGTGGAAGAGAGAAGAGATAGAAGAGAATAAAAAAATAATAGAATAGAAATTAGGATAGAATAGAAATTACAATAATAATAGAATAGATAATGGAATGGAATAGTGGAGAGATAGAAGAGAAATTAGAAGAGAGGAGAATAAGAATAGAATAGATAATGAAATGGAATAGAATAACAGTTGGAAAGGACCTTGGAGGTCGTCTAGTCCAACCCTCTGCCTAGGCAGGAAACCCTATACCGTTTCAGACTATATAATATATATTTTATAATAAATAAAAGTGCACCAACACGCCTACCATCCCTGTCCTACTTGACCCCACCTACTCATATCCATTTCCTGTATTCATAATCATGTTTATACTTATATCTGTTATCTTAGACATGCTTGACAAAATAAATAAAATTAAAATTAAAAGCTGTTGTCAGGTGTGTGTGTGCGACCCCCAATGGGGCTGGCACTGGGGGTTTAGGACCCATTGCAAACCCCAATGTTTTTTCTAATAGCCATTTTTTAAAAGAACTTTAATCCCCCCCTCCCAACTTGCCTGGGTTCCTGAGGATAGATTTTGTAATTACTTGAGCTATGGGTTTTGTAGTACCATTGCATTGGCAAATTTAACGTGGGTTTTCCTTCTTTAACATACAGATTAAATAAACAACTTCGGGATCCGGCCTTCTAAAGAGCAGCCAGGGTGGATCTCCTCTAGGACTGACCGGTTGGATGGCCTTGCACTCCGAGGGACTCAATGCAGGAGTCTTCTTCTCCAGCACCAGATTTCAAAGGCCTCCATTCTTTGGCGCTCAGCCTTCCTTAATGTTCCAACCTTCACAGCCCTCCATTGCAACTGGGAAAACCGTAGCCTTAATTATTACTATATTGCCATCCATTTATTTTATCCTGGACCCAGATTATGTATTTTATTATATTGATAAGGCCGCAAGACTCATCAGTGAATAAAATATTCTATTCTAATAGCATTACGAGAAAAAAAAATTGGTTTCTGCAATCCAGCTTTGTTTGGTTTTAAGGGCATTTTCTGACTTCCCTCGGGTCACGTGGGGCTTTCCAAGGTCGGGAAAAAACAACCCGCAAAGAAGCGGCCGTGCCAGCAACCAACATGGCGGCCTTCGCTTCCTCCAGGAAGGCCCCTCCACCCCTTTTTTTTAAAAAAAGTATCTCTCGCCCTTTTCAGTCTCGTTTGGAGAGACGCCGACCGTCTTCCATCCCCCAAATCCCCTTTCGCCGGCCCTCAACACTCGGCGTGAAATTCCCGGCCGCCCGCTCTCTCAGTCCCGCGGCCCGCACCAAAAATGGCGGAGGCGGCGGGCCCGGAGGAGGCGCATGCGCGTGCGCGCCTGCCGTCCGTTCCTGACGTCACTTCCTTTTCCGGCTGTGGTGGGCTCGAGCTACGCTCCGGATTGGGGAGGGAGGGGGAGGGAAATGGCCGGAATGAGCCGCTGCAACCGTGAGGGGATCCCCGGGGAAGATGCTCGGTTAGTTTTGGGGGCTCCGGTGGGGTGGGTCACGATAGGGAGGGGCCAGGCGGGCTCCTCACGCCCGGAACTCGCCTCTTTCCCCCCATTTAGGGGGTTCAACCAGCAGCGGTAACCACACCTCCCATCATCCCCAGCCGTGGCTGGGGTTTAGGGGGGGGCTTTGGGGGCTTTTGCCAGGCCAGCGTCCTCTAAAAGAGCTCGACTACAGGGCCCATCATCCTAAAGTGATGCTTCCCCCCCCCCCCAAATTGGATGAAACCTCCCCTAACGTGCTTCCTGTTGAGTGGCAAGACCAATAATCCCCAGCCATGCAAATTCTGATGGTGGTTAAGCCCATCCACCATTCTCTTCCTTTTTTAGGAATTTAGGGATAGTGTGTGTGTGTGTGTCTGTGTGTGTATTGCATTAATAAATGAAGATAGATACATATATTGCATTAATAAATGAAGATACAAATATATATTGCATAAATATATTGCATTATATAGATTGCGTATATCTATATATTGCATTAATAAATGAAGATATAAATATATATTGCATAAATATATTGCATTATATAGATTGCATATATCTATCTATATATATTGCATTAATAAATGAAGATAGATACATATATTGCATTAATAAATGAAGATACAAATATATATTGCATAAATATATTGCATTATATAGATTGCATCTATCTATCTATCTATATTGCATTAATAAATGAAGATAGATACATATATTGCATTAATAAATGAAGACATAAATATATATTGCATAAATATATTGCATTATATAGATTGCATATATATATAGCTATAGCTATCTATATATATTGCATTAATACACGAAGAGAGATACATATATTGCATTAATAAATGAACATATATATTATATATATTGCATTAATAAATGAAGATATAAATATATATTGGATAAATATTTTGCATTATATAGATTGCATATATATCTATCTATCTATATATTACATTAATACATGAAGTAATACAGGTACTTACAACCGACTTACAACCGCTCATTTTGTGACCGAAGTTAGGATGGCGCTGGGGACAAAAAAAGATTTATGACTGCTTTTCACACTTACGACCGTTATGGCATCCCCACGGTTATGTGATCCGAATTTGGACGTTTGGCAACGTACCCGTATTTATGACGGTAACAGGGTCCCTTTTGCAACCTTCTGTCAATCAAAGTCAAGGAGGAAGCCAAGATTCACTTAACAACCGTGTTGCTAACTTAACTACATGATTGGGATTCGCTTAACAAACTGAGGCAAGAAAGGTCCTAAAACGGGGGCTAACCGCAGTCGTGACCAGAATTTCAGTCGTTAATCAAGGCAGGTGGGAGGTGAGTCGTGACCAATTTTATGACTGTTTTTTGCTGCTGTTCAAATTCTCTCTCTCTTTTTTGGTCTTTGCAGGGCTCCGTTGGGTAGCCTTTAGCTGCCATGTCCCTCTCTCCCACCATGCTACCATGCAAGAAGAGGAAAACCATCCGGACGGATTCCTTTTCCGAAGCCCAGCCTCTTCCCATGGAGGCGTCTCCTTCAGGTGGGATCAGCCAGCTTGGTGATCACGAGAAAATCAACCCTCCTTTGACCGAAGGGGAGGAACCAATTATTTTATATTTATGGACCACCCTTTTCACATCATCCCTGATTCTGTAGTGGCCGTAAGAATAGAATAAAATAAAATTAGAATAGAGAATAGAAATTGAAATAGAATAGAATAGAGATCACAGAATAGAATTAGAATAGAATAGAATAGAGAATAGAAATAGAATAGAATAGAGAATAGAATAGAGAATAGAATAGAGAATAGAATAGAGAATAGAATAGAGAATAGAATAGAATAGAGAATAGAATAGAATAGAGAATAGAAATAGAATAGAATAGAATATAAAATAGAATTAGAATAGAATAGAGAATAGAATAGAATGGAATATGGAATGAATAGAGGCTAGAATAGAATAGAAAAGAATAGAATATGGAATGAATAGAGGCTAGAATAGAATAGATTAGATTAGATTAGATTAGATTAATTTCTTTATTGGCTAAGTGGATTGGACGTACAAGGAATTTGTCTTTGGTGCAGATGCTCAGTGTACATAAGGAGAATGAAATACATTCATCAAGAATAAAAAGATACAACACTTAGTGATACTCAAGGTTACTAATAAAGCTATCAACTTGTACCAGTAAAACAAATAATATAAATTGAAAGATACATGGTTATAAGTGGGAAGAGATAGATACTAGGAAGGAAGAGAAGAAGAATAGTAATACAGTCTTAGTAAATAGTTTGACAGCGGTGAGGGGATTATTTCTTTAGCAGAGTGATGGCATTGGGGAAAAAACTGTCCTTGTGTCTAGTTGTTCTGGTGGGCAATGCCCTATAGTGTCATTTTGAGGGGAGGACTTGAAACAATTTATGTCTAGGATGTAAGATCAGCCCTTTCATCCAATGGAGACCACCTCAATTTGCTTACTTTATGAATCAAATTCGTAGAGTCACACATCTCCCAAAGAACCCAAAACCAACATTGGACAGTGGGTGTGAAATCGAGTAAAACAACAACTGTAAAAATCCACCTGAAAAGATTGATTTATCGTGAAGTTTCTTTGCTGTCCATCTCGTTTCAAAACGACTCCAGGCGGCCTACAACATTGGTTTCTTTTTAAAATTTTCTTTTTTAAAACAATCAGATTAATGACATGGGAAAGTGTGGAAGCTTGGCGAAACATCTTTCTATGTGGTGAAAAAGGTCGCTTTGCCCCACCTCTGAAAGTCAGCTCCTCCTTAGTTAATGCTGCAAATCTTGACTTGTGAATCTTCCCAAGAAATAAAATAAATGGTATTTTGACTGCTTTTTTCCTCCTTTTTCCCAGATGGCCCCCTTTTGCCCAAGTCAGAGATGGAACAGGAGGATGAAGGAGAAGTTTCCCCAACTATGAAATCCGTGGGGGTCCCACAGAAGGTCGAGCCGCTTCAAGGAGTTAAGGAAGAAGCTGAGGAAACGAAACTTTTTATTTCAGTGGGTGAGTAATGAACAGGCCAGACACTCTAATATTTTTGTAACTGGGGTTGATTTACGTATAACTCTCGAGTTACGACCACAATTGAGTGTAAAATTTCTTTCTTTTCCCCCCCAAGTTTTTAATTTTTTTATTTTTTATAAATATATCAAATCAATGAGTGAACATTGCATCACCTGGGTGTCAACAGTCTAATACAAATAAAACTAAAAAGGTTAATCATAGTTATTACATTCAATCAACTTATGTATTTCTAATAATAATAATAATAATAATAATAATAATAATAATAATAATAATAATAATACACATTTATATTAGGTTGCAGTCTATCATTGTTATTCCACGTTTTCCCTTGTTATTACTTTCATTTTATCTATACACTAATATTCCCCCTTCTCTTATTTCTATCACTTATCCTAGCTTTTAATCATGTCACCCTTTATTAAAATACTTTTTCTTTCTTTCCTATCTAATTTCTAATCATGTCACCTACCTAAAAAAGAGAGGCAGAGAGAAAAGGAAAAGCAAATCAGAACAACAAAAAAGAGAAGCCATCTGTCCATCGCCTCTTGCCCGCTTCAATACTTTAATTGCTATGCTTTAAAAGAAAGAGGGAAAAGGAAAAGGAAATCAAAACAACAAAGAGAAATCATGTATCCATCGCCTCTTGCCCGCTTCAATACTTTAATTGCTATGCTTTTTTTTTTTGACTTGCCTTCCAAATTCCTCTTTTAAATCTTTATCTCTGCCTGCGTCTGCTTCTTGGATTTTCGATCAATTAAGTCAAATTTCTGTTGCTAAATGAATTTGCAATCCCCCTCCCCGTTTGCAGATGAACGAGAAGGAGGAAAAAAACCCAGGCGGAAGGGAGTTAAAAGGCAATGGGAAGGGAAGTCGCCCGGGGAAGACGAAGGAGGAGGAAGAGGAGGAGGAGGAAGGACTTTAGCTTGTGACCTCAAATTGGACGAAACCTTGGACCGGACGCTGGAAGACGGGGCGAAGCAGCACAATTTGACAGCCGTCAACGTACGCAACATACTTCACGTAAGTTCGGACAGCGGCTGATGGGACGGGGTCGGTCCGTGAACAGGGTCGTCCTCGACTTACGACGATTCGTTTAGCGATTGTCCAAAGTCAGAGCAGCCCTGGGAAAAAAACATGACTTAACACAGGTAGCCCTCGACTTAAAACCACCATTCGTTTAGTGACAACGCCACTGAAATTGACTGTTTTTCACACTTAACGACCGTTGCAGCTTAGCCGTGTGATGAAAATTCAGACGCTTGGTAGCTGACTCACATTTATGACGGTCAGCGTGATCCCCTTTTTGTGACCTTCTCACGAGAAAAGCCCATGACGGAAAGCCGGGTTCGCTTAACGACCGCGTGGCTAATTTAACAAAGGCAGCGATTCGCTTAGCAACCGTGGCGGGAGAGTTCATACCACAGGGGCAAAACTCCCTGGGCAAACGCCTCAGTTAGCCACCGAAATACTGGGCTCAATCGCGGTCGTAAGTCGAGGACCGTTTCCTTGTGGCCGCTGGCCAAGATTTGGACACTTGGCGTGTTACAACTTACGACAGTCGCAAGTCGTGTGTGATCACCCTTTGTAGTCTTCTCAAGCTCCCATTGAACCAAAAGCCGATAGGGGAGGCCTGATTTCCTTAACGACCGCATCACCTGCTTAATGGCTGCAGCGATAACCTTAAAACCGTGGCACAAACGGTCGCCAACCTTCCCTTTCCGTTACTTTGCGAGGGAGATTTGGGGCTCCGTGATGGTCATAAGTTGAGGACTACCTGTGGTTGACTATTCCCCCCCCCCCCGCCCAATTCTGTAGCGGCTGTGACTCATGGGGCTGGTTCAAGGCCCACAAGTGTCTTTTCCTGGCTTGGAAGTCATCAAGATGAGAAACATTTTTCCCCCCCTCCCTGCAGGAAGTCATCACCAACGAGCACGTGGTGGCCATGATGAAAGCCGCCATCAGCGAGACAGAAGACGCCCCTGTTTTTGTGAGTCTGGGGGCCGTTGGAAGAGAAGAGAAGGGGGGAGGAAGCAATTTTCAGATGGGGTCTGTATCTCAGCAGGTCTAATCATAATTTCATTAAACAACTCTTTGCTCCATCTCTCTCTCTCTCTCTCTCTCTCTTCCTCTTCTATTTCTTTTTGTCTCTTTCCCTCTCATTTTTCCCCTCTCCCTCTTTCTTTTTCTCTGTCCTTCTCTCTCTTCTCTTTCTCTTTTTCTCTCTTTCCCTCTCTTTCTTCCCCTTTCTCTTTTTTCTCTCTTTCTTTCTCTTTTTCTCTTTCCCTCTCTCCCTTCCTTCTTTATCTCTGTCTCTCTTTCTCTTACTCTTTCACTCATTCTTTTTCCTTTTCGCTCCCCATTTGTCTCTCCTCCTTTTCTCTCTTTCCCTTTCTTTCTTCCCCTTTCTCTTTTTTCTCTCATTCTTTCTCTATTTCTCTTTTCCTCTCTCCCTCTTTCTTTATCTCTGGCTCTCTTTTTCTTTCTTTCTTTCTTTCTTTCTTTCTTTCTTTCTTTCTTTCTTTCTTTCTTTCTTTCTCTTACTCTCACTCATTCTCTTTCCCTCTCGCTCACCATTTGTCTCTCCTCACTTTCTCTCTTTCCCATTCTCTTTTTCTCTCTATTTCTTTCTCTTTCTTCTCTTTCCCTCTCTTCTTTCTTTATTTCTGTTTCTCTTTCTCTTACCCTCTTTCTCTCTCTTTCTCCCTTTCTCTCTCTGTCTCTCTCTCTCTCTCTTTCTTTCTCTCTCTCTCTCTCTCTCTCTCTTTCCTTTTCTCCCTTCCCCCAATTCAGGAGCCCAAAATGACACGGTCCAAGCTGAAAGAAGTGGTAGAGAAAGGGGTGGTAAGTAAAATATAATAGCAGCTCATTCGTTCATACCTATACCTACATTGTGGGGTTTAAAAATATTGATTTCTATCCCGCTTTTATTATTCTTGTAAATAATTCAAGGTGGTGAACACCAAAGATATCCCTTCCTCCTCCGATTTTCCCCTCGACAACAACAACCCTGTGAGGTTGGTTGGGCTGAGAGAGAGGGACTGGCCCAAAGTCACCCAGCTGCCTTTCACGTCTAAGGCGGGACTAGAACTCCCTGTCTCCTGGTGATTGGCCCAAAGTTACCCAGCTGCCTTTCATGTCTAAGGCGGGACTAGAACTCACCGTCTCCTGGTGATTGGCCCAAAGTCACCCAGCTGCCTTTCGTGCTTAAGGCGGGACTAGAACTCCCCGTCTCCTGGTGATTGGCCCAAAGTGGCTTGCTTTTGTTTTATTTATTAATATTATAAGATAAGGCAACAGATTTCCCCTGTTTTCTCAAACGGCTTGGATAAATGTGGGGCCCTTTTTGGAAAGTTCTAATTATAAATAAATCTAAATTATAAATATAATTATAAATGAACGCACGAATGAACAGGAGGCAGGTCCTGCGTAGAATTCACTTCCTTCCTGATTATTATTATTATTATTATTATTACTATTATTTGTATTTGATGGCAGAGGGTGCCAATCATACTTCTTCCCTCCTCAGGTAATTCCCACCTGGAATATTTCTCCCATCAAGAAAGCCAACGAAATCAAGGTGAGCCCTCTTGAGATTTTGTTCGATCCTCGACTCTGGCAGGCCTTTTATTGTCCTTTTAAACGTTGGGAGTAGAAGCCCATAAAAGAATCTGAAAAATGCAGACATTTGCTGCGCTCGTAGGGATGGGTTCGCGAATTCTTTTCTCTGTGGGGTCCTTGGGTGCTCTCTGAGATGGGTGGTTTCCCTGCAGACGTTTCATGACCCTACTAGGTAATGCCATCAGTGCTAGAAGGAAATGGGGTTTGTGGAGAGGAGGAGGAGG
Source organism: Natrix natrix natrix (assembly GCA_029891615.1). Taxonomy (NCBI): domain Eukaryota; kingdom Metazoa; phylum Chordata; class Lepidosauria; order Squamata; family Natricidae; genus Natrix; species Natrix natrix. The sequence continues at coordinate 72,096 of JAKRSK010002356.1, forward strand.
ATGTAGAGGAGGAAGAGAAGGAGAGGGGAGGAGAAGGAGGGGGAGGAGAATGTCTTTATGGCCTTTTTGGCTCTCTGAGCTGGGTGGTTTTCTTGCAGATGTTTCATGACCCAACTAGGGAACATCATCAGTGCTAGACGGGAGGAGGGTTTGCAGGAGGGAGGAGGAGGAGGACTGTGGGGTCCTTGGTGCGCCCTGTGCTTAGCTCTTTCCTTGCAGACATTTTATCACTCAGCTAGGGAACATCATCAGTACTAGAGGAGAGAGAGGTTTGCAGAGAAGGAGGAAAAGAAGAGGAGAACCGTGGGGTCCTTGGTGCTCTCTGAGCTCGGTGGTTTTATTCCAGACGTTTCATGACCCAGCTAGGTAACACCATCAGTGCTAGAAGGGAGTGGGGTTTGCAGAGAAGAGGAGGAAGACTGTTGCCCTTGGTGCTCTCTGAGCTTGGTGGTTTTCTGGCAGACGTTTCATTACCCAGCTAGGTAACACTAGAAGGGAGAGGGGTTTGCAGAGAGGAGGAGGAAAGGGAGTGGAGGGGTTTGGGGTCCTGGATTCTCTCTGAGCTTGGTGGTTTTATTCCAGACGTTTCACCACCCAACTAGGTAACCTCATCAGCGCTAGAAGGAAGGGTTTTTTTTTTGCAGAGCAGAGGAGAACGAGAAAGGGAAGGATAGTGCTCTCTTGAGCCGGATTGCTTTCCTTGCAGACCTCTCACGGCCCATCTAGGTAACGGCATCAGTGCTGGAAAAACCACCAACCTCAGAGACCCCCACCAGGACCCCCCCCCCCCCCCCCCGTTCCTTCAGCCCCGACCCACAAAGCGTCTCTTCCACAAACTCTTTTAAAGTTTTGCAGGATGGGAAAAGCCGAAGATTAAATTAAATTAAAATTCACCCTCTCTGCCTTGCCGGCTCCACCAAGCCACGAACGCGCCTTTCCCCCCCCCTCCCACCAACCGCCCTCTTTTCTCTCTGGGAAAACTCACCTTTCTGCCCTTCTTCCTTTTTCTTGCCCCCCCATCCCCCTTTGCCCATCGCTGCAGCCCCCTCAGTTCGTCGACATCCCTCTCGAAGACGACGATTCGTCCGACGAGGAGTACCAACCGGAAGAGGACGAAGAAGATGAAACGGCAGAAGAGGTATGCTCTACAAGTGCAGAGGGATGGAGTGGGCAACTGAATGGGGGGTGAATGTTTTTACTGGCCAGATGCCCTTCCTGTCGCCAGTGCGGAGTTTTTTTTCCCCCCAGCACATACATGCCCAGAGAGAGAAATATCTGCCTCTACCTAGCATCGAACTCATGACCAGGGGAGTCAAACTACTAGCAGCCATAGTCAATAACACACAAGCACACTCACACCATCTGATTTCTTGTTTCTTCTCTCTCCCCCCCCCCGCCCCCCCCCGACCCCAGAGTTTATTGGAGAGCGATGTAGAAAGCAACACCTCGTCCCCCCGGGGGTCCAAGCGTTGTCGTTGGAGACAGTCGGATACAGTGGAGACGGACGAGGAAGGCGGGCCCCCCTTGGAGGTAAGCGCTTCCTCCATCCTCTGCTTTCCTCCTTGCTCTGGTTGTTCAGCGGAGCACGGCCGCCGTTAAGTGACTCAGGCAGTCCTTAAGCAAATCCGGTTTTCCCCCTTGAGTTTGATCCGGCTGGGAAAGTTGTATCAATGGCGATCCAGTGACCCTGGAATCCTGCCCCTGTCGTAAGTGTGAAACACGGCACTAAGTCGCTTCCCCCCCCCCCCGTGCCGTTGTAACTTTGAATGGCCGCTAAAGCGAACAAGTGTCACTCAAGATCTACCTTTACGGTGTCCCAAGAAGACGAGTTGTGTGTCACTTTTTTCAGCACCGTTTTCGAACAGTTGTAAGTCGGGGAGTACGTCATATACGATGGAGGTCGTCCCTGGATGCCAAGCGTTTGTTTAGCGACCGTCCAAAATTACAATGGCACCGAAAAAAATTAAGGGAAATGTGAAAAAAAAAATCACATTCGACTTACGAATGTGCTTCACACTTACGACCGTGGCGACACCCCACGGTCAAGCGATTTGCATTCAGATGCTTGGCCACCGACTCACATTTACGACGGTCGCAGTGTTTGTGTCACGCGATCCTCTTTTGCGACCGTCGTTCAAGCCGAGTCCACGGGGAACCTCGGATTCGCTTAACGACCGTGTTGCTAACTTAACCACTGCAGCGACTCCCTTAATCAGCGATTCAACCGGGGCGAAGGGGGTGATTTTATTTGGTTAATTCATTATTATATGACTCTTCTTTTAAGTTTTTTAGAAGCTTTATTATAAATTGAGTTTTATTGCTTTTATATAGGAGGTTTTACATTCTTCTAAGCTGCCTCGAGTCGCCATGGGTGGATAGGCGGTAATATAAATCTCCCAAATAAATCAATGAAATGAAATAAACACAGTGAGAAAAGTCAAGGCTCCCTTCGCGAGCATCTCACTCGGCAGCATAAATTTCGGGGCCCCGTTGCGGTCGTAAGCGCGAGGACTCCCTGTAAGGAATGAGCTTAGAAGCCTTTTAACGACTCAGCCCCTAAGCTGTGCCAGTTTCTCTTGTCCAGTCCGAGAAGGAGACCAGCCCTCCTGCCCAGCGACACATCAGCGCCGAGGTCATCCCTATGGGCCCCCCACCGCCCCCCAAGCCCAAGCAGAACAAGGACACCGTCTTCATGGAGAAGCTCCATGCGGTGGACGAAGAACTGGCCTCCAGCCCCGTCTGCATGGATGCCTACCAGGTAAGACCTACCAAATACCTCCCCCTAAAAATGAAAGTTTTAGGCTACATCAACAGAGGGATAGAATCAAGATCAGGTGAAGGGTTAATACCACTTTACAAGGCTTTGGTAAGGCCACACTTGGAATATTTGCGTCCTGTTTTGGTCTCCACGATGTAGGAAAGATGTGGAGACTCTAGAAAGAGTGCAGAGAAGAGCAACAAAGAGGATGAGGGGACTGGAGGCTAAGACATATGAGGAACGGTTGCAGGAACTGGGTATGTTTAGCTTAAGAGAAAGAAGGACCAGGGGAGACAGGATAGCAGTCTTCCAATATCTCAGGGGCTGCCCCAAAGAAGAGGGAGTCAAGCTATTCTCCAAAGCACCTGAAGGGAGGACAAGAAGCAATGGGTGGAAACTAATCAAGGAGAGAAGCAACTTAGAACTGAGGAGAAATTTCCTGACAGTGAGAACAATTAATCAGTGGAACAGCTTGCCTCCAGAAGTTGTGAATGCCCCAACACTGGAAGTTTTTAAGAAGATGTTGGATAGCCATTTGTCTGAAACAGTATAGGGTTTCCTGCCTAGGCAGGGGGTTGGACTAGATGACCTCCAAGGTCCCTTCCAACTCTGTTATTCTATATTCTAGGGCTAAGCTCTCACTCAACCCAGCCTCGCCCCCACTCTTCTTATTCACAAAGGCATCCATTGAAAGAGAATCTCAAATAATTTGAATGAAATTCAACCACCGAATTTTTCTCCTTGTCTTTGCTTCGCTCGAAAAAAGTTGGACAACTTCTGGTGGCAAGCTGTTCCACTGGTTAATTGTTCTCACTGTCAGCCTCTTGATGATTGGCCAAAAGTCAACCGCCTGCCTTTCATGTCTAAAGCGGGATTAGAACTCAAGAGTCTTTAGATGATTATTCGTTGTGAATGGGAAATGCTTCCGTTGCCAGGAATTCTTTTCCCCGCCTCTTTCCCACCTCAATAAATCTCGTTAAAGAAGACTGCGGGAACTGTTCTCGCGAGAACCTCTTCCAATGTTAGACTCTCACTTTCCTTCCCAGCCTCTGGAAGACAGCTTAATTGCCTTCCGTACCCGATCCAAGAGACCCCTGAAGGATGTGCCCCTCGGTCAACTGGAGGCCGAGCTTCGGGCTCCGGATATCACTCCGGACATGTACGACCCCAATACGGCGGACGACGAAGACTGGAAGCGATGGCTGGGCGGGCTGATGAACGACGACGTGGAAAACGAAGGCAAGTTTGAGGTGGAAGACGATGAAACTTCGAGTTTGGGTTTTACTGATGAGACCAGGGGGCTGCAACCTGTGGCTCTGGAGCCACATATGGTTCTTCCATCCCTCTTCTGCTCGGCTCCACAATTGATAGGGCTTTCAGTTAGGACAGGTAGAGGAAAAAGGACGCTGCGCTAGGAGGAGACTCTATGGTGGGGGAAACCGGACTTCCGGTCGGCTCCAGAATTGAACTCCATTATGCATTTAATTGAGGAATTTGCTCCTTGCATTTAAAGAGGAAGTTGCATTTTCTCTTGGTTGGGTTGTTTTTTTCCCGAAGCGTCGGAAAAGGAAGAATTCTCTCGTTAAGACAACTGCCTTTTCCCCCCCTCTTCTAGATGAAGCCGATGATGAGGACGATCCCGAATATAATTTTTTGGAAGATCTGGATGAACCCGACACGGAAGACTTCAGGAACGACCGTGCCGTCAGAATCACAAGTGCGTTCCCCTCATCTACAGCTAGTCCTCGACTTACAACCACAATACAGCCCTATCTATTTATCTATCTATCTATCTATCTATCTATCTATCTATTATCTATCTAATCTATCTATTATCTATCTATTATTTTCATCTATCTATCTATCTATCTATCTATCTATCTATCTATCTATCTATCTATCTATCTATCTATCTATCTTTCCAGCTATCATCTATCTAATCTATCTGTCTGTCTATCAAATCTATCTATTATCTATCTATTATTCTCTCCTATCTATCTATCTATCTATCTATCTATCTATCTATCTATCTATCTATCTATCTATCTATCTATCTATCTATCTATCATCTATATCTATCTATCTATCCTATCTATCTATTATCTATCTATCTATCTATCTATCTATCTATCTATCTATCTATCTATCTATCTATCTATCTATCATCTATATCTATCTATCTATCCTATCTATCTATCTATCTATCTATCTATCTATCTATCTATCTATCTATCTATCTAATCTTTTTATTATCTCTTTATCTATCTACAGTGTCTATCTGTCTATAACTTTGTTAAACAACTTTTCAGATGTTTTTAAGACGTAGAGAAGTCAGGAAACAGGTGATTTCACTGACCCCCCCCCCCCCGTTTTGTGTCCCGCAGAGAAAGAAGTGAACGAGCTGATGGAGGAGCTGTTTGAAACGGTGAGTCTTCCCAGTCCCCCTGTTGGAACGAATCCAAGGGAAGTCGCTAGTCCTCAAGGGAACCATCGCTCCCCGTGTTGTAAAAAGCTATGCCTGCTTGTCAACTCAATTATCCAAATTCAGTTTCAGGATGAAATCGGCTTCCCCAATGTGGAGGATGATGGGCTGGAGGACGAAGAGGGCACGGCTGAGGCCCGGCCCAATTTTAATACCCCTCAGGTGCTCAGGTAGGACAGCCTCACCTGCCCTTTTATATTCATGAGCCTTCCCCAGACTCCAGGACTGGCCCAGGTTCCTCCCCAACCTTCCTCCCTGTCCGAATCAGCCACCAGCTATGCTGGCCTCTGGTGGGACACAACACTGGGAGTTGAAGTTCCACGCAGCTTCTCCTGTGCGCTGCTTGGAGAATCCAAGCATGGCTTAACTTTGGTCCCTTAGCCTTGAGACTGAGTTAGAAAAAGCCTTGGCCACGCCTCCTCTGGCCAGAAGACTGCAGGTTTTTTTAACTCAGTTGAGCCTTACAGAGGTCTCCTTATCTGTGGGGCAGGGCCCCCGAAAGGACCGGCGACCCTGTTTGGGAAGGGAGATAGAGTAAAATTGGCTGGGCCTTCGCCTCCCTTCTCGACTGAGCGGTATCAGAAGCGGATGGCAAGATCACCTCTGCCTAGCTACAGCCGGGGAGCCGGGATTTTCCACCTTCCCAGAGGGAGCCCCCTTGTGGCATTTTTAATGTTGCCTTTGTTATATTTGTGTTGTATTTGTGCTGATAAATAAATAAAGGGAGACTAGTATAGATCTATTTCAAGCTATTTAGCTCTCATCAGCTAGCCATACCAGCACAAATACAACATATATATGTATGTTGCATTTGTGCTGATAAATAAATAAAGGGAGACTAGTATAGATCTATTTCAAGCTATTTAGCTCTCATCAGCTAGCCATACCAGCACAAATACAACATATATATGTATGTTGTATTTGTGCTGATAAATAAATAAAGGGAGTAACAAAGGCAACACAAAAAAGATGGTTTTTTGCCTGGATGGTCTCCTGGAGTGAGCCGAAAGACAGAAAAGGGAAGCAGTGTGTTCTCTCCCATATTTGGGTATACCAGGGGTTGTGACACAATACATACATACATACATACATACATATTAAAATTAAATGTAATTTCATGAGGTTTGGGGAGGGACCCCTGTTCTAGAAGGACCCCGGTTCTCTGGAGGAGGGAGAAGAAGCAGGGCACGCGCTGGCCGGCGCTCCCCAAAAGTGGTACCACCAGCCCCATCTACACCTACTTGCCGCAGGTTCGAAGAACCTCTGGCCAACCTGCTGAACGAGCAGCACCGGACGGTGAAGGAACAGCTGGAGCAGCTGCGGGTGAGGAAGTCCACCATCAAGCTGCCCCAGGAGATGGAGAGGTCCAAGCTGCGGAACGAGAAGGCGGCTCAGACCCTGGCGCTGGACGCCGGGCAGAGGAAGAGGCTGCAGCAGCAGATGCAACAGGTTGGGGTGCCCGCTGCCTCTGGTTCTCGTTTTTTTTTTTTGGGGGGGGTGCCCTTCCTCTACCCGGCTTCCCTTCGCCAGAGGGATTTTCCCCGTTCCACAGGGCGCTGGCCCTAAGCTTTAGCTCTTCCGACCCCGGGAGGGTGGTGTTTTGGGAACGGGTTGTGTGTGTGTGTGCTGACCGCTGACCTTCTCTCCCCGACCGTTCCAGCACGTCCAGCTTCTGACCCAGGTTCACCTTTTGTCCAGTTGCAACCCAAGTCTGAGCTCCGAGGCCAGCACTGCCCGGCTCTTCCTGGTAAGGAAGATGGGACTATCTGCCCTGCTTGCTTGAACCTTCTTTACTCTCTCCTTCACCCTCTGGAGTGATTTTCACCCTCTTTTCCCCCCTCTTTCCCTTCCCCAGAACGAGTTGGAAAGCTTTGCCAAGAGCTCCCTCCTCCTCAGCCAGCCTTCCAGCCCCGGGTTCCAGACCTCCTTCCAGCCTTTCAACTTGAAGGAATCTCTGCAGCTGATCAAGGATTTCCACGCTCAGGTCAAGATCGAGTGGAGCCCCCGCAAAGCCGTCAAAAAGAACAGTGAGTCCGCCCCTCTCTTAAATTTAGAAAATTTAAACTAGGCAATAACCCGGAGTTGCCCGGGTATTTATTTATTTATAGGGGGAAAATATCCAGACCGAACGTAATTTTTAAGGTTGGACTTTCCCCCTTACCAGAGGGAGCCCCCTTGCGGAGTACTGTGAAGCTGTTACTATGGCAATTCCACTGCGCTGTACAGTAGAAGTCATTTTACAGCAGTACGGTTGAAGCCATTTTAAGGCACAACAGGCTGTATCTTAACAGGACACAGACTCCAAGGGGCGTTAGGGCTGTTTTACCCCCACAGTATTTGTTTCCAGAGAGTTAAGTCTTCTGTGTGCCAAGTTTTGTTGAAATTGCTCGAGGCGTTCTAGAGTTATGCTGGGACTCTCTCTCTCTCTCTCTCTCTCTCTTCCTCCCTCCTTCCCTGATCCTGAACGTTGCAAGGAAGGAATTAAAAACGATTATCTTCTTCTCTTCCAATATTCTCTCTCTCTCGCTCTCTATTCTTTCAGTGACCGATTTTGCTTGCTTGCCCAAACAAGTGGCCTGGATCTTGGCCACGCGGAGAGTTTTCCTGTATCCAGAGCTGCTGCCCACCTGCTCCTTCAAGGCCAAAACTCCCCGGGACAAGATTGTCTTCACCAAAGGAGAAGATAAGTACGTGCGTCCGCCTTGCTTAGCAGCGGAAATTCCCTTCCAACTCTTGTTGTTCTGTTCTGTTTTATCCTTCTATTTCTATTCTAATTCTATCATCATTCTAATTCTATTCTAATTCTATTGTATTCTTCTTTTCTGTTTTATTCTTTTATTTCTATTCTAATTCTATCATCATTCTATTCTTATTCTGTTTTATTCTTTTATTTCTATTCTAATTCTATTCTGTTTTATTCTTTTCTAATTTTATCATAATTCTAATTCTACTCTAATTCTTATTCTGTTTTATTCTTCTATTTCTATTCTATTTCTATTCCAATTCTATTGTATTCTTTTCTGTTCTATTCTTTTATTTCTATTCTAATTCTATCATCATTCTATTCTTATTCTGTTTTATTCTTTTATTTCTATTCTTATTCTATTCTGTTTTATTCTTTTCTAATTTTATCATAATTCTAATTCTACTCTAATTCCTATTCTGTTTTGTTCTTCTATTTCTATTCTAATTCTATTCCATTGTATTCTTTTCTGTTCTATTCTTTTATTTCTATTCTAATTCTATCATCATTCTATTCTTCTGTTTTATTCTTTTATTTCTATTCTTATTCTATTCTGTTTTATTCTATTTCTATTCTAATTCTGTCATAATTCTAATTCTACTCTAATTCTTATTCTGTTTTATTCTTCTGTTTCTGTTCTATTCTAATTCATTCTAATCCTATTCTATTCCCTATTCTGTATTTCTGTTATTTCTATTCTATACATTGTCACTAACCACTTTCCCTCCATCATTTTTAAACTAATCACTGCCGCCGATAAGTTAGCAACCTGGTTGTTAAGTGGATCCGGCTTCCCCGTGGACTTCCCTTCTCACGAAAGCGACACGGTCGCATAAAGGGGATTTACAGGACACCACGACCGTCATAAATGCGAGCCAGGTGCCTGAATTTCGATCCCAATGATCAAGATAGGGACGATCGTAAGGGTGTAAAAACGTCCTAAGTCCCCCTTTTTTTCCCCCGGGCCGTCGTAACTTTTGAACGGTCACTAAACGAACACTTGTAAGTCAGGGACTACCGTATGTCCCCAGCCCTTCCTGACTCTCTTCCTTGTTTCAGCTTGTTGGCGCTGGGGCTCAAGCACTTCGAAGGCACGGATTTCCCCAAGCCCCTCATCAGTAAGTACCTTCTGACAACCAAAACCGCCCACCAGCTGACGGGACGAATCAAGAACCGGAATATGAACCGTGTCCCCGACAACATTATCCGGGTCAGTTTCCACTCCCACCTTCTTTTCTGGGGCAACCATGTTAAACTCAACCGTGTGTCAAGACGTCGTGGTGAGAGAAAGGGGGAGGGAGCTCATTCCTCGCCTACTTTCAGCAAAAGTCATCCCAGATTACCGCAGCAGGCTTGGGAGGGGTGCACCTCATTGGGGAATGTGATTTACGACACAGACTGAGGGGAGGGAAGGAATAGGGGTAAAGTTCAGCGATAATTCAAACGAGGCTCAGATCTGAACTGCCAAAAAGGTCTTGCCAAAATAAATGCTCCTAATAAATGACTAGTTTTCTTCCGAAGTTTGGGCCGAGGCTCGTGAATCAATTAGGGCATTTTTGGGAAACCTGACACCTGTGGTCTGTTGAGGAATTCCCACGGGGATCTCTCTCTCTAAAGGAGATCCTCGATCAGCCAAGGTCAGGGTTGTCCCCAAAATGTTTTTTTTTCAAGAGGCAATTGGATTTTCTGAGGTTTTTTTCTTTTTCTTTTGAAGACGTTTTGCTTCTCATCCAAGAAGCTTCTTCAGCTCTTACCAGGTGGTGGGGGATGGAAGGATTGATCCTCCTTGCAGACAGCTGGTCATTTGCATCTTTTTAGAGGGTCGTTGAGGCCGTTTGGAGGTTTGTCTGTGTCCTCGGGGGTCACTTGAGCCTTCGCCACACTCATTTGCACTACTCAAAGTGACCTTGAGGACACAGAACTCAAAGTGGCCTCAACAACCCTCTAAAAGGATGCAAATGACCAGCTGTCTGCAAGGAATATAAATTCTTCTCACTCATACAGATCCTGGTGGATTCAGAAACCGGGGGCTCGACTGCGGTCATACGTCGAGGACTGCCTCTCTATAGATCATTAGGCAAGGTCAGAAGCCCGATTGATCTGTTCTTTTATCGGTCCCCCCCCCCTGATCTTATCTCGATGTTTAGTACTATAAAACCACAAAGCAACTTCCGGTTTTGCCCCATCTTTGCGAGGAAATTCAACCCGGAGAGTGGAAGCCCCCCGTGGAACAGGAAGAACAACGCTTGCCCTTCTGGTTAAAGGTAAAAAGTGTGTGTGTGTGTTTGTGTGTCAGGTTTTTGCCTAAACTCAAATCCAGAAGCACACACAGATAACTGATGCAGCAGGTGTCAGGCCTGTAGTTATATTCTTTCATTACAATTTCCCACACACATAATCATATATATACAGTATATGTGTATATATATATATATATATTTCTTCTTCTCCTTTCTTTTTCCCAGGCCAGCATGCCCTCCATCCAAGAGACCATAGAGCAGCAGCGCGCTAGAGCAGCCTCCCAGGGCCCCGATGCGGATCCCAAGGCGGGAAGCCAGGCGGCCGATCCCGCCAACCCCGAAGCCCCTCTGCACATGCCCGAGGGCCTCCAGCTCATCCTGAGACCTCTGAGCAGCCGCTTCTGCCGCCGGATTTGGCGATGGCAACGTCCAGCTGCCGGCAAACCTTTCCTGGTCCAACCGAGCCTTTGCTTGCCCCCGGCCGGGACGGGCGGCTTCATCAAAATGAGCACCAAGCAGCCCCTGCCTGCCACGGCTCCCAGCAAATTGGCAACTCGCGTCTCTCCTTTGTCCCAACCCGCCTCGCTGGTCCGTCCGTTGTCGGCTGTGCCCCACCTGAATTTGCCCTCCGCCCTGAGCCAGGGTGCCCCTTTTGAGCTTCAAGGGGTCCTCCCTGCTCGGCCCTCGGCCCCACGTCTGCGTTTGGCCCCCGCTGTGCCCGCAAACGTGGTCTCTTCCCTTCCTGTTGCTTTCCACCCCAAAATGATCCTCCCGGCTCTGCCCTCCAACCACGCCCGGAAGTCTCCCCTACCGAGGGGGTACCAGAAAAAGAAGGTGCCCAAAGTCGCTCCTTTGCTGAAGGCCGCCCCGTTGCTTCATCCGACCCCCGTCATCTTCACCGTTCCTGCCGGGACAGTCAAAGTCTTGGGCATCGCCAATAGCTGCAACGTACTGCAGCCGCTTTCCGCCACCCGGGCGGTTTCGGCCCCGCAGCCCATCCCCATCACCACGCTGTTAGTCAACCCCGCGCCCTTCTCCTGCCCGCTCAGCCAGCCACTGGCAGCTTCTCCCGCCCTTCCCTTGGTGGTCGCTTCCAATTCAGGCCCTACACCGGTGTCCGCACTGGTCAAAGATTCGGATATGTCCACTTCACCGCTCAATGTGACGTCTGCTGGGGACGCACCGGAGCCCAAAACGGGCCCAGAGGAAGCCCCCGGAGGCCCGTGGTCGTCTGATCTTAACTCTGCGCTCCGGGCAGAACCTCCCGCTCAGGGTTACGTGGAGGTGGGCGAAGGCAGAGCTCCTGAGGTTTTAGCCCCTGCTCCCTTCTCCCCCACGGCGGAGTTAGGAGACCTGGTCAAGGTAGATTTGGAAGCCTCAAAAGAGACATCGTCTTCAGACGCAGACGCCGTCCCCCCAAATCCAACCCCAGACAATTCTCCGATGAAGGAAGAGCTAATTTTGGACCTCGGGGAAGGCCTGGAGGTCGAGACGGCCTCGGGGGTGAAGAAGGAGCTGGAAGACAGCTGCGAGGAGGAGGAAGGAGAGGAGACCGACAACACAACCGGCAATTCAGCCGGCCCACAAGCGGCGCCTGCAACAGACGAAGGAAGTCACGCTTCTCCCACTAACCTTGGCAGCCGCAGCCCCGCGTTGGATGCCGGCAGCTCCTTGGGAAAGGCGGAGGAAACGGGGAACCGGCCTGAAGGGGCGGCGATGGCCGGCCAGGAAGGAGGAGGAGGAGGCGGCGGCGGCGAGAAAGACGGGCTGGAAGAAGAGGAAGAGGAGGATTTTGATGATTACATCCAGGATGAGGAAGACGAGATGTCCTCAGCTTCCGAGGAATCGGTGCTCTCGGTGCCAGAACTACAGGTAAGACCAAGGTGGGGCTTCCTGAATTCCTTCTGAATTGCTTTGACCCTTATCTTGGGTCTTTAGGAAGGGGCTGGACAGCTCCTTGTCAGGAATGGGATAGGGCTTCCTGCTTGAGCAGAGGGTTGGACTAGAAGACCTCCAAGGTCCCCTCCAGCTCTGTTATTCTGCTATTCCTTCCTTTCTCCTTCCTTTCCTTCCTTTTTTTCTCCTTTCTCTCTTCTTTCTTTCTCTCTTTTTATCTTTTTCTGTCTCTCATTCCCTCTCTCTCGCCCTCCTTCCTTCCTTCTCCTTTTCTCCTTCCTTTTCTTCCTTTCTTTTCTCCTTCCTCCCCTTTCTTTTTATCTGTTTCTCTCTCTCATTCCCTCCCTTTCGCCTTCCTTCCCCATCACTGAATGTTTTTAAGAAGAGATTGAACAGCTACTTGGTGTAGGCTCTCCTGCTCGAGCAGGGGGTTGGACTAGAAGACCTCCAAGGTCCCTTCCAGCTCTGTTATTCTGATATCCTTCCTTTCTTCCTTTCCTACTTTTCTCTCTCCTTTCTTCTTTCTCTCTCTCTTTTTATCTGTTTCTCTCATTCCCTCCTTCTCGCCTTCCTTCCTTCTTTCCTTCCTTCCTTCCTTCTAGTCCAGCAGGGGAGCTGGACTAGAAGACCTCCACGGTTCCTTCCAGCTCTGTTCCGATGGATTGATCTGGCCCCAACTGAAGGTCAAAACTTAGAATCGATCAGATCCCCAAAGCAAATCTACTCCCTTATGGAATGCTGCTCCTTCTTTCAGCCTATAAATCGATTTAATCGCAATATGTTCTCTAGGTCAAAGGCAACTTTCATTTGTCATCGTTTTAATTTGGAGGGACAGATAAGGGGGCGCAGGGCAAAGTGGGGAGGGGTCTTGGATTGGCCCTGATCCAACAGTGTGCTGAATGTGGCCTCCGGCGTGGGGCGGGGTGTCTTCAGGAGACCATGGAGAAATTGACCTGGCTGGCATCGGAGAGGCGGCTGAGCCAGGAAGGAGAATCGGAGGAGGAAAACTCGCAGGAAGAGAACTCGGAGCCGGAGGAGGAAGAGGAGGAGGAGGAAGAAGGGGAAGGAGAACCTCTGGAGAGCCGACAGAAGGAGGATGAAATGGCCGACGAGATTGTGGGCCTGGGAGACGGGACGGCTTCTTCGCTCGCCTCAACCTGCCCAGCCCCGACAGTGGAAGCCAGTAGCAGCCCTCCAGGTGAGCTTTCTTAAAATTGGTGGGTTTCATCTCCCTTCCGATAAGATCGGAAAATCACAAAAGATGATGAGACAAAACTCCGCTCTGGCAACAGGAAAGGCATCTGGCCATTGAAAAACACTCTGCTAGCTCCATTCAGTTCCCCAGGGTCCACCCCACAAGGGATCAGGGGGTCATTAAAAGGAGGTAAATCAATAGAAGGGACCTTGGAGGTCTTCTAGTCTAGAATAGAGAGTGCTACAGTGGCCTAGAGGCGGAGGTCTCACCTCACAATCAGGAGGCTGTGAGTTCGATCCTAGGTAGAGGCAGATATTTCTCTGGGCACAATAAGAATATATCTGCCGAACAAAACTCCGCTCTGGCGACAGGAAAGGCATCTGGCCATTGAAAAACACTCCGCTAGCTCTGGAGCCCCACCGCGGTTACTCCATAGTGCCCGAGAGACCCATCCTCTCTCGATCTCCCATATCTTTCGCTCTGGCTGCCTTGTCTTAGGAGAGAACCCCAAAACCGCCGCCAAGAGCCGGGCGTCCCACCGAGCCCGGGCCAAGCGGGGCCGTGGCCGCACCAGCAAAGACGCCTCCAAGCTCCTCCTCCTTTACGATGACGACATCCTGGAGAGAGACCCCCTACGTGAGCAGAAGGACTTTGCTTTCGCCCAGGCGTACCTGAACAGGGTAAGGAGAACGACGGCTCGAGCGGTTAGTTAGAAGGTTGGGCAGGGAGTAACTACCCTTGCGTTCGAGAGCCGCCGTGGGAATGGGTTGAGTTCTCATCCTTTGCTCCAGCTCCTGCTATTGAAATCGAATGGGACTGAGTTCCCAACCACTTTGCTTAACCATGGAAATTCCGCTCCCGATTGCAGTCGTAAGTAAAGGACTTTATGTCAGACATTAGTGAGGCAGAAGAACAGCTGGAGCCTCTTCCCGATGTGTGCATGCGCAGAGGTGCCAGACGAAGGGAGCAGCTAAAGAACAGGGGTCGACTTGGGAAGAAGGTCACAGGTGGACAATGAGTGGCCCCTCCCAGAGGGAATAAAAGAGGAGCGACAGGGGAGTGGAGTTTGCAGGAGGCAATTCGGTCGTTAGATTCCTTTCAGGAGTGTGAAGATCTGTCCCTGAATCTCAGAGACTCTGTGCCCAGAGTCTTTCCTTGCACAGCACCTCATTTGGACAATATTTCCATGGCAGCTTTCCAAACTAGATAAGGTCTGTGGTCATAAATACACCTTTGAAAAACTGTTTGCCAGGCCTTGGCTGAAGGTGAAGGGGAGGAATTCACATTTGTTTAACGAAAGGGATTTTATCGGGACCAGGACTCTGCCTCGTGCCTTTTGGGGGAGCCTCGGTCAGAACCTACCCCCACCAACTAACACTTAATTCTTGTTTTCACCCCACAGGTACGCGAAGCTCTGCAGCTCGTTCCGGGCAAATACGAAGAATTCCTACGCAACATTTACGAATTTGAGAACAACCTGCAAAAGCAGACGGCCGTTGACCTCTACGCCCGGCTACGGGTCATCCTCCAAGATTGGCCTCAACTCTTGACCGATTTCGCGGCCTTCCTGTTGCCCGAACAAGCTCTGGAGTGCGGGCTGGTGGGTCAGCTGGGGAAGGTGGGGGGGGAGCTCAGCTTGACAGGGGGGGAGGTTGAGGCTGGGGAAGGGGAGGGGGAGGGAACGCCTGGGATCCACACCTGGGCTCGGTCTACTTCAGGGAGCAGATTCCACGCATACTGTCGGCTGGAGTCGGATCTCAGATTACTGCAGCCGGTTTGGGACGGGTGGCACCTTATAGGGTAATGTGATTTACGACACAGACTAAGGGGAGGGAAGGAACAGGGGTAAAGTTCAGCCATAAATCAAACGAAGCAGAGGCTTGACTGCGAACAGGTCCTGCCTGGTGGGGCTCCTAATAAAAGAGTGGTTTTGTATTGAAAACTTGACTCAATACTTATGGATCAATTAGGGCATTTTTAGGAAACCTGGCACGAAGCCAATGGGGAAGCAGGATTCACTTAACGTCCGTGTGACTAGCTTAACCAATGCAAGGGCTCGCTTAACAACAGCGGCAAGAACATTTGTACCCCGGGGGACGAAACTCGCTTAACGAATGTCTCACCTAGGGTTGTTTTGCGCAGATAAAAACGCTAACTTTATCTTTTCTTTTTTCTTCTTTCTTTCTTTCTTTCTTTCTTTCTTTCTTTCTTTCTTTCTTTCTTTCTTTCTTTCCTCCCTCCCTCCCTCCCTCCCTCCCTCCTTCCCTTCCTTTCCTTTTCTTTCCCTCCCTCCCTCCCTCCCTCCCTCCCTTCCTTCCTTCCTTCCTTCCTTCCACCAGTTTGAGGAGCAACAGGCCTTCGAGAAGAGCCGGACGTTCCTTCGGCGGTTGGAGATCTGCTTTGCCGAAAACCCTTCCCACCACCAGAAGATCATCAAGGTGCTGCAGAACTGCGCGGACTGCGTACCCCAAGAGATCGTGGAAGTAAGAGTTTTCTCCCCCCCACCCTCCTTCACCACATGTCTGTTGTAGCACTGATGATGTTCCCTAGTCCGGTCGTGAAAGGTCCGCGAGAAAACCACCAAGGTCAGAGAGCACCGAGGATCTTACAGTCCTTTTCCTCCTCCTCCATCCATTCTCATCCTCCTCCTCCTCTCCACAATCCCCACTCCCTTCTGGCACTGATTATGTTCCCTACTTGGGTGACAAAACGTCTGCAAGAAAATCACCCAGCTCAGAGAGCACCCAAGGACCTAATAGTCATAGTGGTCCTCCACCTCCTCCCGTCCACAAACCCAACCTCCTTCTAGCACTGATGAAGTTTCCTGGTTGGGTAATGAAACGTCTGCAAGAAGAGGCAGAGAAAAACGCCAAATCCATATATTTTTTGGGGTCCTTTTGTGACTTCCAAACCATTTTCTCCCCACCCAAGTACACCGTTCTCTCCCCATCGATGCTGTAGTTTGCTTGCTTGCTTGCTTTAACCCTCTTGAACATCTGGATTCAGCTGAAGAACCAGATGTGGCAGCTGCTGAAAGGACACGATCACCTCCAGGACGAATTCTCCGTCTTCTTCGATCACCTGCGCCCCTCGGGCAGCCGCCTGGGGGATTTCGAAGAAATCAATTGGACGGAGGAGAAGGAATACGAGGTAGGGGTCTCCCCCCCCCCCACTGCCTCTTCTGGTCCTCCTGGGAAGGAGAATAGATTGGGAATAGGTGTGGAGGTTCGGGAGTTCTGCTCCTCCCAGCTGAAGGGAGCACGTCTGGAGCCCCAGGAGGTAAGCGGCTTCTTTGCCCCTCTCCTTCCAGTTTGACGGGTTCGAGGAAGTCTCGCTGCCCGACATGGAGGAAGACGAGGAGCCCCCCAAAATCCACGCCGCCTCGAAGAACAAGAGACGGAAGGAGCTGGGGAGCCAGCATGCTGAGAAGGTGAAAATCCAGCCCCCTTTTTTCAAAGCCCCCAACCTAGGAAGGAACGTTGCTTAGATGCCTTCACCTTAAGCACCTTGTTGTCTATAGTCACAGCCTCACTGGCTGGGGAAGGCTGGGGGCAGGTAGGTAGGGATAGGTAGGTAGAGATGGATGGATGGATGGATGGATGAATGGATAGATAGATAGATAGATGATTGATAGATAGGATATTTAGATAGATATTTAGATAGGTAGGTAGGTAGGTAGGTAGGTAGGTAGGTAGGTAGGTAGGTAGGTAGGTAGATAGATAGATAGATAGATAGATAGATAGATAGATAGATAGATATAGAAAGACAGACAGATAGAGATGATATGTGAAAATAATGATAAATATAAATGGATTGAGAGAGAGATGATAGATAGATATGATATAGATAGATAGATATACAGACAGAGAGATGATAGATAGAGATGATAGATGATAGATAAACATAATGATAGATAGATAAACAGATAAATGATAGATTGATAAACATAAATAGATAAACAGATAGATAGATGATAGATAGATAGATAGATAGATAGATAGATAGATAGATAAACATAGATAGATATGATAGATAGATAGATATAAATGGATTGAGAGAGAGAGAGATGAGATAGATAGATAGATATAGAAAGACAGACACAGACAGAAATAGATGATAGATAAACATAATGATAAACATGAAAAATAGATTGATAAACAGATAAATAGATAGATGAGAGATCAATAGATAGATGAGGGATGGATGGAAGGAAAAACAGACAGAGAGACAGACAGACAGACTCTTTTAATTCCTTATCGTGCAGCCCAGGGTTGGCTGAAGGAGAGGCAGCCAGCTAAATTTCTTACATAAAAATAAATGAACATTTCTCATGGAAATTGCCCTTGCTACATGAGGCACACAGGTAGCTGAACCACTGCTTTGCTTAGCGTCGCTGTTGCCAGTCCTACTTCGGGTCACCCAGCGAGGACCACAGAGACACTTTTCATCAGACCCAAGGGATGCATCCAAACCGGGTGGAAACGACGGGTCAGCTTTTCCCCCCCAGATATGCTGGCTTGATTGCCCCCCCCCCCCCCACCGTGGCTCATTTTGGACTCCGGGTCCCCTTTCAGGAGTCCGAGTGGCCGGAAGGGCAGAAGGACTGGTGCAGCTCCTGCCACGAGAACAGCGGAGACCCCCGGCTGAAGAGGAGCAAGCGGCGGAGCTGCGCCAACTGTAGCAGCAAGGTGAGGAGGGGATCCGGGGTCTCGGAGAGCGAGAAAAACCCAGCCTCTCTTAGAGGGTCCCCGAACAGGCCAAGTGGGAGAATTAGGACCTAGAACTCCCAGTCTCCTGGCGATTGGCCCAAAGTCACCCAGCCGGCCTTCATGCCAGGTCTAGAACTCCCAGTCTCCTGGCGATTGGCCCAAAGCCACCTAGCCGCCCCCAGAAAGATTGACAGGCGTCGTTTGGCCTTCCTGCAGGTGGGAGACCCCAAAGGCTCCAGAAACAAAGAGCCCGGCGAGTTTGCGGAGGGCCGGGCCCAACGGGAGCCCAGCCCTCGGCCGGAAGGGAAGGAGACCCCCGAGGGCAACGCGGAGAGGAGAGACGACGGGGAAGCCGTCCCCGGCAGGGTGAGGGCCGCCAGCCGGAAGGGAGACTCTGCCGGAGGAGGTGCGTCTTGGGAGGGGCAGAGGGAGGAATAAGAGCAGGTGGGATTGTGGGATGGGGTCTGCAGGAGGAGAGGCTGGAGTTTGGGGCAGAGGGGGGGCTCTCCCATCAGATGCAAATGTCCCTTTGGGGGACATTCCCTTCCTTCCATCCCTCTTCCTTTCCTTTCCCTCTCCTTTCTTCCTTGTCTATCTTTTCCTTCCCCCTTCCCTCTCCTCTCTTCTCTCTCCTTCCTTCCTTCCCTTCCCTTCCCTTTCTTCCATCCCTCTTCCTTTCCTTTTCCTTCCCTTCCTCCCTATTTCTTCGTTTCCTTCTTTCCCTCCCACCTTCCTCCCTCCATATTTATTCCTTCCTTCCTTCCCACCCTTCCTACTTTCCATCCTTCCTCCCTCCTTCCCTATTTCTTTGTTTCCTCCCTTCCCCTTCCCTATTTCTTCCTTCCCTCTTTCCATCCCTTCCCCTCCTCCATATTTCTTGGTTCCTAACTTCCCACTGTCCTCCCTTCCTTCATTTTATCCCTCCTCTCCTTCCTCCCTCCCTTTCCTAGTTCAGCAAACTTGAAAGCTTGCCTCTTGGGTCCAGTTGGATTCACCTTCCTCCGTCTCTCTCTCTCTCTCTTTCTCTCTCTCTCTCTCTGCCTCCCAGGTGCTCGTCTGGAAGGGAAGCTCCTTTCCTCCCGAGACCCCGCTCCCGAGGGCCTTCTCCCGCCAGCTGGCAAAACCGCAGAATCCTCTCTTCCCGCTGCCCCTCCCTGCCCTCCAAACGGGGCCGACCCCGCCAAGAACCCACCTGTGACTCCTCCGCCGCCCGCCAGGGGGGCCGTCCCCCCCAAACCGCCTCGCCTGAAAAGCAGCCTCTGCCCCACGGAGGGGAAAAGAGAGGCAGGACACGGCCCGCCCAGGAGTGGCGGGGAGGCCCCATCCGCCCCCAACCGTGACCGTTCGGAGGCCGAAGGTCCTCCAAAACCAGCCAGGCTGGATCCAAATTCTCCACCCCTCCTCGGGACCTTCGTTGCTTCTCGTCCGAGTCTCAAGGATCTGGGCAGCCAGTCCCCCTTGGGGACTACAAAGCCCAAAGGCAGGGAATCGTCATCCGGACCCTCCAAACACCTCCCTCTGAAGACTTTGGGGGCGAGCGACGGTCCGCAGCCCAAACCAGAGATCTCCGCGAGCAGCGGCACGCAGGCCGCCTATCCAATGGGAAAAGCCGCCGAGGGAGGGGACGTCAGTTTGCACAAGGGAGAGGAGGGGACAGCCGTGGCGGGTGTGGATGGCAGTGGGCCGGTCGCGGGAGATGACCCGCAGCCCAGGACCATCGAGCCCACGGTCTGTGCCAAGAACATCAAGGTCAGCTCGACGGGGGAGAAGGTGGTGTTATGGACCAGGTAGGCTCTCCTCCTTCCGTTCCTGGTGGTTTTGGGGGAGCAGAGAAGGGGGCTGGCTTCAAAATCCCCCCCTACTCCCCGGTTTGCTTTCCTTCCCTGGTTTAAAGGCAGCGGCTCTTTTTGGGGGGCTCCTGAGAGACATTAAGGGCTATTTAAACCAAGGGGAGGCTATCTGAATTTATTTACAAATTTATGTCTGTCTGTCTGTCTGTCATCCATCATCTGTTTGTCTGTGTCTGTCTATCTATCTCTTTATATATTAACTACATCCATCCATCTCTATCTTTCTATCTATTTCTATCTATCTATCTATGTATCTCTTTTCTATCTCTCTATATCTTATCTATTCATCCATCCATCCATCAATCCATTTATATCTATCCATCATCTATTTATCTCTTATAATCTATCATCTATCCATCATCCATCCATCTACCTGTCTGTCTATCCATCCATCATCTATCAATCTATCCATCCATCCATCCATCCATCATCTATTTATCTCTTATAATCTATCTATCTCTCATCTATCCATCCATTCATCTACATCTGTCTGTCTATCCATCCATCATCTATTTATCTCTTATAATCTATCTCTCATCTATCCATCCATCCATCCATCTACATCTGTCTGTCTGTCCATCCATTTATCCATCTACCTATCTTTATCTCTTCTTTCCTGCTCTATCTCTATCTCTCTTACCTGCTCTCTCTCTCTTCTTTCCTGCTCTATCTCTATCTATCTATCCATCATATCTCTATCTATCTATCTATCTATCTATCTATCTATCTATCTATCTATCTATCATCTATCTATCTATCTATCTATCTATCTATCTATCTATCTATCTATCTATCATCTATCTATCTATCTATCAGTCTATTACAGTCATAGACCAGAGTCCAGAACAAATAGAGACACTCTGTAAACATAGAGTTAAAAATTCTAGAATAAAGTACCAAACAACAGATAAAATTCAGTCTGGATGGGAGATGAAATCTGCCTAAATCCCCCTCCTCTTCCAGGGAGGCCGACCGTGTGATCCTGACCAGCTGCCAGGAGCGAGGGGCCGATCCACAGACCTTCTGCGCTGTCTCCGAACAGCTGGGCAACAAGACTCCAGAGGAGGTGGGCCTTCCTTCCCCTGGGACTCTCTTGGGACCCCACCCTCAATTGGCTCAAATGTGTCTTCGGGGTGGGGCCAGCAGGGCAGTGAACCTTGGAAAAAGAACCAAAAACCTAACTTTTAGAGCAAACTTGGCAACTTTTTAAGACTTGTGGACTTCACTTCCCGGACGATATGGCCCACTCTATTGACTGGGGATGCTGGCTGGGGAATTCTGGGGGAATGGAGTCCATACATGCTGCCTGGAGGACTCTGGGAGTTGAAGTCTGCACAAACTGGCTGGAGATTTCTGGGAATTGAAGTCTTCACAAGCCAGGCTCGGGAATTCTGGGAGTTAAGGTCCATACACACAGTTGAGGAATTCTGGGAGTTGAAGTCCCTAAATTCTGTCTGAGGAATTCTGGGAGTCGAAGCCCACCCATCATATTCCCAGTTGCCGAGAATCGCCTGTTAATGGCTGCTTCCACCCTTCCCCCCGCTCAGGTGGCCCACCGCTTCCGCGAACTCATGACCTTGTTCCACACGGCCTGCGACGTCAGTTCGGACGATGAGGAAGACGGGATGAGCACCAGCCACACCGACCAGCTCTCCGACAAAGATCCCGTCCTCTCGGAGGACGAGCGGGAAGAACCGGGGTTTTAAGGCTGCAGAGAAGAACTTTTGGGTCGGGGTGGTGGTGCGTTTGACTCCATCCTTCGCTCCGCGGCTCACTTGAGACTCTCCCGGAGATTTGATGATATTTTTACAAAACTCGTCCGCACGAAGTGGGCTGCTTGGAGGGGAGAAAAACCCACCCACCCTCTCTCTTCTGTGAATATATATATATTTTTAAGTAGGAAATGTATAAATTAATGGGAAAGGGGGAAAATATTTATTGAGTGATCGTATTTTAAAGAATTAAAGCAGGACGTCGTCTTAAACAAGAACCTTCCCTCCCGTCCTTCAAAAACACGCCAAAGGGAGACGTCCTCAGCAAAGTGTTTTTTTTAATTTCTCTCGATTTCAAATCTGAGCCGGGAAGAGTCCGCCGCGTCGCGGCCTCCGGAAAAAGCAGCTCAGTCTGTGTCGCCGTTGTCATCCGAATTTTCGTCCAGGCTGCTCTTCTTGTAGCAGAGGGACAACGTCCGCAGCTCGTCCAGCGCCTCTCGGAAGTCTTCCATCTCCACCCCAGCGGAGAAGAAGCTCACCCACCGCCGCAGGTCCGTTCTGTGCAGCTCTCGGTAAAAGTCGCCCAGGGTTCGGTACAAGCCCGCCGAGGACTGGAAGGCGGCTAACACAGGGATGCTTTCGACCTCTGTTAGAGGAGAGAAAATCGCTGAGTGGTGCGATTTTCGGGTTCAGCCGAATCAGTAAGCAACAGGCCGTGATTCCGGCGGGATTCGGTACTGCCGATTGACCCTGCCTTCGCCCCCCTGACACGCAGTTGACTGTCATTGTAAAGGCTCTGTGTTTCTCAACCTTGGTAGATGTTTGGACTTCGATATCCAGAATTCCCAGAAATCAGCAGGAGGGCCACTCTGAAAAAACAGGCTGCCTGGGGAATTCTGGGTATTAAAGTCTAAATATCTTAAAGCAGGCAGGCTGGGGAATTCTGGGAGTTGAAGTCCACCCATCTTAAAGCATGCTGGCTGGGGGATTCTGGGAGTCAAAGTCCACCTTTTTTTTTTAATTGTCAAGGTTAAAAATATTGCTCCTGGTGAAACTATTTGGTACCCAAACAACCGTAATAACTAAGGGCAGGCAATTCGTAACTCATAGTGTGCCCCCCCTCCCCCGTGTCCGTCCTTACTTGTTGGGCCATACAGCGGCTTCTCCGACAGGAATCCATACTTGTTTAGGAATGGCGCGAAAAACTGGGGGTACGGAGCCAAAATCTTGCAGGGCTCTTGCAGCAAAAGCAAAGTGCTGTTGGAGAAAAGGACGGGGGGGGGGGGGGGTTGAAGGGGAATGTTCTTTTCCCCCACCCCCCCTGTGCCCATCATCCCCTCCCCTCCTTTTCTCCTCACCCAGCTGGCCAGGCCACCCACCTCAGCGTCCGGGGGAAGACGGTGTGTAAGTAGCGGGCCAGCACTTCCTGGCCGGTCTCGCACATGTGAAGGATGGACTTGGGTTCGGTTCCTGGAGGGGCATTGCTGGAAGGGAAATAAGAAGGGAGAACTCTAAATTTACAACCGGGGAGGGGGGGGGCAGAGCTGGATTGTGAAGAGACCCCAGGAGCAACGTAATTTTTAATTTCGTTGCTATCGCCCAAGAGGCCACAAAAACCGGATTCTTTTTTTCCAATTGGGTCTGTTTCACACCATCCCTCAGCAGCCCAAATGTCTAAGCCTGTGTGTGTACAGACCCTGTAAGAGTTGCACGCAAACCATGCGCAAACCCACCTCACTTGCTGCTGTTTGCTGATCCCTCGCAACACAACCGACTGAGCAAAGCAGCCGGCATCTTTTCGGTTGCCGCCAGACGACAACGGACACCAGGCTTGTTGGTTGTACAACGCTTCCGGAAGGGACTGGTCTTCCGCCACGGAGAAGGGTATGGCGGCCGAGGCCTCTGCGACCTGGGGGAGAGAAACGTGAGTGTGTGTGAGATGTCTCTTTTTCGGTCTCTTTTTCTCTGATCCCAGAGTTTTAGACCCTGGTGGTTTGCCCGAAAACCAAGATCTAACCAGGACTATCTAGGTTACAACCTGATCTGAAGAAAATAGGGAGGGTTTCCAAGTACAGTTGACTTACAACAGCTCGTTTAGTGACCGTTGGAAGTTGGAACGGCACAGAAAAAAAAGGGATGGCGCCGTTTTTTTCACATTCAACCAAACAAAATGTTGAAAAGTTATCTTTGTGTAGTTAATTGACCAAGCTCATCTAAACGATATCAAAGTGACCACCAGATCTTCATGATCCCCAAGGCGCGTCGCAACTTTGGAGCGCTCCTCGTGTTCGGAAAATTGGAAAGTTGACAAATTTGACACGCCCTAAAACAGGTCATCCTTGCCTTAACGACCGATTATCATCTTTTCTTTCTTCCTCAAATTTAATGGCTGCCCGTCCTAACCGCGAGGTCATTCTTGGCGGCTTTACGGTTTAGAGACTCTTCAAAGTTACAAGAGCATTGAAATAAGAGACTTATGACCGTTTTTTCACATTTACAACCGTCCCCGCAGGCACGTGGTTGTAATTCAGAAGCTCGACAACCGGCTCATATTTACGACGGTCGCAGTTTCCTGGCGTCCCATCACCCCATTTTATGAGCTTCCGACCAGCAAAGTTAATGAGGGAATCCTGATTCACTTAACGACCGGGTGACTCACGTAACAACCGGAATGGTTCACTTAACGATGGCACGAAATCGTAAAAACGGAGGCGAAACTCAATGTTGCTCGCTTAGCAAGATAACCGTTGGGCTCGTTGTGGTCGTAAATCGAGGACTACCATACCTTCCTTCCGGAAAAATTCAGGGTTTCGGTGAGGTTGGACATGGTCATGTCGGACGTCTGGAGCCGGTAGGGGATGGTCAGCGTGTCCAGGGCGGTGGCGAGAATGGCGCTCGTCTGATAATCCAGAGATGGCTAGACGGAATTGATAAAAACGATTTAAAAATTTCTCTTTTATGGAGATATCTTAACAAAATTCTATTCGGGACGCTTTTAACTATAGGTAATCCTCGACTTAACGACCATATTTGCAACCAGCCTTTCTGCGGCTTAAGCGAGACGCTATCGAAATCTGGATGCTTGGCAACTCTGCTTCCTTTTTAGGACCGCGTCCGCTTCCCGCGGTCCCCGGGCTTTCATTTTTGCGACCAGCGGAAAGTCAAACGGGGAAGGTTCGGATCCGCATTTCAACCCGGCAGGGATTCGCTTAACAACGGCGGCCAAGGAAACAGAGCAAAAGGCACGAAGTCTCGCTTAGCCACAGAAATTTTGGACTCGGTGGTGGTCGTACGGCCGAGGACTGCCTGTGCCCAGAACTCTGCAAGCAGGGTTGAGAAGACGGAAGGGAGGGAGGTGCCCAGTCCAGAATCCTTGGGGGGGGATCTCCCCATAAATTCCCCCCCCCACCCCAAAGGGGCTCACCTCGTAGTGGAGGTACGGCAGGGCCACTGGGCTGTCCGGTTTGAGCCCCAGACTTCCGTTGAGGGACAAGGGGCAGAAGAGGGAACTCTGGCTGGACAGACGGACGATGCCCAGAACCGTGTTCATCAGCCGGTAGAAATTCCGATGTGGGAGTTGCTGGGAAGGGAGAAAAGGCTTTTATCCCCTAATGCGCGTTTGCAAGAGGTTATTCCACGGCCACAAGCTTTGTGTCCCCCTCCCTCCCCGAAACCTCCCCCCCCCCCAAACGAACAATGAGATGAGTTATCCGACAACATGAATTCCCGTTTCGACATCCTAAACTTGGCGTTCTGTCCTGGGCATGGCACTAGTTCTCAGTAAGCCCTGGGGAATATTTTTCCTCATCTGCCGGGCTACCGATGTGGAGACAAGGCAGCCAGTTTGGTGTAGTGCTACAGGTGCTGGCTTGCAAACCAGGAGATGGGGAGTTCTAGTTCCGCCTTAGGCATGAAAGCCGGCTGGGTGACTTCGAGCCAATCACCAGGAGACTGGGAGTTCTAGTTTTATGTTGGGGATGAAAGCCAATTGGGTGACTTCGAGCCAATTAACAGGAGACCTGGGGAATTCTAGTCCTGTCTTAGGCACCAAAGCCAGCTGGGTGACTTTGGGCCAGTCCCTCCCTCTCAGCGCAACCAACCTCACAGGGTTGTCGTCGTGGGGAAAAGGAGGAGGGAGGCTCATTAGCTATGTCGACCATCTTGAGTTCCTTATATAGATAATAAAGGGAGGAGAAAACTCTGAAAATGGAGTCCCACTCACGCTGGATTGAAGGACAGGTGTCAGCCCACACGTCAAGATGCCTTTCCCCGCGTATTCGTCCTGAAGCAGCTCCACTGCCTTGGAGCCGACCCCCGAGAAGCCGTTGTGGAGGTCGCAGAGCAGCTGAAAGCCCTGGAGGAGGAGGAGGAGGAGGAGGAGGAGGAGGAGGAGGAGGAGGAGAAAAATGGGGGGGTGATGGTGATTTTTGGGGACTTCCTGGAGAGCTTTTCCAAATGGGGCGGATTGAGAAAAGGTGGCAAATATGGACAAAAAAAATAAATAATAATCTGGGTTCAGCACCAGGCAACCTGGAAAGCAGGAGAAAGAGTTTGGGGTAGGTCTGAACTACAACTCCCAGCATGCCAAGCTGGTGGGGAGAGCTGGGCTTTAGAAGCCCCCAGGGAAGCCCCAAGGTTTCTCCCGACCCCCCCTTGTATCAGGGGGTCTTCAAACTTGGCAACTTTTAAGACTCGTGGACTTTCAACTCCCAGAATTCTCCCAACTGGCCATTTCAGCATCACCAGGCTTTCATGCCTAAGGGCAGGACTACAACTCCCAGTCTCCTGGTGATGGGCTCAAAGTCACCCAGCCAGCTTTCATGCCTAAGGCAGGACTAGAATTCCCAGTCTCTTAGTAATTGGCTTAAAATCACCCAGCAGGCTATATCATGCCTAAAAACAGAACTAGAACTCCCAGTCTCCTGGTGATGGGCTCAAAGTCACCCAGCCGGCTTTCATGCCTAAGGCAGGACTAGAATTCCCAGTCTCTTAGTAATTGGCTTAAAATCACCCAGCAGGCTATATCATGCCTAAAAACAGAACTAGAACTCCCAGTCTCCTGGTGATTGGCCTAAAATCGCCCATGCTGTGGAATTCAAGTCCACAAGTCTTAAACGTTGCCAAGATTGGGGACTCCTCCCTTTACATCCCCAGGGGGGACAAGATCCCGTGGCGGGTGGATTACTTACTTGCAAGTAATCGCACTCTTCCACGAAGAAGTGCAGCCGATCCTCCAGTTCCTCCAGGTAGCGGCCGTCCTGCAGGAGTTTTTCTCCTTGTCCGAATGCCTCCAGCCGGTTGGATTCCCTGCAATGGGACGGGAAGCCTAATTTGGGCTGGTCCTCGTTGGGCAGAAGAAAGGGGACTCTCCCCCCCCCTCCAAAAATTGGGAGAACACCCCCGCCCCCGCTGCCAGGACCCCCGACTCACTCCTCGCGGTCGTATTCATGGATGGTCAGGATGCTACGCGGGTGGAGGTTGGTACGGAGGAAGTCTGACCAAGCGGGCGCACTGTTCTCTGACGCAAGCGGCTTGGCTAGCTGCTTTGGCTTTCCTGGGAAAAGACACCACCAGGAGATGCACAGGCCACATTTCACCTGGCGGTGAGGGTCTCTTTGCAGTGGGGGCCCAGCCCTCCAGCTTGTGGGGCTATGGCTGACAAGCCAGATTTCTCTGAAGCCCCTCTGCTAAAAAAACAGCTTTTAAACTAATGCCAAAGCTAACATAGGGGTCTGGCCCTTTGAACTGGACTTCAACTCCCAGAGTTCCGCTGGCTGGGGAATTCTGGGAGTTGAAGTCCCACCAGGCTCCAAATGGCCTTGTCTGCAAAGCCCCCTGATCCCACAGGAGGGAGATGACTGAACAGTCAAAGAAGTGAGGCTGGTTTTACCCACCATTACACCATGATTGTTAGCCAGCCAGTTACCCGGTGGTAAGGTGGCGGCCAATAAATTTTAGCATAGCATAGCATAACAGAGCAAAAACTAAACTAAACTAAACTTATTTAACTTAAATCTATAATTAAAATAAAAGTAAAATTAAAATAAAATTAAAATTAAAATAAAAGTAAAATAAAAGCAAAAGTAAAATAAATAAAAATAAAAAGGAAATAGAATGGAATATAAAATTAAAATAAAAGTAAAATAAAAGTAAAATTAATAAAAATAAAAAGGAAATAGAATAGAATGGAATATAAAAGTAAAATCTAAAAGACAGACCTTTCCCACTAGGGAGGCTCTTGGAGGCAAAATCCCCATTGGAAAACCGGTCGCCCTGAAATAAGAAAAAAGAAAAAGAAATCAGATCTCTGGTCCCAGTTCATCCATCCCGAAGACCAAGGTGACATCCCGAGAGGAGGGGGGGGAGGAGGATTTACCCCCTGGCTCATAAACTTTTGCTCCGTTTAATACACACAAACACACACTCACTCTCGCTGGACACCCGTGCTTCGCTACGAAACCATTCTTAGAAATTAGGAGGAGAAAGAGGGAGGCTCACCTCAGGCTGGTCAAATCCTTCCAAAACGGCCCTGGGAGGCCCTGGGTCTTGCTGGTGCCTTGTGAGGTTCCCCTTCCTGCAAGGAGAAGATCCATGAACCCGGACAGGAAAGAGAGATTGTCCTCGACTTACAACCACAATCGGGACGAGCATTTCCGCAAAGGAAAACGCTTGTTTTTAAAGCCAAGAAAGCAGTCGTTCAATGAATCACACGATCGTTAAGCAGGAGGAGGAGGAAGGAAGAAGAAGAAGAAGAAGAAGAAGAAGAGGAGGAGGAGGAGGAGGAGGAGGAGGAGGAGGAGGAGGAGGAGGAGATGTAAGAGTGATACCCATTGTCATCGGGGCACTTGGCACCATGTCCAAGAATTTTACAAGATACGTCCACAAATTGCAGCTTCCTGCAATAACACCAGCGGAACTGCAAAAAAACTCCGCTACTCGGAACATCTTATATTTGAAGAAGGTCCTTGGTTGATACTTAGGACACTGGCAGCAACCCGTATCAACCATTAGCCCCAGTCACTGGTATTTGTGATGCATTTTTCAATGTTCAGTTGGCTGAGTTTCATGCTTAATGAATAAAGTACATAATAAAACCATCATCATCTTAAGAAGATACTTGGTTGATACCTAGGACGCTGGCAGCAAACCATATTAACCATCAGCGCCAGTCAATGGTATTTGTGGCGTGTCTTTAAATGTTCAGTTTGACTTGAGTTTTATGTTTAATGAATAAAAGAGATGATAATAATAACAACAACAACAAAACAGCAAAGAAAACAAAGAACAAATATAATCCAGTTCAATGATACAGCAAAATTCAAAATATGTTTATGATGGTAGAGTAACCCCAGGCTTGAGGTCGGCTGCCGAGAAATGTAAGCGATAAATTAGTCCCAAAGAAAAGCGACTCACTGTTCTGGATAAATATATATATGTCCCCACTCACCAAGCAATAGGGGTGTTTGTTTTCGGCTCCTCATACAGGTATCCTTCCTGTCTCAAAGCGGAGAGACTTTCTGCCCAGAAATAAAACAGGTTTATCATTTTTTAAGAGACCCTTTTGGGCTGAAAGACATCAGGAGGCAGATGGGCTTTGAATGACGACTCCCATCGGCGGCCAACTTTTACGCCGTTAAGGGAGGCAGTCCTTACCTGAGCGGATCTGACCCGCGAGGCGTACGTGCTTCTCCACCAAATTTACAACTCCTTTTGAGTCTCACCTTTGAGGTCCATAAGGATGAGGCGGGGGGTAAACGTCTCGCGACCCTGCATGGTTCTCCCCGCTCGGAAGAGGACATCGTGCTGAAGGGCTTCGTCTAAGTCGGAAGGTGTGGAATTGGATAAGAACGAAGCTTCCTAGGAGGCAGAAATTAGAAAGGTTGATAGACTTGACGAAGATCTGTAAGCTCTTCTGTTTGAGCGGGCAGGCGGGGGGTCGGATTAGAGCAGGGGTCCCTAACCTTTCAGACCTCTAACCACTAAATTCCTAATTTTAAATCCCGCGGGCCACTAATATGATCTGCATAATGACTGGCAGGGTAGGCGTGGCTAGGTCATGTGACGGGGGCATGGCCAACTCGATGTCACTCATGTCGAGTGGCACCTCGCTGGCCTCTACTCGCCCCTCTCCCTCCTAGCCTGCCCGCCCGGGCTCCTTAGGGCCCCAACAGGGAGAAGTTGCTGGAGCTAAGCAGCCCCCAGGAGAAAGAGATGGCAAAACAGCTCAGTTCAAATCAGGTCTGACCGAGAAGGAGGCTCAGCAGAAGCACCTCACTGAGGACTAGGAGCATGGGCTTTCCAACAAGAGGAAAGACCTGCAGGGGTGCAAGGCCAGGTGCCGGCGCCTGGAGGCTCAGCGGGCTGAGATGGTCAGCCAGTTCCAGGCCATGATGCAGTCCCACTGGAACGAGGCCCTCCGGCTCTTCGCCACCAGCGGTGTTTCCATCCAGCCTTCGTCCAAAGCCCCCCACCAGGAGGCCGAAGCAGACCCCAAGTTGGAATTTCTGCCCCCCTCCGACTCTCATGGTGGCCTACCTTGCAGGGGTGTTAGCATGATGAGCTGGGGAGGGGGAAATAAAGCAAAGCCATGCATGCCCCTTTAAATGAATTGGTGGGAGAGATGGATTCTCTTGCACCTGCAAATATGTGCAAACACGTGTGAGTGTAAACACACGTGCTGACAGGCAGGTGAAGGCGGAAATGCACAAGCCCCGCCCATCCTACGTGGCTCCGGTCCAATCAGGCGTTTCCCCTGGAATGACGTCATCGACACAGGGTCCCCCCCACACACCAGCCCCTGTCGGCGCATGCGCGCTCCGTCTCGCGCTTTCCCTATGCCTCACCTGAAGGCCCCACCAGTGAGCGCCCACGCTCCCCGCGTAGTGGCCCAGCTGAAGGGTCACCACCTCGCGGACCCCCGACATTCCCCCTCTGTTCCCGGGTCGGGCTCCGGTTACGGAGGGAGAGGCATAGGCAAACACCGGCCGTTGAAGAAGGTGAGGAAGAGTTGGGTATTTAAAAAAATAATAATAAAATCCAGTCTGCGCAGGCGCGAGCTGCCGATGTTAGGTGCCTTCCGTCGCGCGCGAGTCAAGGGGCGCCGTGTTGTCATTGGCTCTCGCCGTCCACCAATCGGTAGGGAGCCGCCCACGGCCCCACTCCATCCTCTCTACCTCCCTTTAGACCTGCAACCTTATTGGTGTAGTGGAGAGGAATCGGGAGGGACTTCCGGTGAGGACGAGCCCTGCCCTCGGCTCGCTTCCCTCGTCTCAATGCAGAGCCGCTCTTGCCTCTTCGCATCTCTGAGGTTGCGTCCAGGTACTAATTGTAAATTGAATAATGGAAGTTTTATTCCATTATTTAAGCAAATACATTTATTTGTACCCATTTCCTGTGTTCTTATTCATGTTTGTTTTTATTCCTGTTATCTTGTAGGTGAGTGACAAACTAAATCAATCAATAAAAAATAATAAATTATTTACTCAAAAATCCACCCCGGAATAAACTCTGTTCAGTGACCCATCAGCCTGCAGACTCTTAAAACGACCAGCCTAGAAGGAAGAAACGCCAGGAAGGAAATCTCCAGTATTCAATATTACATGTAATAAGCAGCTAGAGTTGAAATTAATTACTGTACTTTTCAGGGTATAACATGCACCTTTTTCCATCAAAAAAGAGGATGAAAATCTAGGCATGTCTTATACACAAAATCTTATATACAAAATCTAGGTACGTCTTATCTTGCCTCCTGAAACCCCACCTCCTTCACCAAAATGGCTCTGCATAGCCTTTAGGAGCCTTGCAGAGTGCTCCTGGGGGCGGTGGAAGGCAGAAACGAGTGAAAAACGGGCCATTTTTTGCTCAATTTTGTCCCCCCCCCCCTCCCAGGAGCACTCTATAAGCCTCCTAAAGGCTATTCATGCCCTTGGGGTGGGGGGAAGGAACGGGTCCGTTTTCATGAAAAATGGGCTGTTTTGGGGAGGTCTGCAGGGTGCAACAACTTTTTTTTAATTTGCCTCTTCAAAACCTTATACTCTGAAAAATACGGTAGTCCAAAGCCTGACTAATAAAGCAGAATTGTAATAAAGCAGAATTGTAATAAAGCAGAATTGAGGTTTTTCTGTTACCCCGGAAGACCATTAGTCAGTACTTAATATCTTATTTTTATTGGCACCTCTGGATTTTACCTAGTTTTAGATTAATTTCTGTCATGGCCAACAAAATCCAAGGGAACTAGGAGACGGGTGGGAAAAGGGGGTACCATAACATTAAATACTGAAACGGTATCTACAGTAGTGGCCAAAAGTGTGGGAACCCTTTGGGGGAAAAGTGTATTTTTAAGGTTTGGTGGCTAATAACACATTTGAGTGTGTGTGTGTGGGGGGGATTTGAAGATAATCCTATTCCAGTGCTGGAATGGCCTGGGAATAGCCCAGACCTTAACCCAATTGAAAATCTATGCAGTGAATCACTTAAGAACAATGACAAAAAAAGTCGTAAAGTGGGGCAAACCTGACTGGACGAATGTTTCACAGCACCAGGAATATTGGGTTCAATTCTGGTTGTATTTTGAATTCACTGGATGAATTTTTATTTTAAAAAAACCACAACTTTTTAAAGACAACGTTCCCGGTTAGTGTACAAACAGGCCAGGCCAAAGGGGTACCTTTTAAAACATTTATTACAAGGGGATTTCTTAAGCCATGATGTTGATGGGAAAGATGCTTGGCTACAAGAAAGCACTGATTCGCTCAAACAATCCGGGGTTACGTCCAGAGAGAAAACGGAGCTCCAGTCTCCCCTCCTTGGTGTTGGCTATTTCAGCATGAAAAGAAATCCATGTACATATATGTAAAAGAGGAAAAAAGGGTCAGGTTAGGAACGGGATCCAGAACAAACACACACGCGTGTGCAAAAATCATCTTAACAATCACGTTTCGTGCATTTATTTTATTCATTGGGAGGTTTTTTTTTTTAATTTTGAACCAGTCTTTTATTATTTTTATAAATCATTCAAGATGGGGAACGTACCCAATACTGCTTCCTATTTCTCCCCACAACCCAGTAAGTGTGGGCTGTTGGCTTTCATGCCTAAGGCAGGACTAGAATTCTCCGTCTCCTGGCGATTGGCCCAAAGTCACCCAGCCAGCTTTCATGCCTAAGGCAGGACTAGAATTCTCTGTCTCCTGGCGATTGGCCCAAAGTCACCCAGCCAGCTTTCATGCCTAAGGCAGGACTAGAACTCACTGTCTCCTGGTGACTGGCACAAAGTCACTCAATCAGTTTTCATGCCTAAGGCAGGACTAGAATTCTCTGTCTCCTGGTGACTGGCCCAAAGTCACCCAGCCAGCTTCCGTGCCTAAGGCAGGACTAGAACTCCCCATTTCTAGCCTGATGCTTCAACCCCTAGACCGAACTGGATCTTTTCCTGTTGCTTTGAGCCATCTAAGGCAGGGCTAGAACTCACTGTCTCCTGGTTTTGAGCCTGGTGCCTTGATAGAGAGATGAACAAATCTCAATTTTGACTTTGGCTTTTTAAACCAGGCAGGGGACTTAACTGCTTGGCTCTGGAAGCGGTTAAACCTGCCTTTTTCGTGCTGCAGCCACTTGCGTTCCAGATAATACTGGTAGCAGGCCTCAAACTCCATATCGGTGTAATTGCGAACCTCGATGGGGACAAAAGGATCCAGAGCGGCGAATCCATCCTGGAGTTTGGGGAAAAGAATGGTGGGGGGTCAGAGAGTATCAAGGACCAGACAGTCTTTCTGAATAAGGCGAATTAGGGTGATGAGAGTTGGACCCCCCCCACTCACCCGTCCCAGCAACTCATGGGGCAAATAAAGCGGTCGGGGCGCAAAGGGTGCTCCTGTTTGACTGAGCGTGGCCACAATAGCCCCTCCTGTCTGAAAAGACACACAAAAAAAACAACACCACGTCAGAGCCACAACTTCTATCCATGGTCAGCCTCTTAGCAGCTGTGGCACCTCGCTCGGCTCTGAAATTGATTTTAATTATCTATCACTATTGTTATATGTATAGTGAGAGCTTGTGCACTGGATGCAAATTCCTTGTGTGTCTAATCACACTTGGCCAATAAAGAATTCTATTTCTATTCTATTCTGCTCTACTTCTATTTTCTATTCTGCTCTACTTTTATTCTATTCTACTTCTATTCTACTCCTATTTTCTATTCCATTCTGTTTTCTATTCTATTCTATTCTGCTCTACTTCTATTCTATTCTATTCTGCTCTACTTCTATTTTCTATTCCATTCTGTTTTCTATTCTATTCTGCTCTACTTCTATTCTATTTTCTATTCTATTCTATTATTATTCATTCCTGATTCTATTCTATTCCTAATTCCATTCCATTCTGTTCTTCTATTCCTATTCCTATTCCATTCATTATTATTCTTTCCTGATTCTATTCTATTCCTAATTCCATTCCATTCTTCTATTCCTATTCCTATTCTATTCATTATTATTCTTTCCTGATTCTATTCTATTCCTAATTCCATTCCATTCCATTCTTCTATTCCTATTCCTATTCTATTCATTATTATTCTTTCCTGATTCTATTCTATTCCTAATTCCATTCCATTCCGTTCTTCTATTCCTATTCCTATTCCATTCATTATTCTTCTTTCCTGATTCTATTCTATTCCTAATTCCATTCCATTCCGTTCTTCTATTCCTATTCCTATTCCATTCATTATTATTCTTTCCTGATTCTATTCTATTCCTAATTCCATTCCATTCCGTTCTTCTATTCCTATTCCTATTCCATTCATTATTCTTCTTTCCTGATTCTATTCTACCCTAATTCTGAGCTTCCTGGGAGGAAGGCGCTGTTCTCACCCAATCGTTCTTCACCATCTTCTTGAGATTGTGTACCAGCGTCAGCTCCTCCACAGAGACCTGAAGAGGAAGAGAGAACATGTCTACGTTTTCAGCAAAATTGGAAAAACCCATTACGTCATCCTCATTGAGGACTCCACACTGGGAAGGTTAGAACACAGTGTTGGAAGGGACCTTGGAGGTCTTCTAGTCCACCCCCGCCCTGCTCAAGCAAGAGACCCTGTACCATTCCAGACAAATGGGTGTCCAGTGTCTTCTTGAAAACCACCAGGGATGGAGTGCCACAACTTCTGGTGGCAAGCGGTTCCACTGGTTAATTGTCCTGACCGTCAGGAAGTTTCTCCTTAGTTCTAAGATGCTTCTCTTTTTGGTTAGTTTCCATCCATTACAAAACAAATTGCTAAACAAACAGCCTTACGTCGAGCACTACCGTTATGTGCTAAAGGTAAAGGTTTTCGCTCGCACGTATGTGCTAGTTGTTCCTGACTCTAGGGGGCAGTGCTCATCTCCGTTTCAAAGCCGAAGATCCAGCGCTGTCCGAAGACGTCTCCGTGGTCATGTGGCCGGCATGACTCAACGCCGAAGGAGCACGGAACGCTCTTACCTTCCCACCAAAGGTGGCTCCTATTTTCCTACTCGCATTTTTTACCTGCTTTCGAACTGCTATTTTGGCAGAAGCTGGGACAAGGAACGGGAGCTCACTCCGTTACGCGGCGCTGGGGATTCGAACCGCCCAACTGCCGACCTTTCTGATCGACAATCTCAGCGTCTCAGCCCCTGAGCCTAAGTGGTGCTAAGTACGCTAAGCCGCGCGTAAACCAAATGTTGCTTAGTGTGACGTGCGAGCCAGGTCAACAAGGGAACCTACGTCTTGCTTGTTGTGTTTCAAGGCTGTCTTTCCCCAAAGGGAGTTGATCCCGTCTACCGCCACCAGCAGCCGAAAGGATCCCTGTTGAGATTGCTGCTTCAGCTCTTTCAAGATCACCCCGACGGTATCGCTGGCGTATTTCACCCAAGCCATGCCCTGAGGAAGGAAGGAAGGAAGACGGGTGGGGCCTCACTGCTGTCTAGCTCCAAAGGCACCTGATCACTGCCAGACGGCCTCGGCCCCCTCTCTGCTTCCGATGCAGAGCCCTCATCAGAGCCTTCCCCAGCCTCCAGGACTGGTCCATGCTCCTCCCCACCCTCCTCACTGTCCGAATCTGCTGCCAACTGCGCTGGCTGCTGGCGGGCCACAACAATTGGCCCGAAGTCACCCAGCCAGCTTCCATGCCTAAGGTGGGATTAGAACTCACTGTCTCCTGCTGATTGGGCCAAAGTCACCCAGCCAGCTTTCATGCCTAAAGTGGGACTAGAACTCCCCATCTCCCATTTTCTAATCCAGCCCCTGAAGCACCACAAGCCAGCTTTCTTTTAACATGCTTGCAAAATCCATTCTTCCACTTTTAACGCAAGCCTCACCTTCTCAGCCAAATCTAGCAGAGAACAGCCTTCTTCGGTGACGTCTCGCTTGCCCCAAATGTACTTCTGTTGTGTTTTGATCTGCAGTGCACAGAGAGAGAGAGAGTGTGTGTGTTAAAATAAACCCACAAAATAAAAAAGTTTGATTGCCAAGCAACTAAAAGTGGGGTTACGAAAACAACAGGGCCGTCTGACAGTTATCAACTGCCTTCGGAGTCAGGCATCAGTGAGGCAGAAGAACAGCTGGAGCCTGTTCCCAGTGTGCACATGCACAGAGCTGCCAGACGAAGGGAAGAACTAAAGAACAGGGGTCGACTTGGGAGTAAAGCCACAGGTGGACGATGAATGGCCCCTCCCAGAGGGAATAAAAGAGGAGCGAAAGGGGAGTGGAGTTTGCAGGAGAGACAATTAGTTCGCTTCATTGGTTCGTGACTCTCCGAGACTCCTGGCCAAGTTTTGCAGATATCAGCCTGGTAGCTCTCCAAGCCAGATAAGGTCTGTGACCGTAAATCCTCCCTGGAAAGACTTTGCTGGATACGAATGAGCAGAACTCAGAGTCAATTAATAAAAGGTTTTTTTTGTCGACACCAGGAGTTTGCTTCAGGCTCTCAGGAAGCCTCAGAACAGTTAAGTCAAGGACGACCCATAATCAGGTCCATGTTTCCCCCTCTCCCTCCCCAAAGCTTAAGAGAGATTCTGCCAACCTGGGCTAAAACTTTTCCATTGGTGATTCTGAAATTCTTCAGCCAGTTTGCCGCTTCCACGGGCTGGTCCAACCGCTCGGTATTGTAGGAGGACGGCAGCATTTCTTTGCAATTCTTCACCCAGAGGTGAGCTGCGGCAGGAAGAGAAAAGGACACGCCCCGAATGTCTCGTTTTAAACATCAGGTGTCTGGCATCTGCCAGGCATCGGCCGAAAATGCAGCCATCCTGTTGAACATCTCCAAATAAAATGACCTCCTTTTGCAATAATAGTAATAATAATAATAAAAATAATAATAATAATTCCCCTTCATCTTGTGTTTTACTCTCAAGAATGCTGCCCTGTCACATCTTTTACATTTGGGCCTTCAGGCCTGCCACTTTTTCTACTGTGGGAAAAAATGGGAGGGGGAATTATATGGAGTGTGGGAAAGATATATAGCCCAAATAACATCCTTCTCTCAGGGAGTCAAGGACACCTCGCCCTGCAGCTGGAGTGGTGTGACTGGGAGGCATCTCCAGTTTTGGATCGCAGGCTTGATTGGATCATGTGACGGACATGTGGGTGCTGGGCAGGGACTTGAACTTTCTTTTGGGTGGGGAAAAACCCGGAAGCTTTCAGATGCGGGTTTTCCCAGATGTGCCAATTGGACATTGCGTCTACATTGTAAATTGTCCCCCACCCCCAAACAAAACCCCCCACAATGGGGTAGTATATAAGCCTAAGTGCTATCGCTGTTGCTCTTACCATCTGGAATGTGAACGATGACCCAATTCTGCCTGGCACAATAATGCACAGCGTGGCAGAGAACCATGGTCTTCCCTGTACTCTTCTCCCCATCTTCAAGACTGTTTAAGGAAGCCACAGAATGTACCCGTCAACTGTACCATAGGAGAACATGCGTGCGTGCATGTACAGGCACTCCTGGAGTTATGGCTACTTGTTTTATCGACTGTTCCAAGTTACAACGGCACTGAATATCATGGTCACACAAATGCAGGATGCTGTAAATTCCAAGCATCCAAATTTGCCATCACGCGACTGGGCGTGTAATATGTGAGCAGCCGTCATAACTTTGAAAAGAGGTCATAAATAGCTTTGGGGAGGTCCTTTGTAACTTTGAATGGTCACTAAGCAAGGACTACACAGATATTTAGAAGGGACCTGTGCAGACAGCTGGGTTGAGTCCTGTTCTTACTCTGTAACTACTTTAACATCATCATCATCATCTTTTAATGAACCTATAATCTCTCGCCGAGGGTGGGGGTGGGAGTGGACTCTGGGCAACTCAATGGAGCTAGCAGAGTGTTTTACTGGCCGGATGCCCTTCATATGTTGCCATTGAGGAGTTTTGTTCAGCAGATCTCATCGTGCCCAGAGTGGTAAAAAATATCTCCCTGTACCTAAGATGGAACTCACAGCCTCCTGATTGCGAGGCGAGAGGCTCCACATCTAGGCTACCGCACCACTCCTTCCGTAACTACTTTAGCATGAGGACCAGAAACTTGCCCGGTTCTCCTTCCGTGGAAAGAACAGCAATGAGAGACCCTGGCTCCGTTTCAAAGGATACAGAGGAGATATCGGACGGCTGGATGAGACAAGTTGGTGTGTTTTAAGTAGGTGATGAGTTCTACCGCCGGCTGTCGAACCATGACGCAAGCTTCGTTGAAGGTTTTCATCTGCCAGGGAAAAGAGAAAAGTCAAGACCTTCAGAGAATGAGAGAGAGAATGAGAGAGAGATCATTTCAGCGAGATGAAGGTGAAATTTGGGCTCAAGCGAAAGAAGAGCTAAGCCTTGGGGCCGCTTTTGATGGCCCAGCCTGAGCTTCAACCTGCAACATTTGGAAAGGTAGACACGTCACCTGGAGTTTGAAGCGAGCTGGTAGCCCGTGAGGGAGGGTCTCCTTCACTTCTTCGGGGGAGATCGTGTAATATTGACCTAGGTGCTCTTCGCTGTGTTTGGCCTGCAGGATAGAAAGGAGGTGAGACGATTGGCGGAGTTCAGCTCTCGTTGATCGTCACGCCGAATTGTTTTCCTTTTCTTGCGGAAATTACAACGAACTCTTCCCAGAACCACAGGAAGGAATGACAAATCACTGCCTGCGTTGCCACAAGGAGAATTCAGGTAGTCCTCAACTTTCAACAGCTGAGCGCAAACTTTATGCTGCTAAGTGACACATTTAAGTGAGTTTTAGCAATAGCAATAGCATTTAGACTTATATACCGCTTTGCAGCCCTCTCTAAGCGGTTTACAGAATCAGCCTCTTGCCCACAACAATCTGGGTCCTCATTTTACCCACCTCGGAAGGACGGAAGGCAGAGTCAACCTTGAGCTGGTTGCCCTCTCCCCTCTTTGGAGAGCTTTATAGCTCCCGCTTCCTTAAGAGAGTTCAAAACATCCTTAAAGATCCATCTCATCCTGAGTATCCTTTTTTTTTTTTTGAACTATTACAATTTGGCAGCCGGTACAGGGCAATAAAGACAAGGACAAATAGGCTGAAAAACAGCTTCTCTCCCAGGGCAGTAACTACATTGACTTCTACGGGGGTAGTGCAATATTAATGCAATATTTTCAATTTCTATTACGTAGCCTGTGAGGGATGTGTATTTGTGTCTTTACTGCTGTAGTTATAATGTACACTGAAAGTGGCGTTTGATTTCGTTGTACGATGTGCAATGACAATAAAGTAAACTAACTAAAGAGGTGGGACCGAAAATGCCTTTAGCGCAGCGGGCTAAGATTTATTTCTTGATCTGCTGGTGATTGCCAAGCGGAGAAAAACAGGCTTTAAATCCACCTCCACCATCCGTTCTGGGATCCTAGACCCACACTGGGTTCGTTTGTTCCAAGCCACGGGGAAAGATCTGTTGCCAGGCAACTGACTCTGGATGGCAGGGACTGGCCCCGTGCTTCTGCGGATGCTGGGAGGGTGTGTGTGCGTGTGTGCGTGTTACACGACAGGGTCTTGGCTGCCTGTTGCGGTTTCCATGGAGACCCCCCAGAAGATTCAGCAGGGGAGAAAAAAAAATTCTCAATGGCAGAGGCGGCTACAAAACCTCCCGAAGAGGTTTTGGGTTCATATTGCAAAAATGAAGATGATTGTGATATCTTCACCCCAGCAGACACACACCTAAGGGGGAAATTTTGTTTTTTAGGACGTGTCCCTTTTTAAATGGCAGGGCTGTTTCTACAGATCCACCAATGATGTCGCGTGGTGAAATAACTTAAATTCCCGATTTTGAGAGAATGCTTTCTGCTTTCTTATAGGTGGAGAGGGGACTTGGGATTTCCTGGAGGCTGTGGGTAAATTGTGGTACTGAAAATCAGCTCCGTAGGAAAACTAGAACTCACTTTCTCTGTAGGGTATGCTAACAGATATGTACCCAATTAGAGAGGGACCTGATGGACAACGCAGGGAAAGGCGGAAAGAAAAAGAGGATAACCAACAGGAAGCTGGAGGGGGTACCATTGGGAGGCTTGAAAGAACAGACGAGGGACAGATTGTCGTAGACAAAACTTTAAGTGTTTGGTTGCTAGGAGCCGAACCCAAATTGGTGGCACGTAATCAAAAAAACGGTAACCAAATCTTGCAAGTTTTTGTAGGTTTCATGAACTGGTTCGACCTCAAAAGGTCGACCTCCCCACCCCATCAATCCAAGTTAAGTAGACGCTGGAGAAAAGGCGAAGCACATGGTTGCTTCCGCGTAACTTAA
This sequence comes from Natrix natrix natrix, assembly GCA_029891615.1. Taxonomy (NCBI): domain Eukaryota; kingdom Metazoa; phylum Chordata; class Lepidosauria; order Squamata; family Natricidae; genus Natrix; species Natrix natrix. The sequence continues at coordinate 112,416 of JAKRSK010002356.1, forward strand.
AAGGATCACCAGATTATACTAGATCCTACAGTCAAATGCAACTTACGTTGACCAAGGCAACAACCATCTTCCCAAATGAGGTACCCACAGGCTCCATCCAACTATTAAATATTCTACTTTGCTTGGCTGAGAGTCGCAAACCCTTGCCGGAGTCCACAAATGATTGGAAACACTGGTAGTCCTCGACTTACAACGTTCATTTAGTGAGCGTTTGAAAGCTACAATAGCACTGACAAAAAAGGGATTTATGGCCATTTTTCACACTTACAATCGTTGCCGCATCCCCATGGTTGTGTGATCAACATTCAGATTAACAGAGTTGGAAGGGAACTTGTAGGTCATATAGTCCACCACCCCCTCCCCGCCCAAGCAGGAGACCCGACACCATTTCTGACAAACTTTTTCTTGAAAGTTTCCAGTGATGGATGCTGGGCAACTGGCACATATTTATGACAGTTGCAGTGTCCCGGGGTCACACGATCATCTTTTCATACCTTCTGACAAGCAAAGTCAATAGGTGATCCAGATTCACTTAACAGCCACATTACTAACCGCCTCGCTTCGCAACAAAAACTTTGGGCTCAACTGTGGCCATCGGTCGAGAATAGCCGACCCCTTCCAAGCTTCCATGCCTCCTAATGTTAACTCACTGGGTCATTCTCACTGGTAACAAAGGCCGCCCTGAGCATTTCTGGTTGAAGCTGGACGTTGTGAGTTGATATTGTCCTCTGCCAGGTTCTGGGGTAGAGAAAGAAGACATCCTGTTCCAGCTAAGGAGAGAAAAGAGTTTGTGTGAATAGGGATATATCCTGGCTTTTCAAAACGATAGCTAGAGGGGGGAAAAGTGAACCACTATAACTTAAAAACAATAAAAATAAATCAAATACCGTGTTTCGATGAAAATAAGACCAGGTCTTATATTACTTTTTGCTCCGATAGATTATTTAGGTCTTATTTTCTGGTTAGGTCTTATTTTGGGGGAAATACGGTACTACCCTGTCCTCAAATCACCGAAGGGTGGGTGAACTCACCTGGTATCCCCGAGGGATGAGTTTTCTCAAAATCCTCAGCATTGTCCCCCCTGAAAATAATAATAACAACAGCAACACTTGTTTTGAACAAAAGATAGCGAGATGTTTATTTTAAGCAGGATTTTCATGGTTTAGCTTTCTGATAGCCAAGCAGTTGTATAACTTTCCTTGAGGGCGTAAAGGAGAAAGTGAAGTTTCCAGATCTGTCAGAGAAACCAGCAAACCAACTCAAGAAAAAAGTGCAAATAAGATTACAAAAGGATCTGGTCTTCCTTCGTTCTCTTTCATCGCCACAAAATATACAATGAAAATACTCATATTCAAGCATGCCTTTTCCCCCAAAACTCTCAATTTTTTTAGTATTTTTGTTTTCCAACCTCCAGCACAGAACATATAGGTAGTCCTCGACTTACAACCATTCATTTAGTGACCGTTTGAAATGACCCCAGCGCTGAAAAAAGTGACTTACAAACCATTCCCCCCCCACTTATGACTGCTGCAGCGTCCCCATGGTCACATGGCCAAAATTCATCAAAATGGGCAACTGGTTCATATTTACGACGGTCGCAGTGTCCCCGGGGTCACGTGATCCCCCTTTGGGACCTTCTGCAAAATCAATGGGGAACCCAGATTCACTTAGCGACCGTGTTCCTAGCTTAACCACTGAGCAATTCACTTAACGACTGCGTCAAAAAGGTGGTTAAAGTGTGTGTGTGGGGGAATGCACTTCACGTGTCTCACCTAGCGACACGTTGGGCTCAGTTGTGGTCATAAGTCGAGGACTACCCGTTTGGTCCTTGTTTGGGTTGTTTAGTGCAGTTTTTCCTCTTGACATTTGTTTCTTATTATTATTTAGGCAGGAAATTTAGGCGTCCAGGTTTTCATCTATATTTTAAAGGAATACATTTTAAATTCAGAAAAAAAGCCTCTCCACTTCGTAGCCACTACAATTACAGAAAGCTTCCTGCCCCCATTTGGAGACAACTCCCCCCCCAGTCGGAAAAGGCTGCACAACGACCCTGCGAGGTAGGCTCGATGGGAGAGAACAAGCCCCTGGGCGAAGGAGAACACTTTCGCTCCTCGCTCGATCGTCCTAAAACGTTACAGGAAAAGAAACAATGGGCGGTGTCTAACCCTGAGTCCCCCCCCCCTTACAAACCTCGCACTCAATGGGGAATAAAAGCAAAACAGCTCCCCAAAAAGCCTTAGCCGTCCCCGCCTTTCGCCAACAACGAGATATATCTTCCTCCCTACGAGAAAAAAAGCCAACCGGCACTCTAGACCGCCGGGAAGGGTTTAAAAACATAAAATCCCCCGCCGTTTCCCTCAGGTGGTTTTCATCGTGCTGGGCGCCGCCATCTTAACCCGCCGCGCGCCTCAGCCCAACGGCGTCTCCGCGTTCGGCCGACGGGTCCCGGCGAGGGACATTCTTCTTCCGTCCGAATCTTTTTTTATTTTATTTTATTCCCCCTCCTTCCCTCTCCCTTACCCCACTCCCTCCACGTTGATTGGCGGACGGGCTTGAGGAGAGGGCGGGCCGGGCCGGCGTTGATTGGCGGAGGCCCGCGTCTCTCTCCTCTCTGTCTGTCTCGTCTGTGTGTCTCTCCCTCCCTCAGAGCTAGGGAGGCAGGGGGAAAAAGTTGGGTGTTTTTTTTTTTTAAAGGAGGGAGGGAAGGAGGCGTGGGCGTGGCCAGGGCGCGCTCGAGCGCGAGGCAGGAGCGCGCATGCGCGCGCGCCGAGGCGAAAGAGCGCCGCCGCCGCTCGCCGCCGCCATTTTGGATCCGCGGCCGCCCCTCAGGAGTGAGGGGGCGAGCGAGAAGGAAGCCAGGCCGAGGCCGCCCTTCGCTTCCCGGGCTTCGCCCCGAGCCAAAAGCAGCAGCAGCAGCAGCAGTAGCAGCCCTTCGGGATGAAGCGGCGGCCTGGCCGCGATACGGTGAGTGCGAGGCGGCGGAGAGGTGGAGGGAGGGGGGAGAGGAGTGAGGGAAAGAACGGGGGGGGAGGAGGAGAGGGGGGGTTCCGTGCCACCGCCCTGACAGCTAGGCCGAGGCGGGGTTTTCCCAGACTTTTCCGAAGCCGGGAAGGAGAAGACGGGGAAAGGAAGACCCGCTCGCCTAGGCCGAGGCTTCGGGGGTGGGTGGGAGGGGGGGAGACCCCCTTTTTGTGGGGGGGGGCGAAGGGTGTATGTGGGGAGTGGTGGCTTTGCCCAGGTTTTGCTAGCGGGTGTCTTCAAAGGTTGGGGCTGAGGTGCCATCCCTCTGCCTGTGTGTGTGGGGGTGCACACTTTGTGTCTGAGCCTGGGAGGTCTCCGTGGGTGTGCACACGTTCAGAGCGGGTAGGAGGGGTACATGGCGGTGTATTACGGGAGCACACCTCCTTTGGGGATGGGTGTGCAGGGAGGGAATGCGTGTGTGTATCAATATGTGCATTGAGTATTTGTGTGTGCGCTGAAATTTATCTTGAGTGTGTATTAGGGGTGCGTGCACACCTTCGTCTGAGTCTTAACTGTGTGTGTGTGTGTGTCCCCGCTGAAATCTGAGTGTGTATCAGGTGTGTATGTATTGTCTATTAGCTGTGTTTGTGCTGAAATTTGAGTTTGTATTAAGTGTATATTGGGTGTGTATGTATTGTCTATTAGCTGTGTGTGTGCTGAAATCTGAGTGTATCAGGTGTGTATGTATTGTCTATTAGCTGTTTGTGCTGAAACCTGAGTGTGTATCAAGTGTGTATTAGGTGTGCATGCATTGTCTGAGTCTGATAGCTCTGTGTGAGTGTGTATGCACAACATTTATGGGGGAGTATCCTGAGTGTGTGCACACATTCATAGGGGGTGGGAGAGGTACATAGGAGTGTGTATTACAGGAGCACACCTCCTTTGGAGATGTGTGTGCATTGAGTGTGTGTATCAATATGTGCATTGAATATTTGGGTGTCTGCTGAAATTTATCTGGAGTGTGTATTAGTGCACACCTTCGTCTGAGTATTAGCTCTCTGTGCACACCATTTATGGGGGAGTGTCTTGAGTGTGTACAAACGTTTAAGTGTCGTGTGTGAGTGCACGTTTGTGTGAGCCTGTTAGGGGTGTGTGTACCTTTTGTGTGTGGGAGTGAGGTGTGTGTGTGTTGTGTGAACACATTATTATATGTATCAATATATGTATTGTATTTACGTGTGGGGGTGTGCGGGCACCTTCCTCTGTTAGGTTTATGTGCTCACCCATTTATGGGAGGGTGTTGTATGGTGTGTATGTATTGTGTGAGCACACGTTTCTCTGAGTGTCTATTAGGTGTGCTTGCACACAGGAGTCTATGGGAGGTATGTGTGGGTATGTCTGTGGGTGTGTATTATGTCAGCACACTTTTACTGTGTATTAGATATGCGTGCATACTTTTATTAAGTCTAGGTGCAGCCATTTATGGGGGAAAGTACATTATACATGTGCACACCTTTATCTGAGTGTTATGTGTGAGCCTTTTAGAACTGTGTGCACAGTTATAGGGGATATATTATGGGTGTGCATGCATATGCACACTTTTATGGGGGGGTATTATGCTTGCACGCATATACTTCCAATGATATATGAGAGTATCGCATAAATGCATGGTTGTATAAGCTATACACCTGCAGGCACGATCCCCCCCCCTAGATAATGAGAGATGATGGCTTAAGACAGCTGCTTGATCTCTAGTTAGGTGTGGGGGGGGGGAGTCTTCCTATGTTGGCAAAGGATTTTGAGAAGGGGGGCACACCAACAAAACACATGTTGGCATTTTGAGGAGGCTTATGTCATATTGGGGGGTTTGATTCCATCGATTGAAGTCTCACACTTTCCATTTGGGATATTTGTTCACATTCTTGCACATGGTTTTTTTTTTTAATAGTGTGCAGGGGCAGATGGGGGATACATTGCAATAGGGGTATTTACACACTGAACCTGTGGGGTTCCCTGGTATTGAGATTTTGTGTTGTCAGATTCTTGTGTCCTCACTGTTTACACTGGAATTTGTGGCACAGTTCCAGAATTCTTGATTTGGGTGTCAAAGTCTTCCTCTTCTTAATTGCGATGTGTGTCTCTGCTTGTTTGTTTGTTTAACTACGTGTCTTATGTGTGTAGACTTCTGGTTTTAGATATCTATTTATAAAGAGTCTTTTTTGGTCATCAATATGATGGAAATTCAGATGGCTGAACTTTGTAAAATGTGTGTGAAACTCCTGACCACACATTTCCATAGTTAGAAACTTTTATGGAGGGTTACTAAATAAGTTTGATTTCCAAGAATTATTGCTGGGTACTCCCAGCATGAGCTGTACTTACAAGCCGAAGACTAATTCCTTGAAATTACCTTAGTATTGCCATATATTCAGCATAAGACATATTTCATTTGTGAGAAGTAGCACAGAGTGTGCGATGTGCACACACACTCATGCATAAACACACACGTGCTTTGTTTGATATACAAATGTTGGAAAACTCTCAGCCAATCGCTGTTTCCCAGCGTGTCCATGCACCATAATAGATCATCACACATGACAGATTGCATGTGCTTTGCATGCTAATTTTTTATTTAAATGTAGCCCTTGGCTCCCAGATGGCGAAAGAAATTCTTGACAATCAGGTTAACCTGTTTGTAGAACTGCCCTGAAGAGCAATTCCTCCGCAGATCCTGCGCAGACAGTTTTATAAAGATGGTTAATAATTTTTGTTGCCGTACGCCACAATGCGCGAGCTCCCACGGACCATTTTGCTGGTCCATTTGGATTACGTGAAAAAGAGAAGAAAAGGAGTGTGATATAAGGTTTAAAATACATCCAACATCATATATCCTACAGACAGAAGAAAGAGCAGGATTGTCACGTAATTATATGACTTGGGAATAAAATATTGTATTTCCCAAAAATATACAGGGTATTATTTTCTTTCGACCCCCGAAATAAGCGCTTGGTCTTATTTTCGGGGAGGTCTTGACTCCAATTATTATTATTTTTCCCTCTGACATAATTCTGAATCAGTGTCCAAGGAAGGGAAATCATTCTCTCCCCTGTCTTTCTGTTCACAGTGAGAAGATGTTGGCCACCAACGTCCAGGAAGAGCGCCCTACGGACCACCGGCCTGCCATCTTTTAAGAGGAGACATTTTGCCACGGCACATTCATTGGGATGGACCCTCCGCGTACTGCTATGTTAGGGTTGGGCTCTGGTTCTGAAGGGTTTTCTGGGAAGAGCCCCTCTGCGGGTGCCACGGGAGTTAGGCGAGAAGCGGAGGTCGATGATAGCGCAAAGGAGGAAGAGGAGGAGAAGAGGCGGAGCCGGGAGAAGAGCGCCAGCGATGAGGCGGGGAAAGAGGGAAGCCTGTCCGATGCCCAGCACCAGTTTTCTGTGAAGGAGACAAACTTTTCCGAAGGGAATTTAAAACTGAAAATTGGCCTCCAGGCTAAGAGAACTAAGAAACCCCCCAAGAACTTGGAAAATTATGTCTGTCGCCCTGCCATAAAAACCACTATTAAACAGCCCAGGAGGGTGCAGAAAGTTGGAAAGATGGGTGAGGAGAAGAACGATCCAGGATCTGCGAAGCAGGTGAGGTTTTAATCCAACTTTGCCTATCCATATTTTCTTTTTCCATTGACACAGGACTGGGTTTTGGTTTATCTCTTCCCCCTTTTTTTCAATACAGGTTGTCCTCGACTTAACGACCATTAATTGAGCTAAGTTGTTGCTAAGTGAGAAACTTTTCTGGGGTTACTTTGGCTCCTTCTTTGCCGCAGCCGTTAAGCGAAACGCGGCAGTGGTTAAAAGTAGTAGCACGGTTGTTAATCTGGCTTCCCCCATTCACTTCGCTTGTCAGCAGGTCGCGAAAGGGGAACACACACACACACACACACACACACCAGGATGCTACACCAGTCATAAATGTCTGGATTCTGGGGATACTGCAACGGTTGTAAGCGTGAAAAATGGCCATGTCACTTTTTTTCCAGGCTGTCGTAACTTTGAACAATCCCCTAAATGAACTGTTCTAAGTCGAGAACTACCTGTTTCCCTCCTCCCCTTGCCCTGAGTTAAAAACCCACTTGATGTTGGGTTGCGCCATGCTAGTCCTGTGTTCCGATTTAGACTGGCTCGCAATCCAGTTTTGCAAATTCCAAGAGAAGGGGCTTGGAGGGTGAAGCGTGCTTGCCCCCACGTTTATCTTGAGGCAGTCCGTTTAACATGGTGTGGTTGGTATTCTCCCAATATTGTGGGATACAGTTACCAGCACCTCAGAAAAATGCTGATTTATCTGCAGAGTTCAGGAGAAAGTTGAGATTTAAATGGACAAATTCTCTGATTTGTAGCTCAGGCTTTTGACCCTTATGTTACATAGCCCCAGATCCGGGCAATTTATCAGGATTTGTTGATCAGAAAGACATCTTTGTTTTTCCTTTCGCTTCTGAGAACTGAAGAAGCTTCTTGGATGAGAAGCGAAAGGCCTTCCAGGAAAAACAAAGATTTCCAGTTGCCTCTTGAAAAAGCACCTTTGGAATCGCCGTGACCCGGATGACTGAGAATTAGAATTCTTTTATTGGCCAAGTGTGATTGGGCACACAAGGAATTTGTCTTTGGTGCATATGCCTCGGTGTACATAAAGGAGAATAAAATACGTTGATCAAGAATAAAAGATACAAGCTATCAACTGATAATAGGAAACAAATTTCCATAGACATTGATCGCAAAGGGTTGGTAGTGGCCTCTGCCAGTGGTCTGATTTCCAGTCCAGATTTGGGTGGGTGGGAGGACACTTCAGCATACTGTCCGAAGCCCAAAGATAACCTTTCTCTATTCAATTTATATTCTGCTTTTCTTTCGATAAACTCTGTGCGTGCCCTGCTCTCCTCATAATTATCGACGAGTGATGACGCTTCTCAGGCTGTGTGCGTTGGTTTTCTAAATGCATAAACTTGGCAAGGTGGTGCGGGGATGTAACCAGAGCAGGTAGGGATGGTAAGAGGAGAAACGAAGTGTAAAGAAGACAGGTGTATCAGTTGCAAGAAAAGGGGTTTTTTGGGGGGTGGGGGTAGTAATTGGCTAGAGATACAGATCATTTCCCCGGGGACAATAGATTCCCAACGCCCGCATTTCAATAAACATTGTATTTTGAAGGTCAGTGAGAAATTGTCTCGTTGAGGCAGGAAGCTGAGTATGCGTGCGTGTGTGTGTGTGTGTGGTGATGTTTAAAAACTCCATTCTGCCCGTTCTCCCAGGTGACATTGGTTCACCTTCAGGATTTGACCTCTGTTGATTCCCCAAAATCTTCATGTCTTTGCAAACCTGGGCTTCAGATAAACAAGTTTCTGATCGGATAGAATTTCTCTCTCTCTCTCTCCCTACTTTCAGTACTCGTCAATTTATCCTTGTTAAAGTAATCTATCTAATGCCTTCGTTTGCAGGCTTAAAATGTTGCTCAAAAGCCCTGCAAAATGCTTTCAAAATTTAATGTTCCTGTGGTAAAGACTGAGAATGGAGCCAGAGGGGGCTTGATCTCATGCTCCCCTAAATCGTCTGGTTCCTTCGAATTTCAGTCCCACAAAATAAAGTTAGATTCCAAATATATTTAGATAACAAAACCATCTGCAGGAGAATAGATCCTTTTTTAAAAAAAAATCAGATATTTGTATTCCTTTTCATAGCACGGCTCAATTGGGCTGGCGGTTTTGAACCCATGCCTTTGTGGATGCTTTAAAATACAGCTTGGAAGCTTTTGCCAGGATACGAGCGTGTCCTGCGATGATTAGTTGCGCGATAAAAACATCAGAAAATCCAGGTGTGTTTTAATTCCAGAACTGAACAACTTGACGAAATGCGCCCACCAGCTTCTTGCGACTCTGAGAGTGCCACAATTCAGGCCTCTGGTAGATGTTGTGCCATGTAAGCAGGCAGTCTCCAACCTCTGCTGCAGGGACGTAACTTTGCTAAAATTAGCAGAATGATTTATCTTCTGTACCTGTAACCCCGGGCCATTGTCGGAAGGCAGAAAGTGTGAAAAACAAACAACGCCTCTGTTTCTTCAGTATCTAAGGGTCCCCCCCAACCAAAAGAACCCAATTCATGCCTTGCTTTTTAAGAACAGAGAGATTAAAATAGAAATTTCGTAGAGAAAGTCTAAATACCTGCGCTCTCTCTCTCTTTCTCTCTCATTCGCTCTCTTTCTCATTCTCTATCTCATTCTCTCTCATTCTCTGTCTCTCATCCTCTCTCTTCAACTCTCTCTCCTTCTCTTCCTTTCTCTCTCTCCCTCTCTTCCTCATTCTCTCCATCTCTCTCCCTCTCTTCCTCATTCTCCCTCTCTTTCTCTCTCATTCTCTCTCTCTCTTTCTCATTCTCTCTCATTCTGTCTCTCATCCTCTCTCTTCAACTCTCTCTCCTTCTCTTCCTTTTTCTCTCTCCCTCTCTCCCTCATTCTCTCCATCTCCCTCTCTTCCTCATTCTCCCTCTACCTCTCTCTTTCTCTCTCTCTTTCTCATTCTCTCTCATTCTCTATCTCTCATCCTCTCTCTTCAACTCTCCCCCTTCTTCCTTTTTCTCTCTTTCCTCTCTCATTCTCTCTCTCTCTTTTTCTCATTCTCTATCCCTCATCCTCTCTTCAACTCTCTCTCCCTCTCTTCCTTTTTCTCTCTCTCTCTTCCTCATTCCCTCTCTCCATCTCTCTCTCTTTCTTTCTCTCTCTCCCTCTCTCATTCTCTCTTGCTCTCTTTTTGTCTCCCTTTTTTCAGTTCTTTTTCCACTCTATAAATATTTAGGTTGCTTGCCTGTTGAGAAGGGGGGGGTGTTGTCCATCTTTCTCTCCATTATTTTGCAGAGAGCGGGGGTGCGGGGGAAATCTACCGTTCTCCAGATGTTCTTGGATAGCCACCACCTGTTATCCCTGGGTACTGTCTGCATTGAGCTATGGATGCTGCACTTTTGTCATTGCCATTTTAGAAGCAGCGTTGTGTCTGTCCTTTCCCCCTTTGTTCAGAGGGAAGCCTTTCCTAAAATCAAAACTGTCAGATCAAAACCATAACAATGTGATTTTTTTTTTGTCGTTGTTGTTGGTTGGATGTAAATGTACCTGTCGTATGGTGTTTTGGCATGTAAGTTTATTGGAGAGAGAGAGGATTAAGGAATGAAGGTCTTGTCAAAGGGAAATCATAGTGTTTTGCCCAGACATTTTAGGAAAAAGCATGAAGATGGACATTCTAAATACAAGTGAAGAGACTATTTGAATTGTGGGGTCCTCGGTGCTCTCTGAGCTTGGTGGTTTTCTTGCAGACGTTTCATGACCCAACTAGATAACCTCATCAGTGCTAGAAGGGAGGAGGGTTTGCTAGAGGGCAGGGGAGGAGGAGGAAGAGGAGGAGGAGGAGGAGGAGGAGGAGGAGGAAAAGCACTGTGGGGTCCTTGGTGCTCTCTGAACTTGGTGGTTTTCTTGCAGATGTTTCATGACCCAACTTGGGAACATCATCAGTGCTAGAAGGGAGAGGGGTTTGTGAGGAGGAGGACTGTGAGGCCCCTGATGCTCTCTGAGCTTGGTAGTTTCCTTGCAGACATTTCATGACCCAACTAGGCAACACCATCAGTGTTAGAAGGTATGGGTTTTTGCAGAGGAGGATGAGGGGGGAATGACTGTGGTGTTCCCGGTCCTCTCTGAACTTGTAGACATTTCTTTACCCAACTAGGTTATATCATCAGTGCTAGAGAGCCGTGAGATTTGCTGACGATTATGACGTTACCTGGTTGGATAATGAAACATCTGCAAGAAACCAACTAAGTTCAGACAGCACCAAGGACCCCCCACAGTAGAAACACAAACAATTATCGCAACTATCAGGCTGAGATTTCTGTTTTAAAAAAAGCTTAGTTGATACTCAAAAGAGTAACAAGTAGGAACCAAGCAGGCATGTAGGGAATAGGGTTACCAAACACAGAAATGCTACAGTTGCTAATTTTGTTGTGGTTTCCTATACACAACTCCCCCTCTAGTGAGCAGGTTTCCAGGGATGCTTCCCGATCAACATTACATCAGGATGTTTCCTATTTTATATCACACTTAGTCAACTGTGCTACAATCACAGTTGAAATTTAAAGCGAGGAGGAATGTTATATATATATATATATATATATATATATATATATATATATATATATATATATATATATATATATATATATATATATATATATATATATATATATATATATATATATATATATCTGTGTGTGTGTGTGTGTGTGTGTGTGTGTTTTAATTTGCAAAGCGTGTTCACAGGTAATGTTCTGGTCCTCTCACCCTTCAGTGGTGTTTTCAGGATGTTTATTTTCTTTGTGGTGAGCCTCCGGGGCAGGGACTTCCCTTTTTCCTCTCCTTGCTGTTTATTTCTTTTAAAAAGTGTTTTTATAAGTGAATAAAAGACCTAATAAGGAACGTTAACCCTCAAGGTGGAGATATTGGTGTTTCGGGGGTTACTAAAAGTGAAATGATCTTTTCAGCGTAACATTCAGAATGCTTTTTTGACTCTTCATCTTTCGACATAAGTCATCCTCTCGGGGGGGTTCCCCAAATACATAGGGGGTTATAGGACTCAGAATTCCCCACCCGCGCAATGGAGATTGTAGTATCCCAGCCCAGCTGCAAGGCTGACCTGTGCACCACATCACTGCAAGGTCCATGCAGGAATTGCAAAAATGCAGCAATCTGCAGCCTGAATTGCAAAGGGCTTTTAAACCTACAGTCCCCAAGGAGAAGGATTTCATGTTTTTTTTAAAAAAGATACCCGCGGGGCCAAGGATTTCGTCTGACATAACAGGGCAGTAAGTTGTCCAATAATTTTGTCGGAATTATTAAATTTATCCCCAGGGCTCCTTTTTGAACTTCATGTTTGTTTGTTTGTTTTGCCTGAAGTGGAATTTGCTAATGATGAGCAAGCCTGCGATTGAGCTAAAAGCAGAATAGGAGTGTGTAATGACACAATAGGAGCTTGGAAGATTTGCATAGGTCTCTCTCTCTCTCTCAGTTTTGAACTGCGTGCCTTCCACCTGGAGGAAAGTCCCAGCCTCAGAAACGGTCAAGGGTGGGCCCCAAAGAAGCTGGGGTGAGAGGAAATAGGCCATGCAGAATCAGTCCTTACAGAAGAACAGAGTTGGACGGGACCTTGGAGGTCCTCTAGTCCAACCCCTGCTCAAGCAGGAGACCCTACACCATTTCAGACAAGTGGTGTTCCAATCTCTTCTTAAAAGCCTCCAGGGATGCAGCACCCACAACCTCTAGTGGCAAGCTGTTCCTCTGGTTAATTTTTCTCACTGTCGGGAAAGTCCTCCGTAGTTCTAGGTTGCTTCCGTCCTTGATCAGTTTCGATCCGTTGCTTCTCGTCCTGCCTTCGGGTTCCTTGGAGACTAGGTGGACCCCCCCCTCTTCTTTGGGAGAGACCCTCAAATATGTCATGTCACCCCTGGTCCTTCTTGCCTGACTTTCTATACAAACCTACTTAGGGCAGCTTTTCAAAATGCTGCATGATTATTTGTTTGGTGTGGTTGGCCAAATATATGCAGAAGAATCGAATCAGGAATGGGTCCAATGATAGCGACTAAGTTTTACGTCCTTTTCAAGGTGGCCTAATTAGCTCTTTTCCTCATGATGCCCATGAAACAGCCCCGCGAGGTGTGTCTGGATACTGATCGGTCTCTCAGTCCAGTCGGAAGCTGCCCTGGCTGAGGTCAGGCCTAAACCTTACTTTGCATCGCCCCAGTCCGGCTTGACCAACCACTTTAGCCAGCCACCGAATTATGACCCTTTTTTACTTCCTCTCCTTCCTGCTTTTTACTACTGGAGATGGCAGCAAACGGCCATAAGACGTGCAATTCCCCAAAGCCTGGGGCATTTTCTTTTTTCAGATGTTACCTACTGCAAATTATCCTGCTTTTACTAAAGGTTCTCAGCCAAACTCCTCTCTCTTTCCTTCCTCTTTCTTTCTCTTTTCCTTCCTCCCTTTTTTCCTTCTTCCCCTTCTGTCCTTCCTTCCTTCTCTTTTTCCCCCCTCCCTCTCTCTCAACTTCTTTTTTCTTTCTCTTTTTCTTCCTCCCTCCCTTCCTTCCTCTCTCTCTTTCCTCTCTATCATCTTATTTCTCTTTCTCTTTTCTTTCCCTCTTTCTTTCCTCTCTCCCTTTTTCCCCTTCTGTCCCTCTCTTTCTCTTCCTCCTTCTCTCTCGCACCTTCTTTTTTATTTCTCTTTTCCTCCCCCCTCCCTCCCTTATATTTCTAAATTGGAAGCTACCCTGGTTAAGCTCAATTGCAGCCGTACCTTTCCTCTAGAAGTGCTTCACTCTGATCGCAGCTACGAATATTGGCTGCTTCAATATACCTCCCAAGGGAGAGAATTTTGCACGCCCTCCGGAGGGCGCTCTCGGTGAAAGAGGTGCTTCACTCCAGGGCCGGGCCTCGTTCCTCTTTCAACCAGGGCCCTGGAGTAGAAGAAGTTGGGAAGGAGAGCCGGGGCGACACCTGGTTCAAACCGCAAGGCTCAGAAGTTTGCCCTTGGGGGAAAACTGAACTAAACCAAACGGGCTGGGAATTTATCTCCCATCTGACTCTCGCACATAATTGCTCACCTCTCAGCTTGGCTGGGTTTTTATAAAAGCCCAGATCTTACTGCCTGCTGTCTGCATACCAACGCATCCAACTAAGGCCTCACCATCATCACCACCATTGCTGTTGTTGTTGTTGTTGTTATTTAAGCCTCCTTTGTCTCTCTGTTAGTAAGCGTGCTCAGCCGCCCTCGGTGGCGTCGCTTCCTTGGGAAATCACGACTCAGCCCCCCCCTCCTCCCCAACAAGAGAGCAGCGGCCCAGATGAGCAAGCGCAGAGCCCCTGGAATCTTCCACCTATTTATAGCCAAATCCTGCCGAGACCGTTCCAGTCTCGGCAACGAGGTGGAGGGGACAGCCAACCCCAGCGGCACACTACACAGCTTGCGATTCTCTCAAACCAGCCCAACAAGATGGAATCTGCTCTCGTTCTCTCTCTCTCTCTCTCTTCCTCTCTCCCTCCCTCTCTTCCCCTCGCTTCCCCGAGAAACTGCTGAACGCAGGTGTCTCTCCAGTCCCCGCAACGTCCTTGGATACTGCAGGTGAACTGTGCAGAATGCTTGTCCCCCTCACCCTCCTCCTCCTCCTCCTCCCTGCCACCGTGGGCCGTCCTTCAGCCTTCCTCGCTACGGAGAAAAACGCCCTGCGAAGGTTTCCTTTCAAGCCCACATTTTGTGGGATCGTCTTAACAAAGATCCAGCGTGTTTATCCGTAGGGCGTGTCCGCCTGTCTTACCTGCCTCCCTTTCATCTCCATACATTCCCTAGCAAGTTATGGAAAGGGCGAGAAGCTAATCCCCCTTTTCTTCTTGTAATGCTCCAGAGCCATTTCTCAACCTCTCAGCCTGGGTGGATTTCAGCTCCCCAGAATTCGCCAGCTGGCCTGTAACCCACTCCCGGTGGATTCTGATGCTGCTGCTGCCGCCTCAGTTTCCCAAGGAGCCACCTACACAGGCATCTCAAGGTTAAAAAGAGCAGAGGGTGAAACGCCCTTCAGCTGAAAGTAGCCATCTCCTGCCAGGCAGGATAAAAACCAGACAAGAGAGGACAGGTTACCACAGTTCATTTCATGACACGTCGAAGTTACAACTGCGCTGAACAACAACACTTAACAACTGTTGCAGCATCCCAGTGGTCGTGTGATCAGAGGCTTGGCCACTGACTCCTGTTTATGACGGTCGCAATGTCCCAGGGGGTGTGTGAGCTCCATTCTCTTAACTGTGTTCCTAACTTAACTACATGAGCCACGGTGGTGCAGTGGTTAGAGTGCAGCACTGCAGGCTACTTCTGCCGACTGCCTGCAATTTGGCAGTTCGAGTCTCACCAGGCTCAAGGTTGACTCAGCCTCCCGTCCTTCCGAGGTGGGTAAAATGAGGACCCAGATTGTTAGGGGGGGGCGGGCAAGAGGCTGATTCTGTAAACCGCTTAGAGAGGGGCTGTAAAAGCCCTGTGAAGCGGTATATAAGTCCATTGCTATTAACAACTGCCGTGGTCCCCTTAACACCTGTGGCAGGAAATGGGTCGTAAAAACAGGGCAAAGAAATTCACTTAACCGACGTCTCGCTCAGTGACAGAAACGTTGGGCTCAATTGTGGCCGTACATTGAGGACTACCTGCACAGACATAAATAAATAAAGCAGGCTTGTAGTCAGGTGACAAAAGAAACTTAAACCTTTTGTAAATCCCCTCTGCTCATATGACAGCTGTCATCTATTTCGTGGCAGGTTTTTAAGATAGGTTTGTTAATCCCCAGTTGCTCTTTCGGATTGACAAGGAGACGATTTATAGACATCGTACACAATTCCCCCAAATAATCTATAATGAGTAATAAACAGGGCAGGGACGATCCGTCCAGCTGCTGTTTCTGAGCTGGCCAGGAAGAGCAGAGGTGTTTGGGGCCCGCCCTCTTCAATTTTCACAGCACTAGCTGGAATCCCAAATGACCGAAGATTCGCTCGTTTCCCTGTTGATTACGAATAGATCTTTTCTCCGTCTTTCTAATCTGTATTTTGAAAGGTAACTGAGTGAGTCGTTACTGAAATGACAGGCACGGAGTTCGTAAAGGGGGGTGGGGGGCAGCCTTCCCCAGACTCCAGGACTGGTTCCTCCCCAACCCTCCTCACTGTCTGAATCTGCTGCCAGCTCTGCTGGCTGCTAGCAGGCCACAACACAAGGAGAGCAGCAACGTGGAACTAAGGAGGTTTCCATCCATTTCCTGACAGTGAGAACAATTAACCAGCGGAACAGCTTGCCTCCAGAAGTCCTGGGTGCTCCAACAGGGGGGGGGGGGGATTTTAAGAAGAGATTGGACAACCATTGGTTTGAAATGGGAAAAGTGTCCTGCTTGAGCAAGGGGTTGGACTAGAAGTCCTCCAAGGTCCCTTCCCACTCTGTTATTCTGTTATATTAACTTTAAAAGGAGGAGAGAGAATGAAATGTATTCATAACTGTTAAGAAGAAGATTGTGTGTTCCTTTCTTTTTTCTTTCTTTTTCTACCAGCACTGTCTTTTTCAGTTCTTTTATTTCTTTTCCTGAAGTGACATCCTGAATGCTTAAGAGACTTTAATAATAACAACAACAATAACCCAAGAAAATTGTGTATCCAGATCCCACACTCCTCACACACAACTCCAACCCCTCACCCACCCCTGATTCTACCTGCCGATTTTTGACAGAGGTCCTCCAGTGAGTTCCTGGTGACTTTGCGGAAGGGCTGGGTTATAATTTCGAGAGAGGTTGCCATGCCAATGACGGCTAAAGCTGCCTTCCCCTTCTCCACCCAACCGCAACAAGAGGAAGTAAAATATAATACCTTCTGGGCCTGTGACTCCCCCCCTCCCCCTCTGAAGTTTGGCAGGAGAAAATGAAAGCCGCAGACCGAGTGAATACAGCTGGTGGCCGGTTAGAAGATATTATTTTTATTATTATTTTTAAAACCCCACCAAACCAGCTCTGTAGCACCATCAGAGTCCCGTTTTGGCTCTTGAGAGGGTGCCTCTCTGGACCAGGCCGAGAATTTCAGCTTGAAACCTGTTCTTTGGGCCATGTAAGGGAGCCCCGGAGCACGCCGGGTGCCTATTTTGGGAAAACGCGTATGGGTTTGTCAGTCATTTCAGCTCCAGTGCCACACAGACTGCGGCTGCCTCTTCAGCTGCTGGCTCCTTCTCCTTGAGCAAAGAGTGAAGCATCACAGCCTTTGTAGGTTTCTGATGGGAATTTGCACCGGGGAGCAGCTGCCACCAGGACAAGCGCGGCTGGATGCCAGTCTCTCTTCCTTCTCTCTCTCACTCACTCACTCTTTCTCTCCCCCCATCCCATCGGGATCCCATGGACCACGTTCCTCCAGGCCTTCCTGTCCTCTACCATCCCCTGGAGTCCATTGAAGCTCACGCCGACTGCTTCAGTGACTCCATCCAGCCCCCTCCTTCTCTGCCGTCCCCTTCTTCTTCTTTTGCCCTCAATCGTTGTTCCCAGCATGAGGCTCTCCTCCAGGGAGTCCTTCTTCCTTCTCATCAGTTGGCCAAAGTCTTTGAGTTTCCTCTTCAAGATCTGGCCTTCTAAAGAGCAGCCAGGGTTGATCTCCTCTAGGACTGACCGGTTGGATGGCCTTGCAGTCCAAGGGACTCAATGCAGGAGTCTTCTTCTCCAGCACCAGAGTTCAAAGGCCTCCATTCTTTGGCGCTCAGCCAAATATTTAGATCTAGGTATCCAAACCTAGATATCTAGATTTCCTGAAGTTGCCTTTCCTGCTCTAAGTAGTAGCTACCATTCTTGAGCTGGGGTGGGACTCTGCCCTCCCTTACGTGCTGGGACTCAAGAGAGGCCTGTCCAGCTTGAAGGTAAACGTTTCGGATTTGGAAGGGAAGAGTCCTTGGAGGTCTTCCAGTCTAACCCCCTGGCAGTGGCAGGATTCCTTATTCAGGTAATCCTCGACTTAAAGCAGTTCATTCAGTGACTGTTGGAAGTGACTTCGTCGTTGAAGAAAGTGACTTGATCACACTCACGACCCTTGCAGCATCCCCGTGGTCACGTGATCAAAATCCAGCCGCTTGATTCATACCTATGACGGTTCAGGGTGCTGGGGCATGTGACCTTCTGACCAGCCAAGTCGATGGGGAAGCCAGATTCGCTTAATTTCCATCCGTTGCTTCTTCAGGTGCTTTGGAGAATAGGCTCTTCTTTGGTGCAGGCCCCCCCCCCCAAAAAAAATTAGAACCCTGCTATCATGTCTCCCCTTAGTCCTTCTCTTCGTTAGGCTACCTAGGGGATTCCCAAGATGACTCTGCCCCAATAATTTAGTGGACTACCCCGATAATTTATCCTTTTAAAATACGAAAATATTTTAAGCCCCACGAACATCAATAGATCGACCTAAAACCCAAGGGATTGTTTTGTTACGGCTTTTTCACTTTTTTTAAAAAAAAATCCCTCCAAACCACTTGTTGTTGTGGGTTCGGTTCCCACATCATTGTTTGTTCGCCGAAGCAGGCAGCCACGTTCTCGCAGCGTGGCTGGCTTTTTTTCGGTCTGCTTTATTTCCTGTTTGCTTATTGCTTGGGTTTTCTTCCTTTGAAACGTTTTCTGAAGTCTCGATATGATTCGCTTGGATGATCCGTTTAGGTTTCATTTTTCAGACAATACGTACCATGTGATTTAAAAGTTGTTTTTCTTTAAAAAAAAAAAAAAAGAGTCCGATCGTGCGTTTGGCGTTTTGAGCTGGGTATTTGTCCTTTTCTAGAAAGCTTGTCGATCAGACAGTTCGGCGGTTCGAATCCCTAGCACCATGGAACGGTGTGAGCTCCCGTTCCTTGTCCCACTTTCTGCCAACCTAGCAGTTCGGAAGCAGGTAAAAAATGCAAGTAGAAAAACAGGAACCACCTTTGGTGGGAAGGGAACAGCGTTCTGTGCGCCTTCGAAGGCGTTGAGTCATGACGGCCACATGACCACGGAGACGTCTTCGGACAGCGCTGGCTCTTCGGCTTTGAAACGGAAAGGAGCACCGCCCACTAGAGTCAGGAACGACTTGCACATATTATGTGCGAGGGGAACTTTTACCTTTTTAGAAGTGAGGTGCGTAGCTAACACAAGAAAGTCCTTTTCTTGTGTTCTTCAGATTCAAAACCTTCCCAATAACAGCTTAGTCCTCAACTTACGAGCCTGAACCTCTGTTGTTAAGTGAGATGTTTGTCAAGTGGGTTTTGTCTCATTTTACGACCTTCCTTGCCACAGTTGTTCAGTGAATCACTGCAGTTGCTAAGTTAGTAACCTGGTTGTTAAGCGAGCTTGGCTTCCCCGTCGATTTTGTCTGTCGGAAGGTCGCAAAAGAACTCCGGGACACTGCAACCATCGTAAGTGTGAGTCAGTTGCCAAACGTCTGAATTATGATCACATGATCACGGGGAATGCTGCAAAGGCCGTAAGTGTGGGAAAACAGCCAGAAGTCCCTTTTCTTCAGTGCCGTTGTAACTTTGAACGGTCACTAAATGAACTGGTGTAAGTCCAGGACTACCTGTGCCTCAGACCTCTTTAGAAGGCTTCACATTTGAGAGGCATCTATTGAAAATATGTTTCTTTCCCTCAAGACGTTCTTTTGGTTCCTGCGCTGGTTGTTTGCTTTTTAATCTCACTCTGCGGTTGCAACTGATGGCTTTATCATTTCTGCGAGCTGAGGGCTGGCATGCCAGCAAATAATGGCTCCGTGTGGCACCTGTGGCAAGTGTGCCATCATGGCCCTAGCCTCTCTCTCTCTCTCTCTCTCTCTCTCTCTCTCTCTCTCTCTCTCTCTCTCTCATTATACCTCCTTGCCTACACTAAATTATGTCTCCACTTAAATAGCCAGGTCTTTCTTTCTTTTTTCATTTCCTTCTGCTCTGGAAATCCCCCAGCATGCTCAAGGACCTACGAATGAAATATTAATTAGCAACATGGATAAATCAGGGAATTCCTTTCAGTCAGGAGTTGGACGTACAAATGCCTTTTTCAATAGGAAGAGATCTTTGTAAAGAGGAGAAAACGTAAGAATTGGGGGGTGAGGGGGAGATTTTTTCCCAGTATCTCTTTTCCCAAATTCTTTATAGCCCCATCCAGCAACTAGTTTTGCAGGTTGAGGGGCTCAGGGCCTACGATTGCCCTTCTCCTTGTTTTTCCTACAATGTAGTAAGGAATCACTAGATTTCCATTCTGTTATACTTTGGCCATAATTGAATGCTACGTGGGATAGGAGGCCTCCAGCTACTGCCGACCTACTGGAAGTATTGATTGAAATGCGTGTGTGTGTGTAGTGTGTGTGTGTGTGTGTGTGTGTGTGTATTTATTTGTGGTGCATTTGTGCATTTGTTGTATTGGGGCATACCAGGTGCTTTGACATAACACTTTAGATATATATAAAGCGTGTATACACATACATACACATACATACATTCATATTCTGAACGATTTTTGATTTCTTTCCTGCATTCTACCAGTAGGATTTTTATTTCTGTCCTGAGACGACATGCTTAAAGCTTTTATCTTTTTTTTAAAGAAAATAAGACTTCTGTCACAGTGAGTCTTTTTTCCCCCTGCTTTCAGCCTGCGGGAGATTCTTAGTCATCCAGGTCATGGTTGTCTCAGGTGCTTTTTCAAAAGGCAGCCGGACTGTGTTTCTTCCCTTGAGGAAGAAAGACTCTGCCTTTCTAGATGTGCCCCCCCCCTCTTTATCTTGTCCACACTTTCCAGTCTTAAAATATTTGTGAGCAAGACTTGGGTTCACATCGTCAATAACGTGGCTTGCAAACTAATAACAATCTAATCCCGCCAGCGTGACGTACGTGTTTCCCCGTCTGCCGTATTATTTGGTTTTGATAACGAGTATGCTTTTCTCCACAACGCGGATGCTTTAAAGTGTTTTGTTTTCGTTTTGTTTTGTAGGACCCCTCGAAGCTGTACAAGAAGAGCGGAGAGGCCGGCCCGGCGACGGTGGAAAGCTTGCTTGCCGAGAGCAGAGCCAGAGCCAGCAGCCCGGCTTTGAAGAAGCTTTCCCCGCTGCATCCGGAAGGGCTGGAGTACGCAAAGTCGGCCTTCTCCACTCCCATCGGCAGCCGTGAACCCGACTTGAAAGAGCGAGCCCAGACCAACGGACCCCCGACGGTAACGGAGAAACTGGCCCAGCTGATCTCGACCTGCCCTCCGGCAAAGTCTTCCAAACCAAAGCAGAAGAAGCCGCCCATGACAGTCGTCTCCGGATTTGCGAAGGAGTCTGGGAAGAAGCTGCCGACGCCTGGGGCCGCCGCGGGTACTGCGACCAAGGACTTCCTAAAGAAACCCATTTCAAGCGGGACCCTCGGCCTCGACTTGGTCAACAAGGAGTTTGCCAAGAAAGCGCCAGCAACCGGCGGCGGTTCCGGGGGTTTAATTAGTAAGGAAAATGGGAGCAAAAAACAGCCAGGGTCCTGTCCAAGCATGGCTGGGCTCACCAACAAGGACTATGAGAAAAGGCCATCCGTCCTTAGCTGCCCGGTCGGACTGGTCAGCAAGGAAGGCGGAAAGAAACCTCTGCTTGTGACAAGCATGGCACCGTCTGGAATGGCCAGCAAAGACTGTGGGAAAAGGCTGCTGGGGACCAGTAGTCCCATCGGATTGGTCAACAGGGATCCCGGGAAAAAATCTCTCGGAATGGTCAATCCGCCCGGGTTGATTAATAAAGACTCACTGAAGAAGCTTCCATTACCTGGAAGTACGGTTGGATTATTTAATAAGGACGTTGCAAAGAGACACTTGGGGTCCGACGGTCCAGTGGGATCGGTCAGCAAGGACTCGGCAAAGAAGCCGCCGGGTTTTGGGACCTCGAGCGGATTGATTAACAGAGACTCTGGAAAGAAGCCATCAGCAGCCGGCCCCCCAATTGGGTTGATGGCAAAAGAGTCCGGCAAGAAACACACGGGGGTGGGCATTATGGCCTCTCTGACTTCGAAGGACTCTGGGAAGAAATTGATGGGAAGCACCAATTTGGCGGGCTTAGCCGGCAAGGACTTGGGGGCGCTGAAGGCTGACACCGCTAACCTTCCGGCGGAACCCTACAAGCGGTGTTGTGGCAGCGGCTCAGCCCCTCTGGAAAGCCACATACCCGCCGGGCTTCTGAAGGATGGGGCTGGGGGCAGTAAACCATTCGAAAAGAACCTGGCGAGACAGAGCAAAGGCAGTCTCCCGGAAAAACTGACGCCCCAACGAGAAGTTTCCAGCGGAGGCAAAGATGGGCCTTGCGGTCAGCAGGAAATCTCCCCCAGTGAAAGGAGCCCGTCCGAATCCTCCAAGCAAGAGAAGCATCTCCCGGTGTATTGCACTACTCCTGAATTCAGGACCGCCGGAGGCGCTTCGGAGATCTCCACCGCCAAGTCTCCGTTTAGTGCCGTAGGGGAGGGGGGCCTCCCTTCTCCTTCCCCAACCGCCTCGGTCACTACTCTAACCCATAGCCCCCCAACGGCTCTGTCTCAGGTCCCTTCCAACCCGTTGCATTCAAGCCACATGCCGGATCTCTTAGACAGCCTGTCTGAACAGAGCAGCAAGACGCCGTCTGCCTCCGACGGCGCCCGCTCCGGTATGAACAGGCTGGGGAATCCCGGCTTGTACGCGACGAACAAAGGGGTTGTTCGGGAGACGAGCAATCCCAACTCGGTCTGCACAGAGGAATCGAAACTGGGTCCTATCCCAGGCAAGAAAGCCAGCCTGGTCAGCGAAAGCAACCTCCACGCTTCCATTGCCCCTTCGGTGGTCAGCTTCTCCAGCTTGTTCAACAACAAGCCCTTTCTAAAGATGGGGGCGGTGAGCTCCTTAGGGAAACCGAGGCAAGGCCTGGAGATCCTGAGGGGGAGCAGTAGCACTGACTCCCAGGGCAAACCCTTAAAGAAACGGAAAGGGAGGAAACCTCGTTGGACGAAAGCCGGCCAGTCTCCCAAAGAGCTGGAGTTAGAGAGGCCCGAGCTTTTAAAAAATGTCTCTTGCGGCCCGCTGTCCAGCAGCGGCCTGGACCAGGCCAAGTTCTTTGAAAGTACGGGCCCCCCGCCTGCCTTCGCCGAGCACGACTTCCTGAAACGCCATTTGCCCAAACTGAGCAAAAGCAGCAGCCTGCAGTCGCTCTCCCTACTGGGCAGCGCGGAGAAGGAACCGGGGAAATTCTACAGCGCCCATGTGCCGACATCCGCCGGCTGTCTGTCGGACGACTTGTTCCCCGACATGTATAAGTCCAAACGCAACCGGTCAAAATCCAAGGAGATGCCCCAGTTGGAAGGGCCGCCCAAACGGGCCTTGAAAATCCCCGCCTCCAAAGTCTTCTCGGTGCAGTCCAAGGAAGAGCAGGAGCCGCCCGTCTTGCACCCAGAAGTGGAGATCCCTTCCCTCCGCCAGACCCTCGCGGGGCAAGCTTTCCCGAAGAAGCGAGGCCGCCCCAAACGACAGATCCGCTCGGGGATCAAGATGAAGCCCCCCGTCCTCTCCGCCGCCCCTTTCGTCACGCCTGAAAAGGCAGACGAGTCGGAGGATGCCATGGACCAGCCGCTGCTGCCGCCACCCAGTGGGAACTTTTTCGAAAGCCACGGCCAGCTCAGCAACACCGAGGACAACGGGGACTCGAGCGCCGGCAGCGCCAGTGACCCAGAAGGCGAACCGGAGCACAAGGAAGTCAAACGTAGCAACGGTCAGCTGGTGAAAACCATCATCCGGAAAATCAACAAGATGAAGACGCTCAAGAGGAAGAAGATCCTGAACCAAATCCTCTCCTCCTCGGCGGATCCCAATAAGGGGAAAGTCCAATCCAAAGCCCACACCAGCGTCTCCAGCTTGGCAGCCACCTTCAGCACCAAACTGGGCCAGCAGATCAACGTCAGCAAGAAAGGAACCATCTACATAGGGAAGAGACGGGGCAGGAAGCCCAAAGCCAGCTTCAGCAGCCTTCTGGCGGCCGGTTCGAATTTCGCCATTCTGGAGACATCGGGCCAACAGGCCAGCGGAGGGATGCTGGGACAAACAGGCGCCCCTTTGCTCCAATCTGGTCCCAGTAGCAACCCCGAGGTTCTTCCGTCTCCTGTGTGTTCCCAGTCGTCGGGCACCAGCGGAGAGCAGAGCCCCATCAGCAGCGACATGAGCTTCGTGGAGCCCAACTCGGTGCCCTGTTTCCACCTGCACAGCCGGCAAGGGAGCGTGGTTCAGACCTTGGCGATGCGGAAGGCCTCGCGGGCCCGGAGGCAGCTCTCCCCGCCGACCCTCTTCCCCAACTCCCCTTCCCACATGAGCGAGCTGGGCTCCTTGAAGGAGGCCACCCCGTCGCCCATCAGCGAGTCCCACAGCGACGAGACGGTGCCCAGCGACAGCGGCATCGGCACCGACAACAACAGCACGTCGGACCGGGCGGAGAAGTTCTGCGGGCCGAAGAAGCGCCGGCACTCCTTCGAGCACGTCTCCCTGGTGGCCCCCGAGGCCTCGGCCGTCCTGGGCGGCCTGAAGGAGAAGCACAAGCACAAGTGCAAGCGCCGCGGCCACGACTACCTGGCCTACGACAAACTGAAGCGGCCCAAGCGCAAGCGGAAGAAGAAGTTCCCGCAGCTGCGGGGCAGGCAGGACCCCGATTTCCTGGCCGAGCTGGAGGAGCTGATCAGCCGGCTGAGCGAAATCCGCATCACGCACCGGAGCCACCATTTCATCCCCCGGGACCTGCTGCCCACCATCTTCCGCATCAACTTCAACAGCATCTACAGCCACCCAAGTTTCTCCCTGGACCCTTTGCACTACATCCGCAAGCCGGACTTGAAGAAAAAGCGGGGGCGCCCCCCCAAAATGCGGGAAGCCATGGCCGAGATGCCCTTCATGCACGGGCTCAGTTTCCCGCTTTCCGGGACCGGATTCTACCCTTCCTACGGCATGCCTTATTCTCCGTCGCCCCTGGCGGCCCCCATTGGCTTGGGCTATTACGGACGCTACCCCCCTACCCTTTACCCTCCTCCCCCTTCCCCTTCGTTCACCACCCCGCTCCCTCCCCCCTCTTACATGCACGCCGGCCACTTGCTCCTCAACCCCGCCAAGTACCACAAGAAGAAACACAAGCTCTTGCGCCAGGAGGCGTTTCTGACCGCCAGCCGGGCCCCGCTTCTCTCCATGAGCACCTACCACCCCAGCGTCCCGCCTGAGATGGCCTACAGCTGGATGCTGGAGCACAAACACCGTCACCGCCACAAGCACCGGGAGCACCGCTCCTCGGAGCAGCCGCCGGTGTCCCTCGAGGCCTTGGCGCCCGCCGGCTCTTCGCGGACGGTCTTGGAGTCCCTGAAGCGCTACCGTTTCGGCAAGGAGGCCGCGGGCGAGCGGTACAAGCATAAGGAGAAGCACCGCTGCCACATGGCTTGCCCGCACCTCTCGCCCGCCAAGGGGCTGCTGGGACGAGAGGAGCAGTGGGCCCGGCGGGAGACCGCCGAGAGCGGCCCCCGGACTTTGGGATTACAGACCCCTTTGCAGATAGACTGCTCCGATTCTCCTCCCAACCTCCCGCTGGGGAGGTTCACTCCGAGTTCCGAGCCGGCCAGTAGTGACGAACACACCAATCTTTTTACCAGTGCAATAGGCAGCTGCCGCTCCACCGTCTCGGCCGGCGGCCGTAAGAAACTGTCCGAGGGCTCTGGACTTTTCAGCCCCCAAGAAGGATCGCTCGGCCGCCCCCTCCGCAAGGAGACCTTGCCTCCGATTGAGAAGGTCGTGCAAGGCCTCTCAGGTAAGCGGCCCCTTTGCCCACCTCTAAAGTTGAATTCGAACCCACTTTCTCAATGGATTCCTGGGAGTTAGGTGGCTTTTCTCAGAATTCTTGGTAGGTTGGGATTGAACTGCGGGGTCCTCGGTGCTCTCTGAGCTTGCAGACGTTTCATGACCAAACTAGGTATTGTCATCAGTGCTAGAAGAGAGTGGGATATGTGGTGGGACAAGGACTGTGGGGTCCTTGGTGCTGAGCTTGGTGGTTTTCTTGCAGACATTTCATGACTCTTTTTTGGTGGGCCTGCCCCACAAGGCTCAGTTCTGGCACGTTGGGTGGAAGGAGGAGGGGACTTCCTGTCTCGGCTGTTGAGGGATCATTCTTCTATCATTCTTCCTTTGCTTTTTATTTTATTTTTATAGGAGAACGTTCATGTTTGGCAGGCTGAGCTCCTTTAGTTAAAAGTATTATTATTATTATTATTATTATTATTATTATTATTATTATTATTATTATTATTATTATTATTATTTCATTACACATGAAACTCAGTCAACTGAACATTTAAAAAATGTATCTCAAATATCATTGACTGGTGTTGATGGTTGATATTCTTCTTCTCTTCCTCCTCTTTCTCCTCCTTCTCCTCTCCTCCTCCTTCTTCTGCCCCTGCCCCCCCTCCTCCTCCTCCTCGTTGTTGTTGTTATTGTTATTATTATTACTGGTTAATCTTTGGTGAGATTCACAGCCTTTGGGGCTGGTTGGTAGCTCAACAGCTCGAGTCCTAACCAAGGACTACCTAGGAACTGTTAAGGGAACGTCGGAGGATATAAGCTGTTCCAAGTAGGGTGGTTTATTATTGTTGTTGTTGTTGTTGTTGTTGTTGTTGTTGTTGTTATTATTATTATTATTATTATTATTATTATTATTATTATTATTTTAAATGCAGGCCATTTGGCCACTAGAGCCATGCCTCAGTAGGTCTAATAACCATTCCCGCGGGAGTCTCTCTCTGACCCCTTTGGCTCAAGTTTCCATTAAAAAAAAGCAGATTTCTCGGGGCATATAAACTTTTCACAACGATGCCTTGACGTTCTCATAAATCTCTGCGCTTGCAGCCTTCGTTCACCCTCCTTGTGCCTAGATCCAGGCTCGTGCCCCGAAGGACGGCTGTGCAAATAAATTAAAATACCTCCCACGCTCGCTCACACGCACCCCTCCGCTGGTGTTGCAGAGCGTGAATATCTCCAATGGGTTAAAAGCAGGGGGGGGGGGAAGGAAGGTGGGGGAAAAAACAGAGAAAACAGGTTGCCTTGGTTAGTTAGAGTCCTGGGAATTTCCTGCGGAATTCCATTAGCGTGAGTGAGCGGGGGTTTGATGAGAAACAGCCCTAATTAGAAAGAAAACAGAGATGTGTGTGTGCGCTTTCGTGCCTCCTCTGGGCCCCGCCGGAGTGCCGTCTCTCTGAATCACCACCTTTCTCCGCTGGCGCATTTAAGGGGTGAGTCAGAGGAAAATAGATCGCCTTTTGGTAAAGCTGTCCTCTCTTGCCTTCCTCTCTCCTCCCCCCCCCGTCCTCCCCCCAGCAATTGGAACCATCTGTTCCTTCGCCCT
Organism: Natrix natrix natrix; assembly: GCA_029891615.1. NCBI lineage: Eukaryota > Metazoa > Chordata > Lepidosauria > Squamata > Natricidae > Natrix > Natrix natrix. The sequence goes on from JAKRSK010002356.1 coordinate 139,362, forward strand.
GCGTTTTTATTCCTTCCCTCCCCGTGCCACTTCTCCAGGCCCCGTTGGGCAGCAGAGGTTTAAAAGGCGCCAACTCTGGAGCGCCAACTCATTATTTCTGTATTTTTATGATTTATCCCGCCTTGATTAATCGAGAGCAAACATAGCTAGCACTCCTCCTTCCTCTTCCCGTTTTCCCCACAACGACCCTGTGAGGTGGGTTGGTCGGAGAGAGAGAAGGACTGGCCCAAAGTCACCCAGCGATGGTTAAGGCAGGACTAGAACTCACGGTCTCCTGGTGATTGGCCCAAAGTCACCCAGCCAGCTTTCATTGCTAAGGCGGGACTAGAACTCACGGTCTCCTGGTGATTGGCCCAAAGTCACCCAGCCAGCTTTCATTGCTAAGGCGGGACTAGAACTCACGGTCTCCTGGTGATTGGCCCAAAGTCACCCAGCCAGCTTTCATTGCTAAGGCGGGACTAGAACTCACGGTCTCCTGGTGATTGGCCCAAAGTCACCCAGCCAGCTTTCATTGCTAAGGCGGGACTAGAACTCACGGTCTCCTGGTGATTGGCCCAAAGTCACCCAGCCAGCTTTCACACCAAGGTAGGACTAGAACTCCCAAACTCTTAGTAATTGGCCAAAAGTCACCCAGCCAGCTTTCACACCAAGGCAGGACTACAACTCCCAGTCTCCTGGTTTCTAGGCCAGCACCCTCACTGAACGCCAACCTGGTACGACATCTATATACCTTCGCCACCGGCTACCTCCGTTTGACAAAGTCATGACTCTAAAACGTCTGCAAAGGTGGACATTCACATCAAGAAAGAAAAGAAAGAGGAAAGGAGAAAGAAAGGAAGCAAGAGAAAGAAGGAGGCATGGAAGGGTGGATTAGAGGGAGGGAGGGAAAGAAGGAAGGGAGGGAGGATTAGAGGGGAGAGATGGAAGGAAAGAAGGATGAACAGAAGGAGAGGGAAGGAAGGAAGGGAGAGTTAGAAGGAAGGATTAGAGAAAAAGGAGGGAGGGAGGATTAGAGGGGAAGAAAGGATGGATTTGAGGCGAGGGAGGATTAGAGGGAAAGGAGGGAAAGAAGGAAGGGAGAGGAAGGGAAGGAGAGAGGGGTAGGAGGAAGGAGGGAACTAAAGGAAGAAGCACTTGCTTCATGTTCTCATTGCAGCCATGTTTTTTTGTTTGCCCATCCAGAGAGCCCGGCCCGATCTCATTTTTCCTAGCCAAAAGAAATCCCTTCACCTCAAGAGAGCCTTTATTCTCCCACTTTTCCTCTTCCACGCTGTTTGTTCGTCCGGGCATTCCCCCCCCCCCCCCCCCCAGCCCTGCCTGGCTCATCTCAGATAACAGGACAGGTATGGCACAAAGGTGCCTGAGAGGGGGAAGAAGGGGGCTGCAGCTGTCCCTAAGCCTCACCCCCCCCCCCCAGCCCTTCGGTGCAAACACACAATAATTAAAAATAGATTCTCTTAGGCCTCCTCTCCCCCCCCCATCCCTCCCTCCCCCCACCCCCCCCCACCCCCGTCCAGGCGAAAGGGGCGGAGTGGGGCAGGCGTATAAACAGGAACTGTGGCTGCCTCTCCTATTAGCAGGGCTTCGCTCTCCAGATGTTCAGAGCCATGTTGGCCAATGACCGAAACCAACGTTCACATTTCTCCATTCCTGCGCCGCGCAGCACTGGGCCTGTTTTCTGTGTGTGTGTGTGTGTGTGTGTGTGTGTGTGTGTGTGTGTGTGTGTGTATGTATTAATTAATGATAGATGATCGATAGATAGATGATCGATAGATAGATGATAGATAGATGATAGATAGATAGATAGATAGATAGATAGATAGATAGATAGATGATAGATAGATAGATAGATAGATAGATAGATAGATAGATAGATAGATAGATAGATAGATAGATATGGATGGACGGATGGATGTGTATATGTATGTATGTATGTATGTATGTATGTATGTATGTATGTATGTGTATATATACGTATGTATGTGTATGTATGTATGTATATACATACATACATACATAAACACATCGTTTCTCAACTTACAACCCCACAATTGAACCCAAAATCGATGTTGCTAAGTGAGAAATTCGTCCAGCGAGTTCTGCCCCGTTTTACAACCGTTTCTTGCCGCCGCTCGTCAAACTGAATCCCTGCGGTCGTTAAATTAGACAACAAGTTTGACTTTGCTCAGGCTGGGTGTGGGGGGTTGGGGGGAGAGGTCGGTAGGTGTTTAATTTATTTGCACAGCCGTCCTTCGGTGCACAAGCCTGGATCTAGGCACAAGGAGGGTGAACGAAGGCTTGCAAGCGAGCAATTGTGGCCGAGAGAGAGAGAGAGAGGAGAGAGAGAGAGAGAGAGAGAGAGTGGTTGCTACAGCTATTACCTGCCTGTAGAGGTGACATCAGTACGTAGCATCCTTTGGCCTGTTGCCAAGCTTTACAAACACACACACACACACACACACACACACACACACACACTCCTTCAAAGGCCCGCCAGCTGGGCTGCGAAGGCACCTGCTCTTTTAATCTTCCCCAAACCTCCCCGAGGGAGACTTTCCAGCCATCTGGCGCTCACTTACGCCCGCCGTGTCCATTTAGCCGCCGGGGCCAAAGGTCGGAGCATTTGAGAAGGACACGAGGGCGCCCTCCCCTTCCTTGAAGGTTCCACCAGGCCAGGGGTCCCCAACCTTGAAGCTTTGAAGAGCTGCCTTGAAGAGAAAACTAAGGTCCTGCTGTGGTACGGCCTCTTGTGAGGTGCATTGGTTATTTTAGGGCGAAGTCTACAGAGATGCTCAGTTGTCCCAGAGGTGCAATTTTTTTTTGTCAAGAGTCAGCTGGTTTTCCTTTGAAGACGTTTCGCTCCTCATTCAAGAAGCTTCTTCGGCTTTAGGGTCAAGCTTCCCACCCCTCAGGCAGTGCTTCGCTCTTGACCCAGCGCTGCCCACCAAGGACATTTGACCTAACCCTTGGCTTTCCTCTTCCTGATAAACCCCTTTTATTTGATTGACAGTGAACTCCTCTCCAGCAAAGCCTTTCCTCGCCCACCGTCTTTCAAGAGAGTTCACACTTACCGACCTTTATCCGGCTTGGAGAGTGGCCAGGCTGATATCTTTCATGCTTAGCAAGAATGCAGCAATGAGCTAATGGTCTCTCCTGCAAACTCCACTCCCCTGTTGCCCCTCTTTTATTCCCTCTGGGAGGGACCATTCATCGTCCACCTGTGGCTTTACTCCCAAGTTGACCCTTGTTCTTTAGCTCTTCCCTTCGTCTGGCCACTCTGCGCATGCGCACACTGGGAACAGGCTCCAGCTGTTCCTCTGCTTCATTGCTGTCTGACTCCGAAGGCAGCTGAGAACTGGCATATGGCTTTGGCCCCCTCTCTGCCTCCGACGCAGAGCCCCCATCAGAGCCTCCCCCAGACTCCAGGACTGGCCCATCTTCCTCCCCAACCCTCCTCACTGTCCGAATCTGGGCCTCTGTTGAAACTGCAGAGGGAAAGGTTGTTTGGAATCTGTGTCTCCACCTGTCATTCTCTCTCCCTTTATTTATTTATTTACTTTTGACCTGTCCGATTTCCTTCACCAGGTGCCCTTCCAGGTCAGGAGAAGCTCTCGCAGAGATCGGCGGAGGGCACCAGTTGCAGTCCTTCCAGGAAGCGGTCTTCCTCTGAGAGCACCTCTTCCACAGGTGGGCCGGGTGGCTTTTATTCTAAGACAGGTGTAGGCAGCCCTTCGGGTGTCACGGACCTGGAATGCTAAACCAGTGTTGCTCAATATTACAATGTGTAGACTTCAGCTCCCAGAATTCCCCAGTCAGAATGCTTTAAGATGGGTGGGCTTCAACTCCCAGAATCCCCCAGCCGTCTGAGAGTTGAAGTCCGCCCATCTTAAAGCGGCCAAGCTTGAGAAACACTGGGTTAGAGATACAGGTATTCCTCGACTTATGACCGTAATGGAGCCTACATGGTGACTAACTGAGAGCCACTGCAACGTTTCAGCTCTCGTCCCCAGTTTTAAAGCCGTTGCTTTTAAACCCGAGCGAAACCTTCCCTTACCAAAGTTCCTTTCTTTTCTTCCCCCCCCTCCCCCAGTTGTTGGGATCCCGTCGCGCAGTTCCAGAATCAGCTCCTCCTTAGAAGATTCCGCCGACCACCTCCTGCAGCGCATGGCTCACCACGACAGCCAGGCGGCCTTGGACAAGACCCTGGAGTCCGTCCTGGCCAGCGCCCCCGTCCTGCCCTCGGACAGCCCCAGCCGCAGCCCCGGCCGGGAGAAATCGTGCGACCTGTTGCTCCCCGGAAATCCCGGCGTCGACGGGCTCTCCCTCCTCTCCGGTCGCTCCCCTCACCACCACTTCAAGAGGAGCATGGTGGAAGCCATGCAGAGCCAAACACGGTGGATATGCAGCTACGACAAGATCCTGGCCACCAAGAAGAACCTGGACCACGTCAACAAGATCCTCAAAGCCAAGAAGCTCCAAAGACAATCCCGGACCGGCAATAATTTCGTGAAGCGCCGGCCGGGGAGGCCCCGGAAGTACCCCTCGGCGCCGGTGGTCTCCTCCCACGCGCTCCAGGTGAGCCGATTCCTCGGCCCTGAGCTCAGCACCGTCAGCAGCGTCAGCAGGGAGCCCGGCTGCCTCCTCCACCGCGGCCCCGACACGGTGACCGACGCCATCGAGTCGGTGGTCCAGGGCGTGAACGAGAAAGCGCCGAAGAGGAAACGGTGGCTGGAGGAAGAGCTGACCAGGAAGAAGCAGAAGCCGCTGCCCGGCGAGGAGCAAGAGAGCCATAAAAGGTGAGCCCTCCCGATTTGGGGAGGGGGAAAAACAAGGCTGTAGTCCTCATGATTGCGAGCCCCAGCGGCCAAGAGGGGGCCCTTCTTTCCAAAGGGGGAGATACAGGTAGTCCTCGACTTAACAACACCCCCCCCAAATCTCTGTTGCTAGGACAAACCCTTGCTAAGGGGATTTGGTCTCGTTTTACGACCTTTCTCGCCGCCGTTGTTAAGGGAACCGCTGCGTTTTTTTTAAGTCGGTCGGACAGTTGTGAGGTGAAGCTGTCTTCTCCCCTTTATAAGAAGGTCGCCCAATTTATCCCCATGACGACCCCGGACACTGGAAGCGTCATAAATATGAGTCGGTGGCCAAGGCACCCTAATTTCGACCGCCCGACCGCGGAGATGCTACGACGGTCAGAAATGGGGGTGGGGGGGAAACGGTCACGAGTTGTTGTTGTGTTTCTCCAGTGGCTTCGTAACTTTGGTCACTGAATGAGGTGTCGTAAGTGGAGGACTACCCGTGTAACAGCTTGAGACCTGCTGGTTGGGCTTCCTTTGCTGTGGGTGGGCAGATTTCACCAAGGGTTGGGCCTCCAGATTCGCCTCCAGACCACCGACTCACACACCCCCCTCCCCAAATTTCTCCTTCCAGCTTTTCAGAAGCTGCACCTGACCCTCTTCCTCCCCCTCCCCCTCCTCCTCTCCCTCCTCCTCCTCCTTCAGCCCCTCTCCTCCCTCCCCCTCCTCCCCCCTCCTCGGAGGCTGCTGGGAAGCCCCCGGAGAAAGCCGAACAGCCGTCGGCCCCCCTGGTGCAGCGCGAGAAGAAAGCCGCCCGCCCGCCGAAAAAGAAGTACCAGAAGGCCGGCCTCTATTCGGACATCTACAAGACCAGCGAGTAAGTCAGAGACGCTCCCCCCCCCCCTCCAGCCTCGCTTTTCCCTGGCCAGGTTCTCATTGGCCAAGACAGGTAGTCCTCACTTAGCGACCTTTCGCGTCAGCCAATTAGGAGTTTGCTTGGGATGGTTTTCTTTCTTTCTTTCTTTCTTTCTTTCTTTCTTTCTTCTTTCTTTCTTTCTTTCTTTTCTTTCTTTCTTTCTTTCTTCTCTTTATCTCTTTCTCTTGCCTCCTTTTCTCTTTCTGTCTCTCTCCTTTTCCTTCCTTCCCTCCTTCCCTCCTCTCTTTTCTTTCTTGCTCTTCCTTTCCCTCTCTTTCCCCTTTCTCTTTTCTTTTTCTTGCCTCTTTCTTACTCTTTCCCCTTCCTCCCCTCCTTCCTTCTCTGTCTTTCTTTCCATCCTTCCCTTCCTTTCTTTCCTTCCTTCTTTGTTTTTTCCCTTCTCTCGCCTTCTTCTTTTTTCTTTCTTTTCCTCCCTTTTTTCCTTCCCTACTTTTTCTTTCTCTCTCTCATTTCCCTCTCACCCTCTTCTTCCCCCCCTTCCTTCCTTCTCTTTTCCCCTCTCGCCTTCTTTTTTCTTTCCCTTTTCCTTCCCTTCTTCCTTCCCTCCTCTTTCTCTTTCCCCTCTCACTCTCTTTTTTTCCTTCCTTCTTTCTCTTTTCCCCCTCTCTCACCTTTTTTTCTTTCCCTTTTCCTTCCCTTCTTCCTTCCCTCCTCTTTCTCTTTCCCCTCTCACTCTCTTCTTTTTTTCCCTTCCTTCTTTCTCTTTTCCCCCCCTCTCACCTTTTTTCTTTTCCTTCCTTTCTTCCTTCCCTCCTCTCTCTCTCTTTCACTTTCCCATCTCACCCTCTTCTTTTTTCTTCCTCCCTTCTCTCCTTCCTTCCTTCTTTCTCTTTCCCCCTCTCTCGCCTTCTTCTTTCTCCCTTCCTTCCTTCCTTCCTACCCCGCCCACTCCTCCCTCTCTTTCTTTCCCTCTGTCCAAACCTTCTCAGCCCAGAGGGAAACTCAAGTGTAGACACGCTCGCTCGGTGCGCTTCGACTTGTCGCCTTCTCTGGAGCCCACACACAGAATTCCTGAGTTGCGTCCAAGTCAAAGAATCCTCCCCTCACAAGACCCATGACTCACCCGGCGCTTCCTATTTTGATTTTATCTGGCCCTCCCCTCTCCCCTCCCTCTCGGCTTTCAGGGGAGAGAGCCAAAAGCGCCCCAGAAAAAGCCACTTATTTTCCAGAATGTTTCCTACACACACACACACGTCTAAAAATCCCTCCCGAGCAAAGAAGACATTTTATCACATGGCCTCTCCATGTGGTTTCCCGAGGAGGGGGACCGCGGGCTCCACGAACCACAGTTAACCAAGTTAAAAGCAGAGGGTTCCCCCCCCCCCTTCCCTGTAAAACAACACACGAAACATCCAGGTGGCATTTCTCTCTGGATAGGGTAGCTTTATCGCCCAGCCTTGGGAGGGTTTTTGGGCCGGGCGCATTCTGTAAATGAGCCCAGCCTTAAAAACGTGCCTAAATAGGGCGGCCTAGAGGTGGACAGGCCCATCCTGCATCCAGTTCTGGTCGCCATGATGTAGAAAAGATGTGGAGACTCTGGAAAGAGTGCAGAGAAGAGCAAGAAAGAGGATGAGGGGACTGGAGACTAAAACATATGAAGAACGGTTGCAGGAACTGGGTATGTTTAGCTTAAGAGAAAGAAGGACTAGGGGAGACATGATAGCAGTCTTCCAGTATCTCAGGGGTTGCCACAAAGAAGAGGGAGTCAAGCTATTCTCCAAAGCACCTGAAGGCAGGAGAAGAAGCAATGGGTGGAAACTAATCCAGGAGGGAAACAGAACTGAGGAGAAACTTCCTGACAGTGAGAACAATTAATCAGTGGAACAGAAGTTGCCTCCAGAAGTTGTGAATGCCCCAACACTGGACGTTTTAAAGAAGATGTTGGATAGCTATTTATCTGAAACGGTATAGGGTTTCCTGCTTGGGCGCAGGGTTGGACTAGATGACCTAAAAGGTCCCTTCCAACTTTGTTAAATCTGATATTGAGACTCTAGAAAGAGTGCAGAGAAGAGCAACCAGGATGATGAGGGGACTGGAGGCTAAAACAGACAATGGACGGTTGCAGGAACTGGGCATGGCTGGTCTAGTGAAGAGAAGGACCAGGGGAGACAGGAGAGCATCTTCCTTTTATCTTTATAAAATTATAAAAATCACCTATCTCTTATCTATTGACCTTACTGTGGGATCCTGGGTGCTCTCTGAGCTTGCTTCTTTTCTTGTAGATGTTTCGTGACCCAACTGAATAACATAATCAGCGTTAGAAGGGGGAAGGAGGAGGAGGAGAATTGTGGGCTCCTGGGTGCTCTCTGAGCTTGCTTCTTTTCTTGTAGATGTTTCGTGACCCAACTGAATAACATAATCAGTGTTAGAAGGGGAAGGAGGAGGAGGAGAATTGTGGGCTCCTGGGTGCTCTCTGAGCTTGGTGGTTTTCTTGCAGACGTTTCAGGACCCAACTAGGTAACATGATCAGTGCTACAAGGGGGTTTGGGAAGAAGAAGAAGAAAAGGAGGAGGAGGAAGTGGAGGGGAGGGGAAGAAGAATGACTGTGGAGTCTTTCTTGCTCTCTGAGATTGGTGGTTTTCTTGCAGACGTTTCACGACCCAACTAGGTGACATCATCAGGGCTAGAAGGGGGAAGGTTTGCAGAGAGGAAGAGGAGGAGGACGACTGTGGGGTCCTGGGTGCTCTCTGAGCTTGGTGGTTTCCTTGCAGACAGAAGTTGCATTCTCAGTTATGGTCGTAGGTTCAAGAATATCCGTAATTGAATCCTAATGCCACTCAAAGAAATGTCCGCGCTTATCTCTTTCGGTGGAATTGGGGCATCATCCTTTGCGGTCTCTCATCCTCTCCCCCCCCTTCCTCTCTCTCCCCCTTAGCCCCAAAAGCCGCCTGATCCAGTTAAAGAAAGAAAAACTGGAATACACGCCCGGAGAGCACGAATACGGCTTGTTCCCTGCGCCTATCCACGTAGGTGAGTGAAGACCACGGTCTCCGTTGCTTTTGAGGGAAGGTTCCTCCTCCTCCTCCTCGGACTCTGGAGGAACTACGGGACATGAGCCGCTTTCTTCGGAGTGGGGGAAACGGGGGGTTGTGAAGGAGGGTACCTCGGGGGTTCAGGATTTAGCCAAGGGTTTCTGTTCCTCGGGGCAAGAGGCCCCCCCAAGGACACCAAACCTTCCTTGATGGGAATTAACCAACTAACTCACTTCATTGCGTACATGATGTACAATGACAATAAAGGTGGACTGATTAGAGTCCGTTTGAGGTAGTGTTAAGGCACCGGACTAGAAACCAGGAGACAGAGAGTTCTAGTCCCACTTTAGGCATGAAAGCTGGCTGGCAGAGTTAGGGCCGATCACCAGGAGACTGGGAGTTCTAGTCCCACTTTAGGCATGAAAGAGGCTGGGTGACTTCGGGCCAATCAACAGGAGGTTGGGAGTTCTAGTCCCACCTTAGGCATGAAAGAGGCTGGGTGACTTTGGGCCAATCACCAGGAGGTTGGGAGTTCTAGTCCCACCTTAGGCATGAAAGATGCTGGGTGACTTTGGGCCAATCACCAGGAAACTGGGAGTTCTAGTCCCCACCTTAGGCATGAAAGAGGCTGGGTGACTTTGGGCCAATCACCAGGAGGTTGGGAGTTCTAGTCCCACCTTAGGCATGAAAGAGGCTGGGTGACTTTGGGCCAATCACCAGGAGACTGGGAGTTCTAGTCCCCACCTTAGGCATGAAAGATGCTGGGTGACTTTGGGCCAATCAACAGGAGGTTGGGAGTTCTAGTCCCACCTTAGGCATGAAAGAGGCTGGGTGACTTTGGGCCAATCACCAGGAGGTTGGGAGTTCTAGTCCCACCTTAGGCATGAAAGAGGCTGGGTGACTTTGGGCCAATCACCAGGAGGTTGGGAGTTCTAGTCCCACCTTAGGCATGAAAGAGGCTGGGTGACTTTGGGCCAATCACCAGGAGGTTGGGAGTTCTAGTCCCACCTTAGGCATGAAAGAGGCTGGGTGACTTCGGGCCAATCACCAGGAGACAGAGAGTTCTAGTCCCACCTTAGGCATGAAAGAGGCTGGGTGACTTTGGGCCAATCACCAGGAGACGGGGAGTTCTAGTCCCCACCTTAGGCATGAAAGCCGGTTGGATGAGTTTGGGCCAATCACCAGGAGATTGTGAGTTCTAGTCCCACTTTAGGCATGAAAGCTGGCTGGGTGACTTTAGGCCAATCACCAGGAGATGGAGAGTTCTAATCCTGCCTTAGGCATGAAAGCTGGCTCTGTGACTTTGGGCCAATCACCAGGAGACTGGGAGTTCTAATCCTGCATGGGGCCCGAAAGCCGGCTGGGTGACATTTTGGGCCCAGTCCCTCCTACTCAGCCACCTCACAGGGTTGTCGTCATGGGGAAAACAGGAGCAGGAAGCTTTGTTCCCCGTCTTGAGCTTTTCCTAAAAATAATAAAAGCGGGATAAAAAAAAAAAAGATCGAAAACCAATTTTCCGAAGAAAAAAAGCTACAAACGGCCCTTGCTGTGTTTCCAAGGCAGAAAAAAGACACACACACACCCGCCTACTACCAACGTTTCCCAAATCGTTTGAGACTTAAAAAAAAAAAATCCCGTTCCTCCCAAGCAATGAAGCGTGCAAGATAGGTTTTGTGGTTAAAAAAAAAAAAACCCTTTTCCTGGTGGCCCCCGTGAAAGGACATAACCTTCCAGTACTTTGCTCCATTCCATTGTGTGTATGTGTGGTTTTTTTTTCCCCTTAAGAGTTTGCAACCCTGAATCCAGTGTGAGGAAGCCAGGTTTGCATTCCCGAAGTGGGTGCGGGCGTGACTTTTCCCCACAACGGGAGGAGGGCCGGGGGGACATTTACACGCAGCCCGTTGTCGTCTTCCCCAATTATGGCAAGCACCTTCCACCGTGTTTGTGGTTACGGGGCAGAGGCAAGCTGCCAAGAGTAACAATCACCTGGAACTGAGCCAGCGACGGGGCCGGGCCTGGTCCCCAAGTCCGAGCTGCCTCTCCCCCGTCCGTTCCCCCCCCAGCCAAGCATCCGCCTTGCAGAGTCCCACTGAGCCTCCTTCGCTCTTCTCCCCCCCCCCCCCCAAATCTGTAGTGACTCTCGCCTCCACAGTTATAACAAATCGCCGCTCTCCGTGACTTTCCTGCAGGAGGAGAAAACAAGTGCAGAGAAGAGCAACCAAGATGATGAGGGGACTGGAGGCTAAAACCTACGACGAACGGTTGCAGGAACTGGGCCTGGCTAGTCTAGTGAGGAGAAGGACCAGGGGAGACAGGAGAGCAGCCTTCCAATATTTGAGGGGCTGCCACAGAGGGGAAGGGGGTCAAGCTATTCTCCAAGGCACCTGAGGGCAGTACAAGAAGCAACGGATGGAAACTAATGAAGGAGAGGAGCAACTTAGAACTTAGATCCTCCTTGCAGACAGCTGGCCCTTTGCATCCTTTTTAGAGGGCCGTTGAGGCCACTTGGAAGTTTACCTGTGTCCTCAGGGTCACCTGAGTGGGGCAAATGGTTCCTGGAGTCTGCCATTTTCTTTCCCTCTGGAAATCCATTCCTCATCCCACCCCACTCCAAGGGTGTCCGTCCCAAATCATGTCGCTAGAAGTCTATAGATTGCAGACCAGCGGTCTGCAAGGAGCATCAATCCTTCCTTTCCCCACCCTCCAGTCAGAGCTGAAGAAGCTTCATGGAAGAGAAGCGAAACGTCTTCAAAAGAAAAAAAGTCCAGTTGCCTCTTGGGCGGGGAGGAGGAAGCACCTTTGGGATTTCTAGTGCTGAGCTGATCCCACCAAGGAAGCCCCCGCTGGAGCGAGGAGTGTTGGCAAAGAGCCGGTGACCATCCTGCTTGGTTGTGCGCGCCCCCTCCCCCCTCGCGCTTAAGACAAGCCTCAGGATCCCCCATTTGTGAATTGGGGCTTAACAAATGGATTGCCCCCCACCCCCACCTCTTCTCCAATCCCAGCCCGCCGTTTCCTTGGAAAGACCCTCCTGGAAAGACGCGGCTGCTTTAATGAGATCCTCGCTCCCGGCTTAAGAGCCTCTCGGAATCGCTGGATTGTTTCTCTTGCCTCAGTTGGGTGGCGAGAGGGAGCGTTTCCCCCCCCCACCCTCCGGGCCAGCTGCCAGGCTCTTGAAAGAGGCTTTTGTTTCCTCCAGTGAGGTCATAGAAGTGAAAACGAGATTCCCAGCGGATTCGGCCGCTTCCTGGAACGGGCCGCGAGCTCAACGTGAGGCTCTGGAAAAAAATCCGAACGAATGTTTTAAAGAGCTCAACGTGTCCTCTTTTCTCAATGACGTCGCAACTCCGGGACTTTTGGCTGGCTTCTCCGACGCCCTTCCAGGTGTCTGGGCTTCCAATCCCAGAATCCTCAGCCCCAGCCAGGGGGATTCTGGGAAGCCTGGCGTGCAAGTGGACAAGAGCCTCTTCCGAATTCGGCTCTCTGGCTAAAAGAAGACCTGTGGGATTCCAGGCCACGTCTCAGCCGGATCGTTCTTGGCGATTCTGGCTGAATCTGCAATCCCTGACGGGGGTTTAAGCTGTCCTAGAGCCGGGGCGGCGAACGCATGGCACGTGCGCCAGAGGTGGCGCGCAAAGCCCTCTCTGCGGCCACGCACACCGTCACTAGATGGCTCTTCTGGGTTTTTGGCAGGCCTGTTTTGTTTTTGTGGCCGAAAAACGCTCAAAAGTCAGGCATCTGCTCACCTGCTTTGGGGACACTCTGTGCTGAAAAGGTTCGGCATCGCTGCTCTAGACAGTCCCTTGTCTCAAACGGTGTAGGGTCCCCTGCTTGAGCGGAGCGGGGTGGGCTAGAAGACCTCCAAGGGGTCCCTTCCCCAGCTCTCTTCTGATCGGATGCGTTTCTTCGCAGGGAAATACCTTCGGCAAAAGCGAATCGACTTCCAGTTGCCTTACGACATTCTCTGGCAGTGGAAGCATAACCAGGTGAGGGTAAGAGCAGCGTCCGGCTCGGCCGACCCAGGTGTGGAATTTGGCAAGCTGCCTTCTGTCGCTGCAGCTGCCCTGAACGTCTTTTGTTAACGGCAATGGTTAAACAAGAGAGAAGGAAGGGAAAATGTTGAAGACATCTTCTCTCCTTCCTCCTTTCTTCTTCCCTCCCTCCATCCTTTCCCCTTCCTTCCTCTTTCCTCCTTCCTTCCCCTTCCTCTTCCTTCTCCTTTCCTCTTCCTCCATCCTCCTTTTCCCTCCCTTCCTTCTCCCCTTCCTCCCTCCTTTCCTTTCTTCCTTTCCCTTTCGTCCTTACTTTCTCCCTCCCTTCCTTCCCCTTCCTCCCTCCGTCCTTTCCCCTCCCTTCATCTTTCCTCCTTCCTTTCTACCTCCTTTCCTCTTCCTTTCTCCCCCTTTCCTCCTTACTTTCTCCCTCCCTTCCTTCCTCCCTCCCTCCCTCCTTTCCTCTTCCTTCCTTCCTTCCTTCCTTCTTCCTGGAATGGTATAGGGTCTCCTGCTTGGATAGAAGACCTCCAAGGTCCCTTCCAATTCGGTTATTCTGCTATTCTTATTTTCCTTCCTTCCTCCCTCCTTTCCCCTTCCTCTTTCCTCATTCCTTTCTACCTCTTTTCCTCTTCCTTCCTTTCCCTTTCCTTCCTCCCCCTTTCCTCCTTACTTTCTCCCTCCCTCCCTTCCTTCCTTCCTCCCTCCTTTCCTCTTCCTTCCTTCCTTCCTTCTTCCTGGAATGGTATAGGGTCTCCTACTTGGATAGAAGACCTCCAAGGTCCCTTCCAATTCGGTTATTCTGCTATTCTAATTTCCCTCCCTCCCTCCCTTCCCCTCCCTTCCTTCCTACCTACCTACCTACCTACCTACCTACCTACCTACCTACCTGTACAAAACTCTTTCCATCACCTCTAGCCATGCCTGCCTCTGCCTCCTCCCTCCTCCTTCCCTGCCTGCTGTGCCCGAGCAACAGCAGTTTTTCGGCTGGCAAAACACGTCGTCTCTTAATCCTGCTGGGGACTTTTATTCTGACAGCAGCTCTTCAGCGAGGATGTGTGAGTGTGTGTGTGTGAGTGTGAGACACCCCTCTGGAGAATTTAGATGTTCTGCCAACAGCCCTGAAAAAATTTCAGGCCTTATTTTTCTTGGATCCGGGTCCAAGAAGAAAAAAAAGCTTCCCCCCTCTCCCTCCTTCTTCTTGTTCTTCTCCCCCACACACACACACACACACACACATTTTCTTCATTTTATTTCTCCCGCCTTAAAAGCCGAAAGAGAAACAGGAAAGGAGGAAAAAACTCTTTATACCCGAAATCTCTTCCAACTCTTGTTCTCCTGCATTCCGAGCAGGGGGGCTGGACTAGAAGACCTCCGAGCTCCCTTCCGATACGATGACTCTGTGTTCTGAGCTGGGGGTTAGACTGGAAGACCTCTAAGGTCCCTCTCCAACTCTGTCCTTCTGCATTCTGAGCAGGAGGTTGGACTAGAAGACCTCCCAGGCCCCTCCCAACTGTGTGATTGTGTATCCTGAGCGGTGTGTGTGTGGTGGGGTCAGACTAGAAGACCTCCCAGGTCCCTCCCAACCCTGTGATTCCGTTCCTGGGAGGCCCTCCGTCACGCCACGCTATAAACGTCCCCTTTCTCCCTTTTCCTTTCAGCTGTACAAAAAGCCGGACGTCCCACTTTATAAAAAAATCCGATCAAGTAAGTCCGTCTGCGTGTTTGTAACGGCTTGGAAGTGGGGGGGGGGTTGTTGTCCCCCAGACAGCTCCCCCCCTCCCCGCAGTTGCCTATACCCACCTCCCATGACCTTCTATCCTCTCAGGCTGTCTGTTGGGCAGATTGGTTGAATATTTTGGGGTGGGTGGGTGGGTGAGCAAAGCCTTTGACATTCGAAGCCCCCTCCCCATCTCCTGAGCCGGTTTCAGGACCTCCCCTCATCCTGTGCCTTTTCCTCCCTCCCTCACAGATGTTTACGTGGACGTCAAACCTCTGTCTGGTTATGAAGCCACCACTTGCAACTGCAAACAGCCCGAAGACAGCCGGAAAAGCGGGTGTCTGGACGATTGTTTGAACAGGTACACAGCAGATTCAAGCGCAGGTAGTCCTCGGCTTACGACAGCCCGTTTAGGGACCGTTTGACGTCACAACGGCCCTGGGGGGAAAAAGTGAGATAGGACTGTTTTTCACACTTAACGACCGCTGCAACATCCCCGCGGTCACGTGATCCAAATTTGTCGACTGGCTCCTATTTACGACGGTCCCCCTTTTGCGACCTTCTGATGAACAAAGTCCACGGGGAAGCCGGATTCACTTAATAGCCGCGTCACTAACGTCACGTCTGCGGGGATTCACATGACCACAGTTGACAAGAGAGGTTGTAAAATGGGGGCCAAACTCACTTAACCAAGTGTCTCGCTCAGCGACAGAAACGTTGGGCTCCGTTGTGGTTGTAAGTCGAGGACTCCCTGTAATTGAGAAGGTTAGGGTTAGAGAGAAGAGGAGGGGAAGGAAGGGAAAGAAAGAGAAAAGTTGGCGAGGAAAAGAGGGAGAGAAAGAAAGGAAGGGAAGGGGAAGAGAAAGAAAAGGTGACAAGAAAAAGGAGGAGAGAGAGAGAAGAAAGAAAGGAAGAAGGGAAGAGGAAGGAAGGGAAAGAAAAAGAGAAAAGGTGGCGAGAAAAAGGGAGAGAAAGAAAGAAAAAAGAAGGGAAGGGAAGAGGAAGGAAGAGAAAAAGAAAAGGTGACGAGAAAAAGAGGGAGATAAAGGGAAAGAGAAGAAAGAAAGAAAAATGAAACAAAGAAGGGAAGGGGAAGAAAAAGAAAAGGTGGCGAGAAAAAGAGGGAGTTAGAGAAAAGAAAGAAAGAAAAATAAAGGAAAGAAAGAAGGGAAGAAGAAGGGAAGGGGAAGAAAAAGAAAAAGTGGTGAGAAAAAGAGGGAGATGAAGAGAGAGACAGAAGGAAGAGAAAGAAAGAAAGAAAAGGGAAGGGAAGAATTGTGGGTGTTGAAGTCCACACATCTTAAAAGTTGTCGAGGTTGGAAGCACCTTTGCCAACTAAAAACTAAAACCTTTATTTATTCTCTTTCGTGGCGGCTTCCGGAGCGGCGTCCCTCAACCTCACCAAACTTTTAAGACGGGTGGGCCTTCGACGCCCACTCAGCTTCCCTTCCTGTCCCCTCCCCGCCTTGGCAGGGGGATTCTGGGAGCTGAAGTCCACCCCTCTTTTAAACAAACAAACAACACCCCCCCCCGCTTCGGATAGCCTCCCCGCGCCTTCTCACCCCGCCTGCCTTGTCTCGCCTCTCTGCCCCCCCAGGATGATCTTTGCCGAATGTTTGCCTAACACCTGTCCCTGCGGGGAGCAGTGCTGCAACCAGCGGATCCAGAGGCATGAGTGGGTGCAATGTCTCGAGCGCTTCCGGGCGGAGGAGAAAGGCTGGGGCATCCGGACCAAGGAATCCCTCAAGGCCGGGCAGTTCATCATTGAGTACCTGGGAGAGGTGGTCAGCGAGCAGGAATTCAGGTAAATGTGCCCCGGTTGGAGGAGGATTTGGGGGATCCGTTCCACCTAGAAAGGGAAGGCGGGGAGAAAGGCCTGCTATAATAGAGTGATAGAGTTGGGAGGGACCTCGGAGGTCTTCTAGTCTGACCCCCCCCTGCTCAGAATATAGAATAACAGAGTTGAAAGGGACCTTGGAGGTCTTCTAGTCCGACCCCCTGCTCAGAATACAGAATAACACACGTGGAAGGTACCTTAGAGGTCTGCTAGTCTGACCCCTGCCCAATATAGGAAACCAGACTTGGAAGGTACTTTAAGAGTTTTTCGAGTCTGACCCTGTTCAGAATATAGAATAACAGATGTGGAAGAGTCTTCTAGTCCAACCCCCTGCTCAGAAGACAGGATAACAGACGTGGAAGGGACCTTAGAGGTCTTCTAGTCCAACCCCTTGCTCAGAAGACAGGATAACAGATATGGAAAATACCTTAAAGGTCTTCTAGTCTGACAGCTATCTGGAAAGCCCGGAAAAGTCATCGTATCACCACGACGTGAAGCTCTGCCCCTCCTGAGGTCTTCTAGTCCAGGCCCCTGCTCAGAAGACAGGATAACAGATGTGTAAGGGACCTTGGAGGTCTTCTAGTCCAGCCCCCTTATTCCTCACGTTTGTTTGGCTTTCCAGGAATCGTATGATTGAGCAATACCACAACCACAGTGACCACTACTGCCTCAACCTGGACAGCGGGATGGTGATTGACAGCTACCGCATGGGGAACGAGGCCCGTTTCATCAACCACAGCTGCAACCCCAACTGCGAGATGCAGAAATGGTAAGTGCTCCCCATTTGTCGACTGACTCCTATTTACGACGGTCACCGTGCCATCCGACGAAAATAGATAGAAAGCAAATGGAAGCTCAAATCCAGGTGGTCCTCGACTTACTAAACAGTTCATTTAGTGACCAAAGTTACGACGTCACTTAGGACCTTTTTTCACACTTCCAACCGTTGCAGAATCCTCAGGGTCACGTGGTCAAAACTCAGACGCTTGTCAACTGACTCGTATTTATGACGGTCGCAGTATCCCGGGGTCACGGCTCACAATCAGGAGGCTGTGAGTTCGAGCCTAGGTAGAGGCAGATATTTCTCTCTCTCTGGGCACGATAAGAATTGATCTGCTGAACAAAACTCTGCTCTGGCGACAGGAAGGGCAAGTGGCCAGTAAACATTCAGTTGCCCAAATTCCACCCCCGCAAAGGATTGTGGGGTCATTAAAAGAAGACGATGATGAGTGATTCAGTTAACCACTGCGGCAAGGAAGGTCTTAAAACGAGGAAAAGCTCCCTTAACAAGCGTCTCACTTAGCAGCAGAAATTTTTGCAGGGCTCCATTTTGGTCGTAAATCGACTACCTGTACAATCGTGCAGAGAAATGCATTAAAACCTTGTGTGTGTGTGTGTGTTTAAAAACAATCTTTTTCATTTTCCTCTCTTCGCCTCCAGGTCCGTCAACGGCGTCTACCGGATCGGACTCTACGCTTTGAAGGACATGCCAGCCGGCACTGAGCTGACCTACGACTACAATTTCCACTCCTTCAACGTGGAGAAGCAGGTGAGGGCGGAGGGTTTTTTTTTTGGGGGGGGGGGAGTGTCTCTGTTCTGAATCCTCTTCTGCCAGCTGGGTGACTTTGGGGCAGTCCCTTCCCTCTCCCTGCCCACCCAACCCTGCAGAGGGGTGGAATATTAGATCTGTTCACCGCCTTCAGTTACTTGTTCATACAATACAGGAGAGGAGAGTAGAATAGAATAGGAAATAGGAAGATAGTAGGGTAAAGTAGAGTAGAACAGAACGGAACAAAATATAAGAATGGAATAGAATAGAATATAGGAATAGAATAGAATATAGGAATAGAATAGAATATAGGAATAGAACAGAATAGAATATAAGAATGGAATAGAATAGAATAATAGAATAGAATAGATTAGAATATAGGAATAGAATATAGGAATAGAACAGAATAAAATAATATAATAGAACAGAACAGAGTAGAACAGAATAGAATAGAATAGCAGGAGTTGGAAGGGACCTTGGAGGTCTTCTAGTCCAGAGACCATGGCCAAGGGCCTTACGTTTTGATCCTGGAGAGGCGACGGCCAGCGCCCTAAGTCCCTCTTGTAACGTCAAACGGTCACTGAACAAGGTGCTGCGTATCAAGGACTACCTGTAGAGCCAAGATCAAAACCAAATAAATAAGGGGTGCAGATTGGGTCTTGTTTATCGCTCCGGGCGCCCCGGCTTCCCCCCCATTTAAACACACACACACACACACCCTGTTTTCCTTCCCGTAGCAACTCTGCAAGTGTGGCTTTGAGAAGTGCCGAGGGATCATCGGCGGCAAAAGCCAGCGGATGAACGGCCTGCTCAGCAAAACCAACCAGATGGTCACGGCTCAGAGGCGGCCGAGCCGGTCGAAAGAGAAGAGGAAGTCCAAGCACAAGTTGAAAAAGAGGGTGAGTTTGTACCCCAAGTTCACCTTTGCAGTTTAAGCGTTGGTCAGAGGCGCATGTGAGGTTCCCCCCCCCCCCCAAAAAAAGACCCCCTCACCCTGGAGGTCTTAAACCTCTTGCAAGTCCGCTCAGAGAAACGGAAATCTCATCGTGGATCTCCGCAAAACAGCTCCCCGGGAATGGCGTACGGGTATTCCTCGTTTAAGGGAGACGCTGAGCTTCCCCAGACTCCCGGACTGGCCCATGTTCCTCCTCCCCAACCTCCTCACCGTCCGAATCTGCTGGCCCCTGGCAGGCCACAGCAGTAGGTCGCTTCGGGTGACAAATCTGCCCTTTACGTCCATCGCCCGCAGCCCCCATCAACATTTCAGAAGTGGCCGAAAACCTTTCTTCATAGCGGGGGTGAAACCATAGAGTTGGACACACACACACCCCAATGTAGCGCTCTGAGATTCCCCTCCCTCCCTCCAAGAAATACCCCGCTTGTTTTCCAGAAGGGCCACCTTCCCGAAGAGCCCAGCGACAACGCCACCCCCCCAACTCGGCTGACCCCCCAACTACAGATGAAGCCCATGTCCAACCGGGAAAGGTGAGGAGAAGGGAAGGGACTGATGGTTCTCAGCCTGGGCTCTTGCCAGCCTCAACCCAAGGGTGGAGCAATCCTTTCTCGGGGCTGGGCTGATACTTAGTTGGTGGGTCTTCCAACAGCTGTGCGGGTTAAGGAACGAAGTCGGCCCAGCACGGTGCTTCGGAATGGATAAGCCCTGGTTTGCCCCACAGCTTGCTAGCCGAGAGTGAGGAAATTGGTTGGCTGATGGGAGGGTGGCTGGTTGGGTGTGATTGGTCTGTGGGGACTTGGTTGGGTTGTTGGTTAGTTGGGTTGATGGTTGTTGGTTAGTTGGGTGATGATGAGTTAGTTATTGGTTGGTTGATGGTTTCTGTTTAGTTGGTTAGTTGATTGGCTGTTGCTTGGTGGTTGATTGGTTGATGGATGATTGTTTCTTGCTGGTTGGTTAGTTGATGATTGGCTGATGCTTGGTGGTTGATTGGTTGATGGATGATTGTTTCTTGCTGATTGGTTAGTTGATGATTGGCTGTTGCTTGGTGGTTGATTGGTTGATGGATGATTGTTTCTTGCTGGTTGGTTAGTTGATGATTGGCTGTTGCTTGGTGGTTGATTGGTTGATGGATGATTGTTTCTTGCTGATTGGTTAGTTGATGATTGGCTGATGCTTGGTGGTTGATTGGTTGATGGATGATTGTTTCTTGCTGATTGGTTAGTTGATGATTGGCTGATGCTTGGTGGTTGATTGGTTGATGGATGATTGTTTCTTGCTGATTGGTTAGTTGATGATTGGCTGTTGCTTGGTGGTTGATTGGTTGATGGATGATTGTTTCTTGCTGATTGGTTAGTTGATGATTGGCTGTTGCTTGGTGGTTGATTGGTTGATGGATGATTGTTTCTTGCTGGTTGGTTAGTTGATGATTGGCTGTTGCTTGGTGGTTGATTGGTTGATGGATGATTGTTTCTTGCTGATTGGTTAGTTGATGATTGGCTGATGCTTGGTGGTTGATTGGTTGATGGATGATTGTTTCTTGCTGATTGGTTAGTTGATGATTGGCTGTTGCTTGGTGGTTGATTGGTTGATGGATGATTGTTTCTTGCTGGTTGGTTAGTTGATGATTGGTTGGTTGATGGTTGGGTGGTGATTGGTCTGTTGATGATGGGTTGATTGTTGTTGCTTGCTTGCTTGCTTGATGATGGGTTGGTTGGATGGGTGGTGATTAATTGGTAACAGGTTGCTTGCTGGGTCACTGGTTGGTTGGTTGATTTGATTGGTTGGTTGGTTTTAATATGGAAGTTAGCTCTACTACCCTAGAGTTGTAAAAGTGTGTCCAGAAATCGATTAAGGAAGCCAAGCAATTCTAGCGTGCACTGGATGCTCAGACTACGGTTGCAATGCTTGCCCGGCATCCTAACATTGTAGAGTTGGACGGAGCTGGAAGGACGGTCTGGTTCAATGTGTGGAAAACCCTGTCTGGCATTTCCCCCTCCCCCCTTCTAGAAATTTTGTGCTGAAACACCACGTTTTCTTGATGCGCAACTGGGACAAGATCCGCCAGAAGCAGGAGGAGGTCAAACACGACAGCGACAGCCTCCACTCGCCCTCGTTGTACACTCGCTGGAATGGGATGTGTCGGGACGACGGCAACATCAAATCCGGTGAGGGTCGGACCTCTGAAGCCGCCTTCTCCGAGCGCCCCGAAGTTGCCGCCAGAAAGGGGCTTCTCGTAACTAAACCACGACCTTCTTTCCATCACTGCCCGTTTGCTAAATCCAGCTGCTTGTAATAACAGAGTTGGAAGGGACTTTGAAGGTCTTCTAGTCCAACCCCCTGCTTAAGCAGCTGACCCTTTGCCATTACACAATTTATTCTTTTTTAAAATTCCCAGTGGTAGGTAGGTAGGTAGGTAGATGATAGATAGATGGATCATAGATGGATGGATAGATAGATGATAGATAGATAGATAGATGATAGATAGATAGATAGATAGATAGATAGATAGATAGATAGATAGATAGATGGATGATAGACAGGAATAGCACTTGGGTTTATATTCCACTTCACAGTGCTTACAGCCCTCTCTAAGCGGTTTACAGACTCAGCCTATTGACCCCAACAATCTGGGTGCTCATTTTATCAACCTCAAAAGGACGGAAGGCTGAGTCAACCTGGAGCCGGTCAGGATCGAACTCCTGTCTGTGGGCAGAATTTGCCTGCAAACCTGTATACTAACCATTAGGAAGAAAGGGAAGGAAAAGACAAAGATGGAAGGAAGGAGGGAGGGAGGGAAGGAAAAAGAATAAAGATTTGGAAGGGACTTTGGAGGTCTTCTAGTCCAACCCCCTCCCAAACATTGGAAGACTGCTATCATGTCACCCCTAATCTTGTCTGACATCGCAGTGAGGGCTTAAGTCATCAACAAAGGATGCAACCAACTGCTTGTTTAATAGCTTACGGTTAGAACAAAACAATGGCTTAGCGTATCGTCAAACCCTCGTCATTTCAAACCTCGAACCACCGTAACGCTGTCAGGAACTTGGCGAGGTTCCCTCCCTCCCTCCCTCCCTCCCTCCCTCATCCACCCTCCCCTTCTTTTTCAGATGTCTTCATGACCCAGTTCTCCGCCCTGCAGACCGCCCGCTCGGTGAGGACGCGACGGTTGGCGGCCGCCGAAGAAAACCTCGAAGTGGCCCGAGCCGCGCGCCTCGCCCAGATCTTCAAGGAGATCTGCGACGGCATCATTGCCTACAAAGGTGATGGCAGGCGCGGACCTGAAGTTGAACCCAAGCTCCAGGGAGAGTTCCCCCTCGAACCCGGGGCAGGGTTCAAGGAGGCTTGAAACAGAAAGCAGGAAAGCACGGGTTAACTTGCAGGCGTTCCGCGTTGCAAACTCTGCACCATTCTGGGGTCCTTTCGCACTCTCTCAGCGGGTGGTTTGCTTGCAGGCGTTTCATGACCCAACTAGGTAACATTATCAGTGCTGGAAGGGAGTGGCATTTGCAGAGTGGAGCAGAAAGAGAATGGAGGGAGGAGAATTGTGGGGTCCTTGGTGCTCTCTGAGCTTGGTGGTTTTCTTGCAGACATTTCTTGACCCGACTAGGTAACATCATCAAGTACTTAGCTGATCTGTACTTTTCTTCTGGAGCCGATAAATCCAGATTACTAATTTACAGAATCGTCTGCTGCTGATGGTTTTGGGGAGAATTGCATCCCAATCTTGAGTTTTACCCTCCCTTAGAAATATTGGCCAGGAGTCTCGGAGAGTCCCGGACCAATGAAGCGAACGAATGATCTCCTGCAAACTCCACTCCCCTGTTGCCTCCCTTTTATTTCCTCTGGGAGGGGCCATTCATCCTCCACCTGTGGCCTTCCTCCCAAGTTGACCTCTGTTCTTTAGCCGTTCCCTTCATCTGGCAACTCTGCGCATGCGCACACTGGGAACAGGCTCCAGCTGTTCTTCTGCCTCACTGATGTGCGACTCCGAAGGCAGCTGATAACTGTCGGATGGCTCTGTCCCCCTCTCTGCCTCCGACACAGAGCCCTCATCCGAGCCTTCCCCAAAGTCCAGGACTGGCCCAGGTTCCTCCCCAACCCTCCTCACTGTCCGAATCTGTTGCCAGCTCTGCTGGCGGTCCACAACAAGCAGTTGTTTTCCCCCCCTCCCCCATCCTTCCCCAAACATGGTATGGATTAACAGTTCCCATGGCCATTCGTTGGATCTCCAAGCCCAGGATGCTCAGAGGAACGCCAACAGGGCTGAAGCCCACCTGATCCCCATCTCAAGAGGCTTTGGACGTCTCCATGGTCCTCACCGCTTCCCTCTCCTTTTGACTTCCAGATTCCTCCCGGCAAGTCCTGGCTACCCCTTTGCTGGTTGTCCCTCCGAAAAAAAAGTAAGCCCTTTCGCTAAAAGGGGGAGGGGGGCTTGGGGTATGTGGGTGGACTCTTTCCCTCCCCCCCCCCTGTCATCTGAGCACCCTTGGTCCTCACTTTCCGCCCTCCCGGGACCAGGAACGCCGATTACTACGAGAAGATCTCCGACCCTCTGGATCTCACCACCATTGAGAAGCAGATCCTGACGGGCTACTACAAAACAGTGGAGGCTTTCGACGGGGACATGCTGAAGGTTTTCCGCAATGCCGAGGTAAGCGGGCAGCTGGCACACGGTTGTTGGAAACCAAGGAGAGTTTCTCCACACACACAAACACAAACACACATACACACACCCTCCAAAAACCTCCGTTCCCAACGGTTCCCGTCTGTGTTTGATTTCTCGCTTCAGCACTGGGAATAACGTTGCACCCAGCGTGGTGTTTCACGAGCTCAACAACTTTTAAGATAGCGGGGCATCGACTCCCAGAATTCCCCAGCCAGGCTGGGAGTTGAAGTCTACTCTTTAAAGCATGCTGGCTGGGGGATTCTGGGAGTTGAAGCCCACCCATCTTCCCCTGCTGACTGGGGGATTCTGGGAGTTGAAGTCCATCCCTCTTATAGCATGCAGGCTGGGGAATTCCAGTAATTAAAGCCCACCCATCTTCCCCTGCTGACTGGGGGATTCTGGGAGTTGAAGCCCACCCAACTTCACCTGCCTAGTCTATAAATACTAGTCTAGCTTGACAAGGGTCAACCCTAGAATTTCACGGCGCGTTAAATCCTGGGAGTTCCCACTGAAGAGATGACCGCCTGTCTCAAACAACCCCCCCCCTCCTTTTCCTTCTTTTCCCCCTTACAGAAATACTACGGCCGCAAATCTCCGATCGGGCGGGACGTCTGCCGGCTGCGGAAAGCCTACTACAACGCCCGTCACGAAGCGGCCGCTCAGATCGACGAGATCGTGGGCGAGACGGGCAGCGAGGCGGACAGCAGCGAGACCTCCCTGTGCGAGAAGGAGAGCGGGCACGAGAAGGACGAAGACGTCATCCGTTGCATCTGCGGCTTGTACAAAGACGAAGGGCTGATGATCCAGTGTGACAAGTGCATGGTGAGGAGCACCGAATAGTTTCCACCCATTGCTTCTTGTCCTGCCCTCAGGTGCCTTGGAGAATAGCTTGACTCCCTCTTCTTTGGGGCAACCCCTGAGATATTGGAAGACTGCTATCGCGTCTCCCCTAGTCCTCCTTTTCATTAACTTAGGCATAACAAGTTCCTGCAACTGTTCTTCCTATTATTTCTTTCTCGGCATTTCCTGACACACACACACACCCTTTTCTCTCGCAGGTTTGGCAGCACTGCGACTGCATGGGTGTGAACTCAGACGTCGAACACTATTTGTGCGAACAGTGCGAGCTGCGCACAGTGGATCGGGTAAGTGTTCAAGTAGAAAGAGACACAGACAGAGACACAGACAAATAACTCCGTGCTCTCAACACACACAGGCGGTATTTCCTCACCCGACTTTTCCCCGCAAGAACAACCAAGATGGGTAGGGCTGAGAGGGAGAGAGGGACTAGAACTCCCCGTCTCCTCGTGATTGGCCTAAAGTCACCCAGCCGGCTTTCATGCCTAAGGCAGGAGTAGAACTCTCTTTGAACCGTCATGGAAACCTTTAAGAAGAATTCCTAAGGGGTAGGAAAGCTGAGATTTCTCTCTTATTGTATTTTTCCCTCCTCTCTCCCTCTCTCTCGTCTTCCCTTAGGAGGTACCGATGATTCCCCGGCCTCATTACACCCAACCGGGCTGCGTTTACTTCATCTGTCTGCTACGGGACGATCTCTTGCTCCGTCAAGGTGGGTGTCTGTCCCCCCGGGGGAGTGAGAGGCAGCCAGGAGGGGCTGTGGGATAGAAGCTCTTGCCTTCTCTTCAGGGTGTCTCGGTTCTGTCCGCGCTCACGGGTGAGGGTGTCTGAGCACAGGTAAATATGAAGCTGCCTTGAACAGGGGGGGCCTTGAAGGCCACCCCACCTGGCCCGGCCCCGGCATTGAGACAGAGCCAGCTACGTTTGCCTTCCTTAGCTCGAAACTCAACCACCTGCCTTTTCAATGTGGGCAAAGGGCCCTCTTCTGGCCACGATACCTGGCCAGGTAGCCTGAATCAAGAAATAAAACTTCTTCAGGCCACACCATAGCTGTGTCTTTCCTTTCCTGTGACTCAGGGGCTAAGACGCGGAGCTTGTCGATCAGAAAAAGGTCAGCGGTTCGAATCCCTAGCGCCGCCTAACGGAGTGAGCTCCCGTTTCTTGTCCCAGCTTCTGCCAACCTAGCAGTTCGAAAGCACGTAAAAAAAATGCGAGTAGAAAAATAGGAGCCACCTTTGGTGGGAAGGGAAGAGCGTTTCGTGCGCCTTCAGCGTTGAGTCATGCTGGCCACATGACCATGGAGACGTCTTCGTACAGCGCTGGCTCTTTGGCTTTGAAACGGAGATGAGCAACGCCCCCTAGAGTCGGGAACGACGAGCACAGATGTGCAAGGGGAACCTTTGCCTTCCTTATCCTCTTCTACGCTTTTTCTCCGATGCTTCCTCCTTATTCCCCTTCCGATCCATCAAAACCACTCCCAAGTCCAGTTGCATCTCCATCTTCAGCCCCGCGTGGGGCAGACCTTCCGAAATATCTTTTGGGATATTCAAATCTTCAAATTTATTTCTCCCTCTTTTCCTGGTTCCCCCCCCCCCCTTACGCCCCTGCCGGTTTATTTGAGGCTTCCCTTCTCTGCTTCCCGCCCGCAGGAGACTGCGTCTACCTGATGCGAGACAGCCGGAGGACTCCCGACGGCCACCCGGTCCGGCAGTCGTACCGCCTGCTGTCCCACATCAACCGCGAGAGGACTGGATATCTTCCGGATCGAGAAGCTGTGGAAAAATGAGAAGTGAGTTGTTGTTTTTCTTCCTCCAGGGGGGGGGAAAATAAGTCGGATCTTTTCGCCGCTCGCCGGAAACGTTTGCGGCGGACACCATAAATTTATGGCAAACATGAATTTGCCTAAAATAATCCAGGGTTAAAAAGACAACCACCTGATGGCGTTTCATTAGTTCTTATTACAAAAATCATCCAAGGACCTTAAGCCTTTATAACATATTCTAAATAAGTTGAAGTCCACCCCTCTCAAACCATGCAAACTGGGGATTCTGGGAGTTGAAGCCCACCCATTTTATCCTGCTGACTGGGGAATTCTGGGTGCTGAAGTCCACCCCTCTTAAAGTTGCTAAAACTGAGAAACGCTGCCTTAGAGCATCGATCAGCAACGAGCTCTGAGTTTAATTTAATTTTAAAAAAACAAACCTCTCCCAAGTCATTGTTGGTTGCCCAGAGGAGCCTCCTCCTCCTCCTCCTCCTCCTCCTCCTCCTCCTCCTCCTCCTCCTCATTGAGCGCAGCAGCTTTACAGGGTGGGAACTCCCCTGTGCTTCTCGCCTTCCTGCAGGGGGGAGCGATTCGCCTTCGGACACCACTACTTCCGCCCGCACGAAACCCACCACTCGCCCTCCCGCAAGTTCTACCACAACGAGCTCTTCCGGGTGCCGCTGTACGAGATCATCCCTCTGGAGGCGGTTGTGGGGACCTGCTGCGTGCTGGATCTCTACACTTACTGCAAAGGCAAGTCGGACAGATCCCAGAAGGGGCTTCCTCCTGCCTGCCCTTCTTTCCCTCCCCCACCCTCACCTCCCCAAGGCTGCCTCTGTAGCTTCTCACTCCCCACCCCTTTAGCCACAGGAACGTCAGAGGGAGGCTCTCTCACCTGTCTCCCTTCCGACCTCACCTCTTGAGTCGCTGGGGTGCCAATCCCCCCCTGGGAAACCCCCCTAGAAGAAGGATAGGAAAATACAAAATAGTTTTGTATTTTTTAATTTCTGTGTTAAATGTGTAGGCCACCAAAACCTCACTAGCAAAGCGACCTGGTCTGTGGGGTGGGGAGCTTGAAACAGAGGAAAAGAAAGGGAAATGATGGGAAGAGAGCGAGGAAAAGGAAAACTAAGGAAAGAGGGGAAGGAAGAAGGAAGGAAAATGAAGAGAAGGGAGGGAGGGTAACAGAATGAAAGCATTGGAAGGGGCCTTGGAGGTCTTCTAGTCCAACCCCCTGCTCAGGCAGGAAACCCTCTGGCATTCCAGACAAATGATTGTCTGGTATCTTCTTTAAAAAAACCCAGTTAGGGTTAGGGTTTTTTTAACCCTAAGGGAGGGAGGGAGGAAGAAAGGAAGGAAGAGGAATTGGAAGGAAGGAAGATGAATTGAGAGGAAGTGGAAGGAAGGAGAGAAGAGGAATTGGAAGGAAGGAAGGGGAATGGGAGGAAGGAAGAGAATTTGGAAGGAAGAGGAATTGAGAGGAATTGGAAGGAAGAGGAAGTGGAAGGGAGGAGGAGGAAGGGGAATTGTATGGAATTGGAAGGAAAGAAGGAAGCGAAAGTGGAAGGAAGAGGAATTGGGAGGGATTGGAAGGAAGGAAGGAAGGAAGGAGATTATAATAAGCGAGGTAGGGTCTCAGGGAAATCCTGCCTTAGCACTTGGCCACCACAGCTGCCCCCTGACATGAGTCCTGTATCACGCCCACCATGGCCACACTCACCCACCACCCCAGCCCTCTGGGGTCAAACCCAACCTCCAATGAAATAGAGTCCAACACCTCTGCCCTGGATCCATTCAGACAAAGGGCTGCCCCCCCCCATCCACCCCCCAGTGGAAGGGAGGGCTGCTGGTCTTTGGGGCTGAGGGCGACCTTGAGAACTTCCCTCCCCTCCCCCTTGGCAGGGAGACCCAAAGGGGCGAAGGAGCTGGACGTCTACATCTGCGATTATCGGCTGGACAAGTCGGCCCATCTCTTCTACAAAATCCACCGCAACCGCTATCCGATTTGCACCAAATCCTACGCCTTCGACCACTTCCCCAAACGGCTGGCCCCGAAAAGAGACTTCTCGGTAAGCAAAACGGACCCTCTTTGCCGAAGGAGCCCCTCCGGTAGCTCCTCTTTCCCCCAACCCCCCCGCCCCGCGACCACCCTCCTTAAAAATCAGATCGCCCCTCCGCTCAACGACCGCGACGGAGCCCCGAATTTAGGCCGCCGTGAGTTAGGGGGCCCCACCCCACCGTTTTTACGATGTTCCTTGCCACGTTCGTGAGTCGAATTGCCTGCTGTCGTTAAATTAGCCCCCTGGTCGTTAAGTGAACCTGGCTCCCCCCCCTTGTTGGAAGGTCGCAACAGGGGATCACGTCTCACACACACACACACACAGTCGGACGCTGTGTGGGTCATAAAATCTGAGTCAGTTGCCAAGCGTCCGATTGTGAATCGGGCGAACGCGGGGAGGCTGCCACGGTCGTAAGTGTGAGAAACGGGCACGAGTCAGGTTTTTTTCAATGCTGTCGTAAACGGTTGCTAATTGTAAGTCGAGGAGAAGCTGTCCTCTATAAATGTCTTCCTTTTTTCATCGGGAACTTTCAACCTTTGGCTATGCTGTGGTTGGGGGTTAACGCTTCAGGGTCTGCAACCAGACTTTTGACTGGCCCCTGCCTCAGTTTCCCCAACCTTTCCCTCCCTGCAATGACCTCTCTTTGATTGATGGGTGTTCTGACTGAGACTTACCGAGAGCCTGAAGCCAACTCCTTGTCCCAACAAAAACCCTTTTATTAATTGACTCTGAGTTCTGCTCCTTCACCTCCAGCAAAGTCTTTCCAGGGAGGATTTACGGTCACAGACCTTATCTGGCTTGGAGAGCTGCCAGGCCGATCTCTGCAGAACTTGGCCAGGAGTCTCGGAGGGTCCCGAACCCATTAAGCGAACTAATTGTCTCTCCTACAAGCTCCACTCCCCTGTCTCTCCTCTTTTATTCCTTGTGGGAGGAGCCATTCATCATCCACTTGTGGCCTTCCTCCCAAGTCGACCCGTTCTTTAGCTCTTCCCTTCGTGTCTGGCAGCTCTGGGAACAGGCTCCAGCTGTTCTTCTGCCTCACTGATGTCTGACTCCAAAGGCAGCTGATAACTGTCAAAAGGTCCTGGTCCCCTCTCTGCCTCTGACACAGAGCCCTCCTCAGATCCTCCCCCAGACTCCAGGAGTGGCCCATCTTCCTACCCAACCCTCCTCAATGTCCGAATCGGCTGCCAACTCCGCCGGCCACAACAATGGGCCTGAGGGCACCCTGGGCATTGACTCTAATTGGCTTTTCTTTTCTTTCTTTCCATTTCAGCCTCATTACGTACCAGACAACTACAAAAGGAACGGAGGCAGGTGAGTCCCCTGGATGGTGGTTGTGAAAGCATCTTCCCCGCAGCCCTTCGAAGGTCCCTTCCAGTTCTTTTATCCTTCCTTCCTTCCCTCCCTCCTTTTCTTCTCCATCACGGAAGGTTTTTATGAAGAGACTGGGCAGTCCTTTGTCTGGAATGGGGTAGGGTCTCCTGTTTGAGCAGGGGGGGGTTGGACTACAGGACCTCCAAGGCCCCTCCCAGCTCCGTTACTCTGTTATTCCACCCTTTTGTCTCCCTCCCCAGGTCATCTTGGAAGTCCGACCGCTCCAAGTCCCAAAATAAAGACCTCCCTCAGGAGGAGGAGCCTCTCGCCCTTCCCGAAGAGGCCATCGCCAACCCCGAGCCCCCTCCTGGAGAGCCCCCAGCCCACCCGGAGGAGCCCGACAAGGAGGCCCCTTCCCTGGAGAACGTCGAGGTGGATAAAAAGGCCGAGGAGGGCAGCCCTGAGCCCGGGGAGCCCTGCAGCCCCGAAGAACGCCGGCACCTGCAGCGAGAGCGGCTGAATCAAATCCTCCTCGCCCTCTTAGAGAGAATCCCAGGGAAAAACGGTGAGTTTCCCTTCCTTCCTTCCTTCTTTCCTTTTCCTTCTTTCCTTCCTTCCTCCCTCCCTCTGTGTCCGTATATTCTTTCCTTCCTTCTTTCATTTCTTCATTTCTTCCATCACAATCTGTTTGTTCCTCCCTTCCTCTGTATCTATACCTCCCTTCCTCCCTTCTCACCCTCCCTCTCTCCTTTTCTTCTCCCTTACTGTCTCTCCTTCCTTCCTCTATTTCAGTTTCCCTTTCTTCTTCCTTCATTTCCTTCCTCCTTTCTTTCTTTCTTCCTTCCTCCCTCCCTCCCTCCCTATCTGTATATTCTTTCTTTCCTTCCTTCCTTCTTCTCCATTTCCTTCCTTCCTTCCTTCCTTCCTTCCTTCCTTCCTCTCTATCTGTATATTCCGTCCTTTCTTCCATCTCAATCTGCTTGTTCCTCCCTTCCTCTGTATCCATATCTTCCTTTCTTCCCCCCCTCCCCTCCCTCCTTTTTTTTCCTTACTACTGTCTCTCCTTCCTTCCTCTATTTCAGTTTCCCTTCCTTCTTTGTCCATTTCCTTCCTTCCTTTCTTCCTTCTCCCTGCCTTCTTTCCATCATCCATCCATCCATCCATCCATCCGTCATCACTCCTTACTCTTTCCCTCTCTCCTTCTCTACCTTCCATCCCCTCCCTTCCCCTTCTCTTCCTTCCTTCCCTGTCTCCTTCCTCCTTCCCTTCCTCTTTCATTTTCCCTCCCTCCCTTCCTTCCTTCCCCATCACTGGGGGTTTTCAAGAAGAGATTGGACAACCGTTTGTCTGGAATGGGCTAGGGTCTCCGGTTCGAGCAGGGGGTTGGACTAGAAGACCTCCAAGGTCCCTTCCAGCTCTGTTATTCTGTATTCCGGAAGAGTCTCCTGCTCTGAAAATGGTCTCAAAAATGAGTATCTCCAGCCCCCTCTCCTTCCACTCCAATGTGGCCCTTTGTGTATTTCCACCCACAAAATGAACAAACAAACACCAAAACGACTGTTGTGCTGTTCATCCCACCAGCTTACAACCTTAACCTCTCCGCTCTTGTCTCTCCGCTTCCCCCCCCCCCCCTTTCCGTACAGCCATCGACGTCACCTACCTGTTGGAGGAAGGCTCCGGAAGAAAACTGCGACGTCGCACCCTCCTCCTCCCCGACACCAGCTGCAGGAAGTGAACCCGCATTGTGTTTTTCTCTCCCCCACCCCCCACCCTCAACGCACCGCCCGCCCCCTTCTTCACCCCCCCTTGCAGCCAAGGGTGCGGCGTTAAAAGACTTGACAGCTGGGGCTGGATTTTAGGGACCCTCCGCCATCCTGCGTCTCCCGGCCCTCCTGGAGGAAGCAACGGTGGTCCGGCCGAGCCGAAGGAAACTGACGAAACGGTTCTGTAGCACTTAGTCCCTGCACTTGGGCAGGCAAGACCCCTCCCGCCCACTCACACACGTACACCCTACCCACCCACCCATTTCGCAGAGGGAGCGTCCAGCATTCAGCACCGGGGAGGGGAAGGGGGCAGCCAGCCATGCATTCTCGGTTCTCTTAAGGTACTAAGGAAAAAGGCCCTCTCCTCCGGGGAGAGGGACGCTCGCCGTTTTAATTTTAATTTATTATTTTTGTCCCCCTGCCCCCCCATCCCACGGTCCAGAGGGAGGAAAACGAGGCGTCGCTTAGAAAAGGAGGCGGGGGGGGGCAGGTGTCTGCTGCCCTCCCGGGGGCACCTCGTCCAGCCGTTTCTCTTTCCTAAATCCAGGAAATTATCCTGGCACTGCTTTTGCCCCAGGGGTCCCCTAAAGCATTTTGCAAATATATATATATATATGTATTAAAAAAAAAAAAACACCTGTCTCTGACAGGCCCCCGGAACAAGACGGAGGAAGAATTTCCCTGCCGGACACATTTTGCACATCCGGGAGGCGTTGCATTCCTATGGATTGCCCCCCCTTCCTTCCCCCCCCCCGGGGAACAACGGTTGGGTTTTCGGAAGCACTTGGGTTCCACGCCGTGCATCCCAAGAGAGGACAGGACTTCAGGCAGGGGGGACGCTGCGCTTAATTTTAATTTTAAATTCTTTTTCCCCCCCCTCCTCCTGCGGAGAATTTTTTTTTTTTAAAAAAAAAGTAGGTTCCGGGCTCAGAAAAGGCACCCCCGTTTTCTCCCTTCTTTCTCTCTCTCTCTCGTTTTTTTCTTCCTTTCTTCTCTCCCCTTTTTTTTTTAAAAAAAATCGCCTTTTCCTCTCCTGCCCCCCTTTTCGTACTCCGCCGTTGTTCTCTCGTTGCGTCCCGCGTAAAGGAAAAAAAAAATCGAGAAGGAGGGAGGGTGGGAAAACCCAGAGGAAATTTCCCACGCCCCGATGATACGGGAAGGCAGAGGGGGGGGGAGGGAAATATACCCTTTTCACTACATGAACCGTGGAAACAGTATTTCCGGCCGAGCGTCCGTCGCGATGCTTGTCGAGACGACGTAAGCCGCCGATGACACTACTCTTCGCGTTGTTTTTTTTTTCCTTTTTTTATTTTCTTCTTCCCCGTTTTTTAATTTCGAACGACAAAACTGTACAGCTTGCCAGCGGCTGCCTCTCAAAGAGGCCGTGTATTTCACACTCCGTCTCTTCGGCCAGGAACAAAATGAGGAGGGGGGTGTTAAAAAAATCATCATGGAAGACACCTGCTGGACCACAAAAGAAGGATTTTTTTTGGGGGGGGGGTGTTTGTTTTTCTTTCTTCTCCCCTGCCCCCCTCTCTGGTTTGCTGCAAAACCCCAGACTTTTTCACGCGGGGAAAATCCAAACTTTCTGCAAACTTTCCCCGACACACACAAAAATTGGAGGGTTTTTTTTTTTTTTTTTTTTTACACTGGCTCTTTAACGTGGCTTCCCGCTCTTCGTCGTTCACATATTCTGGTCCTGTTTTTTGGTGTCCTTATAAACAAAATCCTGTTTTTTAAATGTGCCAAGTTGTATATATCTTAACCTTTTCCTTTGTTTTTCGTTTTTTTTCTCTCGTGTGATTGTAAAGCAATATGCTCTCTCTCTCTCTTTCTCTCTCTCTTTCTCTCTCTCTCTCTCTCTCTCCACGTTCCTTCTGGACGGACCACCGTTTTGTCCAACCACCGTACGTTTTTCTCGTCGACTATCGAATTCTCGTTTTTGATCTTAGTTTTGAAACCACAGCGGAGAAAAAAAAAACACACACACACACACACACACACAAAAACCCGACAACCACCAAGGCGCCATTCCATTCATAAAAACCTGAAGATTTCAACGGGTTTGACGATGGGGTGGGGAGGGGGGGAAATGGGGAAAGAGAGAGGGGAGGGGGGTTTCTGGAGATCAAATGAGAGCGGGGGGGGGGAAATAACGACGGCCCTTCGCGGCGCAAAAGAAAAAAAATATTTTATTACAAAAGGAAAAAAAAACAACAAAAGACGAAAGGAGAAGAAGAAGAAGAAAAAAATAACCGTTTGGGATATTTTCTTACTTGTAGAGAAGCAATTTATGTATAGCATAACTCAAGAGTATGTGATACTCAACGTTTCTGTTGTGCGGGCCGAACCCCAAAATCGCATGTTTTAAAAAATAAGGGGAGTTTTTTGGGTGGCTGGGTGGGGGGTCGAGAAACAATAATTTGGGGCGTTTTTTTTTTTTTTTTTTTTTTTGAGTTGCGCCGAGTTTAAAAATGTGAGCGAGCGCGGATATTTTTAATTTTTTGTTTTGTTTTGTTCTCGAAATGGTGTCAAACACTAAAAAGAGAGAGAGAGAGAGGTTTAAAAGCAAAAGTCCTTTTTAAAGAGAAAATAATAATAATGTTTGATGTTGCTGACGACGGAGCAGAGAAGAAGAAGAATAATGTTGATTTTTTTAAGAAAAATTTTTAAGAAAATTTCAAGCCTTCCCTGGGCAACGTGAGACGTGAGACACTAAAAAAAACTTTGCCATTTTTTTTTTAAAAAAGAAAAGAGAAATCTTTCTCTCTTTTTTTGTCGAAAAGAGTAAGCCAATCACTAAAAATGCAAAGCCGATGATTTTTTAAGACAATCAAATTCTAGGAAAAGCGCGGAAGAATTTGTGTTGGCTTCCCCCTTCCCTCTTCCTCCCACCTTTTCCTTTAAAAAAAAAAAGATTTATTTTTATTTTTGGCTTTGTTTTCTTAAAAAAAAAAAAAACTTGGTTGTAGGAGAATCACTGACTTTTTAAGGAGGAAAATAAAATAAAATCGGGGGGGGGGGGAAAAACAGCCGGAGGGGTGGCAGGAGGGAAGGAAAAAAAGTTATTTTGTATGAAAACTTTTTTTTTTAATAAAAGGAAGACCAGACCCCTTGTTTTCAAACAAACAAATAAAAAAACCAACCCCGATCGGCTGATAATAAAGAAAGAAGCCCAGCGAAAAATTAAAAAGAAAGGAAAAAAAAAAACGATGAATGAAAGAAAGAAAGAAAAAACGAAAAGCACTACATTCGTGGCAAAGTGGAGATAACAAAAGTCTTCTCGAGGCTGCATGGGACAAAAATGGGCCTTGTGGTGACCGAGAAGAATTGCTGCTAATATATTTCCTTTTTACAAAAGCATATCTAAATAGACCATTGTTTGATGTTAATCTTTGTAAATTATGTATTACCAATTTTAACATTGGATGTAATTGCATAAAAAACAAAAAAAAACCCGAGCCTGCATCTCAAAATATTGAGAGATTCTAGTATTAAATGGAAAAAAAATCCCATGTTTTCTTATTTTACCGTTTCAGGGTGTCGTTTTTTTTTTCTCAGCATTGGCAAAACTCTCTTTCCTTCCCCCTCCCTTTTCATTTTTAGCTGCCCTTTGACCTCACTTGGGGGCGGGCGAGGGTATTTCTTGGAGCGCTGCCGTTAATTACGGGCGGTCCTCGCCCTTACGGCCGCAATTGAGGTGGCGAAGCAAGAAATGGGTGCCACTTTTGCCCCGAGGTAGGAGTTCTTGCCCAGGGTTGTTAAGTGAGGAATGTGGTCGTTAACCAAGTCTGGCTTCCCCATCGGGAGGTCGCAAGAGGGGACCCCGGGACCGTCGTAAATACGAGTCAGTTGCCAAGTGTCTTTTGATCACGTGGCCAGGGGGGATGCGATAACGGTCGTAAGTGTGAAAAATGGTCCTTTCTTTCAGCGCTGATGTCATTTTGGTCGCTAAACGGAACTGCTGTAAGTTGAGGACAAACTGCAAATCGGAAATCAAATTCTCCCAGGGTTGGTTTTGGAAGCCGGGACCGAAAGTAACAAATATTGGGAGAAATTGGGACGTTTCGGTGGTTTGGGGAGAGGAATTGCGGATTGGCAGATTCGGTGACCCCGACTAGTGGTTAGAGCTGTCAATCAGGCAAAACCCGCTTCCTTTCACTGGGTGAACTGTTGCATCTTTTGGGCCTTTTGAACGGGATGCGTCTTGCAGATACGGCGAATGGGGGGATTGTGCGCCTGCCCCCCCCACACACACAATCTGTTGCACAACCTTGAAGATTGAAGCTGTGATTTAAATTTAATTAATTTAAGGTTATCCTAAATCTTAAGGGACGACGGGTGATTGAGCCTGGGAGTTGGGGAAAGGCGGCGTTGAACTCGACAGCTGGGGGAATTCTGGGAGTTGGAGTCCACACATCTTAACGGTTGCTAAGGTTGCAAAAAGACACAACCACAGGTGGCCTTCGACCTTAAGCCCACAATTTGGTCATAAGTCGGGATAGTTGTAAAGTGTGCCAGCTGGGGAATTCTGAGAGTTGACATCCACCCATATTAAAGTACTGGGAATTCTGGGTACTGAAGTCCATCTTAAAGCAGGCTGGCTGGCGGAGTCTGGGAGTTGAAATCCACCCATCTTAAAAGATGCCAACTTGGGGATTCTGGGAGTTGAACCCCATCCATCTTAAAGCGTGGCGGGTGGGGGATTCTGGGAACTGAAGTCCACCCATCTTCAAGCACATTGACTGGGGGTTTCTGGGAGTTGAAGTCCATCTTAAAGCAGGCTGACTGGGGGATTCTGGGAATTGCACCCCACCCATCTTCAAGCAAGCCAGCTGGGGAATTCTGGGAGTCAAAATCCTTCCAAGTGACCAAAATTTGAGACTTTTAAAAACTTCTACATTATTTTTTTAAAGGTGTTGTTTTCACCTTGCACCACCAGAGGGAGCCGAGGATACATCTCTGGAGATCACAATCTGAATTCAGACTTAATTTCTCAAAAAAACATCCCAACGGGGAAAACGACAAATTAATTCAAAATTCTCCCAATGGGCCACCACTGCTTCCTAAGGAACAGAGTGTGAATTGGCTCACCAATAGATTGTCTGAACAATATTTTTATTTCCCTCTCCAGTGTACAAGTGGCCTTCCAGAAAGCAATCAGAGGGCTGATCCTAGAAGGAATGAATCAACAGAGCTTGCGGTGGCAAAAATAATAATAATAATAATAATAATAAAATATTAGGCTCCTTAGGGACTTCTCTTCCGGTTAAACCCTTGCAATACAAGACAAGTCCTCGATTTAATGAGCCCGAAAATTTCCGTGGCCGAGGGAAGACATCAGTTTCCATGAGTTTCGCCCCATTTTACGTCCTTTCTTCCTACTGCCCTTCGGAAGTCACATGGTTGTTAAGCGAATCAGCAGCCATCATAAACACGAGTCCGTTACCAAGCATCCGAATTTTGATCGGGCTGCAACAGTCGTAGGTATGAAAAAAAAGATGGTAAGTCGCGATTTTTCAGTGCCGTTGTAACTGCCAACGGCCACTAAGTGAGGACTACCTAGACGCGTTGTGTTTTGTTATTTGAAGGTCAGGAGAATTTTAAAATAATAATCAGATGAGAAGCCAATGGATACTTCTCATCTGATTATTATTATTATTATTATTATTATTATTATTATTATTATTATCCATAATAATATTATGATTAATAAATATGAAAGGACATTTCCCTCCGGCTTTAGAAGCAGCAGAGGTCGGACCAACCGAAAAGATTAAATTATATATGTATATCTTATCTATCTATCTATATATATGTATATATCCATTTCTTTATATGTACACAGATCTATGCAATATACACATTACGAGGAAACGCTGTCGTTCGGGAGGCTGTGCGGCGGACAAGAGTGGCGAACAAATCACAATCAGACATTTCCAGACTTACAGCTCCCCCCCCCCACGCAACACTCCAGGTTTCCTGGGATAACCCATCATCCCCGGCCAGCTTCCGACGGGGGAGGATGGGCCAGTTCAAAAGTTCCCAGATTTCGAGAAAGCAGAGCTCGGAAATTCAGACGTCGGTGTGAAAGGAGTGATGCGCTAGGAAGCTTGCTCCATGATCCTTTAAGTCGTTTGTTTTTAGGGGTGTTTTTTTTTTAAAAAAAAAATCAGTTTGGGGGCAGGGGGTCAGTTTGATCCTCCATCCTTGGGGTCCCCTTCTTCCTTCCTTCCGCCTGGCTGGCTGGCTTGGACCGCCATTCACATGATCAGGGAGGTGTAACCCACAGGGACGAGGCCTAGCCGGTCTCCGGAGAGGCATTTCAGCCAATCTTCGTCCACCGTCTCCATCACTTGGAGGATGTCCCCTTTGCAAAAGGTCAGATGTCCAGCAGCCTCACCGGCATGGTCGCAGAGTGCCCGCACAGCTCTGGAGAAGAGAAGAGAAGAGAACAGAAAAAAAGAAAGAAGAGAAGAGAAAAGAAGGGAAGGGGAGAAGAGAAAAGAAAAGAAAAGAGGAGAGATGAGAGAAGAGAAAAGAGACGAGGAGAGGAGAGAGGAGAAGAGACGGGGGAGAGGAGAAGAGAAAGGAGAAGAGAGAAGAGAAGAGAAAAGAAGAGAGGAGAAGAGAAGAGAAGAAAAAAGGAAAAGAGAGGAAAGAGAAAAGAGGAGAAGAGAGAAGAGAAGAGGAAAGAGGAAAAGAGAGAAGAGAAGAGAGGAGAAGAGAAAAAAGGAGAGGAGAAGAGAAAAGGAAAAGAGAGGAGAAGAGAAAAGAGAGAAGAAAAGAGAGGAGAGGAGAAAAGAAGAGAAAAGAAGAGGAGAGGAGAAGAGACGGTTGGGGCGGAGGGAGGGACTAGCCCAAAGTCACCCAGCAGCTTTCGTGATGAAATGGAACTAGAACTCCCCGTCTCCTGGTGATTGGTCCCAAGTCACCCAGTTGGCTTTCATGCCTAAGGCAGGACTAGAACTCCCCGTCTCCTGGTGATGGGCCCATTCACCCAACTAGCTTTCATGCCTAAGGCCGGACTAGAATTCAGAATGAATCTCAGATGGGAGAAAATAACGTAAGGGTGTGCTTCGAGAAAGGGCCTGGCGGACTGGCTGGCACTCCGGCCTCTGCAGGTTTTTATTCCGAATCAGCTAAGCCCTGTCCCACAGATGTGTCCCAACCAAGGAGCCAACTTACTTGTAGGAATGTAATGGGCCTGGGGGATTCTGTTCCCCTCCTGCCTCCTGCCAGGATTTCTGGGTCGGTGCCCCCTTCCTCGCGAGGACCAGCGTGTTAACGGCGGGGCAAAGCCATCTCGAGGGGCGCCTGCTGGAGACGGGGACATGGAAGGAAGGAGGCTCGTTATTAATTGCTAATATTAGTTATTAATTCCTTTCAGAAACTGCCCCATGGATCAAATTTCAAAATTCTCCCATTTGGACAGAGAAAGTTTCTAGTCCTTAGGGAGGCCACCTCCAGACTGGGCAGCCAATCCCATTTCACTTTTCAAAGCCAAACTCCTTTTTGCCAGCCCCACGCTTCACACATTACGCCTCAGAGCTTAAGGTAAAGATTCCCCTCGCACATATGTGCTAGTCGTTCCTGACTCTAGGGGGTGGTGCTCATCTCCGTTTCAAAGCCAAAGAGCCAGCGCTGTCCGAAGACGTCTCCGTGGTCATGTGGCCGGCATGACTCAATGCCGAAGGCGTACGGAACGCTGTTACTTTTCCACCAAAGGTGGTCCCTGTTTTTCTACTCGCATTTCTTAACGTGCTTTCGAACTGCTAGGTGGGCAGAAGCTGGCACAAGTGACAGGAGCTCACTCTGTTATGCGGCGCTAGGGATTCGAACCGCCCAACTGTTGACCTTTCTGATCGACAAGCTCAGCATCTTAGCCACTGGGCCACCGTGTCCTCGGAGCTTATCTGGGTGCAAATGTAGGGTGCTTTTGTTACCCCGGCCAGCAGGATTCTGACAGTGAGAAGGGTTGGGGAGGAACATTGGCCAGTCCTGGAGTCTGGGGAAGGCTCGGACGAGAGCTCTGTGTAGGAGGCAGAGAGGGGGCCGAGGCCGTCTGGCAGTTCTCAGCTGCCTTCGGAGCTAGACAGCAGTGAGGCAGAGGAACAGCTGGAGCCCGTTCCCAGTGTGCACATGCGCAGAGCTGCCAGAAGGAAAGAACAGCTCAGAAATCAGCATCGACTTGGGAGTAAAGCCACAGGTGGGCGGTGAATGGCCCGTCCCGTAGGACATAAAAGAGGAGCGAAAGGGGAGTGGGCTTTTGCAGGAAACGATTCGTTCGCTTGTTTCAGGAGTGTGAAGATCTGTCCCTGAATCTCAGAGACTCTGTGCCGAGTTTTTCCTTGCACAGCACCAAATTGGGAAAATATTTCCATGGCAGCTTTCCAAGCTAGATAAGGTCTGTGGTCATAAATACTCTTTTGAAAGACTGTTAGCCAGGCCTTGGCTGAAGGTGAAAGGAGAGGAATTCACCTGCGTGTAATAAAAGGGGTTTTGTTGGGACCAGGACTCTCTGCCTCGTGCCTTTTGGGGGAAACTTAGCTCAGAACAGGCCCTCCCACCAACCTACCTTGAATCCACCTCATTTAAAGTTCCGGGAGAATTGGCTCCAAACAGCCATCCCAGCCACCTTTCGTTCCCATTTCCCGCCTCCGATTTCTCCTCGCCTTCCAGATAGACTTCTCCTGCCTCGGGGATATCCATTGCTGCTTTGGGAAGGCTCACTGCCGTGGAGCCTTCCTCCTTGCAGTCCAGTGACGGTTTTTCGAACTCTGAGTCCTTTTCCTCAATTTTGGGGCGTTCTTCGGCGTTGGCAACGGTGTCTCCGGCTACAGCCCGGCACTCCTTCACCGCCACCCATAGCTTGGTCCATTTGCTCGGCGGCAAGGAGGCTGGGGTCTCCTCTCGGGCCCAGGCTGGGCTCCCGTTCCCACGCAGGGCGCTGGCCAGCCGCTCTTTCCATCCCAGAAGTCTCTGGGGGAGAAGCCATTCCTGGAAGGGGCTGGATGGAGCCAAGAATCCATCTTCCCAAGCGGCAAAAGAAAGCGGAGATTTGGAGAAATCCGGCGGGGTCAAACGGGGGCTCTCCCAACGACCGGCCCCGGGTTCAGGAGACAGGGTGCTTCGCTGGACCGTCGGGCGGACGCTGACGGGGAGGTGGCGGTGCTCAAAGAGCAAGTCCAGTTGGAAGGTGAGGACAGAGAGGGGTTGCAGGAGGAGAAGCAGTTCTTCGGCCCAACGGTGGCAGAACCGCTGGCTGAGGAGGAGGAAGGCAGTGGGCAAGTAGAGGGAGGAGATCAGCTCTGTGTTTGGGGTGGGGGGATAAAAATAGCAAAAAAAACGGATCAGAAACGTGAGCGGAGAAGAAGAGTATCTTAAATGAGGTCATGAGACAGTTCGGGGCAGGGAGAAGGAAAAGGAGAAAAGAGAGCAAACAGGTGTTTGAGTTGGAGTCAAGGTGCTAGTCCACTGTGTCTCAACCTTGGGAAGGGAGGAAGGAAGGAAGGAAAGGAAGGAAGGAAGGATGGATGGATGTATAATAGAATATTAGAGCTAGAAGGGACCTTGGAGGTCTTTTAATACAACAGGAAGGAAGGAAGGAAGGAAGGAAGGAAGGAAGGAAGGAAGGAAGGAAGGAAGGAAGGAAGGAAGGAAGGAAGGAAAAGAAATTTAGAGAAAGAAAGAGGAAATGAAGGAAAGAAAAAAGAGGAAAAGGGAAATTTAAAGAAAGGAAGGGTGGAAGGATGGAAGGAAGGAAGAATAAAAGAGTTGGAAGGGACCTTGGAGGTCTTCTAGTCCAACCTCTGCTCAAATAGGAGACCCTATCCCATTACAGACAAATGGCTTCTCCAATCTCTTCTTGAAAACTCCCAGTGATGGAGAAGGAAGGAAGGAAGGAAGGAAGAAGGAAGGAAGGAAGGAAGGAAGGAAGGAAGGAAGGAAGGAAGGAAGGAAGGAAGGAGAAGAATAGCAGAATAACCGAGTTGGAAGGAAGCAAGAGGCCCTACCTATACCATTCCAGACAAATGCCAATCCAGTCTCTTCTTAAAAATCTCCTTGAAGGCCATGTTCAGCTAAGCACCCCCCTTTCTGGAAAAGACGCACCCCCACCCCCAATCTGACCTACCTGAGTTCCTTTGCAGCTGCGCGAACCATTCCTCCACTTGCTTCAAACTAAGGAAGAAACATGAGAGGGGAACATTGAACAATTGGGGACCAGAATTCCCATCCCCATTCCCGTTCAGCGCATCGTGCCTGATTTTCGCTCGATTTTGTTTGAGCGAAACGGATCTCTTCACTCTTCCAGTTTTGTGCAAATACAATTCTAGCTGCCGTTAATACATCTCTAATTAAACACACATTCACTTTT
This sequence comes from Natrix natrix natrix, assembly GCA_029891615.1. Lineage (NCBI taxonomy): Eukaryota > Metazoa > Chordata > Lepidosauria > Squamata > Natricidae > Natrix > Natrix natrix. The sequence continues at coordinate 180,918 of JAKRSK010002356.1, forward strand.
GCAATAGATTTCAGGAACCGTATCGCTTTTGAGGAGAGGCCACCTGTCAGGCCTGCAGTCATATTCCTTTCTGGATCTTTGGCCTGCCGCACACACTCTTATTTTACTATGCTGTTTCATTAGTGGGGAATTGGGAGAGGGAATAGTAAGGAGTAGAATGTGATGTTGTCAAAATAAAATTCCTTTCTAGCATTCAAGGTCATCCTTCGTCTTTGCACCTCTGCACTTGACCGGAACTGGATGGATGGAACTGCCAGCATGGCAGTGGGAGATTGTACCATGGGATGGACTTGTGGGTGTGGGGGGGCAAGATCTTGAACTTTCAACTGGGTGGGAAAAACCGGGAATGCTTTCAGATTCGGGTTTTCCCAGAAGTGCCAACCTAGCTCACTTAATAAATTGGAACTTTGAGCAATACTTTGCCTCGGACTCTGATTTAATTTTGGATGTTATTTGGAACGCTGACAATAGATTTGGGGCAAAATCCCTCCCTTTTTATTTTAACACGCAAGAGGGACTTTTTTTCCCCAAATTGGCAGCTGGTGACAGCTTCAGAAACAAAACTCTCTTCTTTCTAAAAAAAAATAATAATAATCTTTCCCCTCTGCTCTATTCTCCCGTCTTGCACTCCGACTCACTTCAGAAGTCCCAGGATAAAAGCGTGGAAACGCTGGTGGTTACTCCGGAGTGGGGCCAGCCGTGACACCCGCCAGTATAACGCGGTAAAGGATCTGGTGTGAGGACCTAGGGAGGAAAACCGGATCATATAATTTTTGCAACGCCTTCATTAAAAGGTAATGGTTCCCCTCGAACACACGTGCCAGTCGTTTCCGACTCTAGGGGGCGATGCTCATCTCCGTTTCAAAGCTGAAGAGCCAGCGCTGTCCGAAGATGTCTCCGTGGTCATGTGGCCGGCATGACTCAACGCCGAAGGCGCACAAAACACTGTTCCCTTCCCACCAAAGGTGGCTCCTATTTTTCTACTCGTATTTTTACGTGCTTTCGAATGGCTAGGTTAGCAGAAGCTGGGACAAGAAACAGGAGCTCACTCCGTTACGCGGCGCTCGGGATTCGAACCGCCAAACTGCCGACCTTCTGATCGACAAGCTCAGCGTCTTCGCCCCTGAGCCACCGCGTCCCTCATTAGCTTCCATTAAATCTCACTTCCAGAGGAAATAAAAGAGGAGCGAAAGGGGAGTGGGCTTTTACAGGAAACATTTTGCTCGTCCATTCGTTTCAGGAGTGTGAAGATCTGTCCGTGAATCTCAGAGACTCTGTGCCCATGTCCTTTCCTTGCATTTGGACAATATTGACATGGCAGCTTTCCAAGCTAGATAAGGTCTGTGGTCCTAAATACTCCTGTTTCTCTAACCTCCCCATCGGCCCCTACCTGGCCTAGCCGAAGCTTCGATGACACTCCACGGAGAACTGGGCCGGTGTCCCGTGATGACGTCCTTCTGAAAGGGCTTCAGGCCGTCACCCACCAGGGCGTGCAAGGCGGGGCAGAGGTTATTGAGGATTAGATAGCCCACTTCGGGGGTGAGCTGGCTGTCCCCCAGCTGCGCCTGCGCAGGAGAGAAAGGACCGTCCCAGCAGGAGAAAAGCTAATATAACTCACCCTCCCTTTGCTAATTATCCCAATTAGCATATCTTAATTAACACACACTTCCTGCCCGGCCAGCTTTTTAACCAAAGAGGGAAATAATCTTAATTTTGGCTTCTGGCCAAGCAGAACTGCGAGCTGCGAAATGCTGTGGTGTAATACGCACAAATCAGAGGTCTCCAAATTTTGCGCCCCAATCAGATTCCGCCTTCAGTTGCGCGTACCGGGAGTCCTTTAACGCACAACAGCCCATTTAGCGACGGTTCGAATTTACAGCGGCATGGGAAATGAGTGACTTAGGGGTGTTTTCCACACGACCATCGCAGCTTTGCGAGCGGCTCATATTTATGACGGACGCAGCATCGTGTGTGTGTGTGTGTGACGCGATCGCCGTTTGCGATGAGCAAAAGTCAACGAGGGAAGGCAGATTTGCTTAACGGCCGCGTGACTCACCTAACTCCCCCCCCCTGCCCGCAGGGATCCACTTAACAACGGTGGCCAGGAAGCTCGTAAAATTTGGCCCCCAAAAGGATGACTTAGCTGTCTCGCTTAGCAGCAGAAAATGTTGGGCTCAGTTGCGGCCGTAAGTCGAGGGCCGCCTGCAATTGTGGAGCTGAATCGCACCACCCCGAGAATGGCATTTATATGGCTTGGCCTACTTCGCAGGGTGGTTGTGCGGGAAACGGGGAGGGGAAAAGGCCGATGCGCCGAACTGACCTTTTGGACGAGGTTCCTGGCGGTGCTGAAATGAGCCACGATTTTGTCCACGGAAGCACTGACGGCCACCAGCAGCGCTAGAAGGAAAGGGGGAGGAGGAAGGTGTTGGGGGGAAAGAGTCCCAGTTCCGGGGGAGTCCTGGGCCCCCAAATTATGGGAGCATTCTGGGAAGTTAACCCATCGGAGGTATTTTGCTTCAAATATTGTTGCTCACAGGTGCACCTTTTGCCCATTTAAAGGTTACGTGAACAAGACTTTTATTAACATAACATTCTTTCTTTCTTTCCTTCCTTCTTTTTCTTTCTTTCTTTCTCTCTCTCCCTCTCTCTCCCTCTATCTTTGTCTCTCTACCCATCATATCTTCCTTCCTACCTACCTTCTTTCCTTCCATCCTCCATATCTGTCTGTCTGTCTGTCTGTCTGTCTGTCTGTCTGTCTGTCTGTCTGTCTGCCTGCCTGCCTGCCTGCCTCTCTCTCTCTCTATCTATCTATCTATCTATCTATCTATCTATCTATCTATCTATCTATCTATCTATCTATCTATCTATGTACCTATCTACTTACCTACCCACCTATCACCTTCTTTCTTTCCTTCCTTTTCTTTCTATCTACCTACCTACATATCATCTCCTTTCCTTCCTTCGTTCCCTACCTACCTATGTATCTACCTGTGTATCTATCTACCTATGTATGTATGTATGTATGTATGTATGTCTATCTATCTATCTATCTATCTATCTATCTATCTATCTATCTATCACTACTTACCTACCTACCTACTCACCTATCATCTTCCCCCTTCCTTCCTTCCCTCCCTCCCTCCTTCCTTCCTTCCTTTTCTTTCTATCTACCAACCGACTGACGTACATATCATCTCCTTTCCTTCCTTCCTTCCTTCCTTCCCTACCTACATATCTACCTGTGTATCTATCTACCTGTGTGTCTGTCTGTCTGTCTGTCTGTCTATCTATCTATCTATCTATCTATCTATCTATCTATCTATCTATCACTACTTACCTACCTACCTACTCACCTATCATCTTCCCCCTTCCTTCCTTCCCTCCCTCCCTCCTTCCTTCCTTCCTTTTCTTTCTATCTACCAACCGACTGACGTACATATCATCTCCTTTCCTTCCTTCCTTCCTTCCTTCCTTCCCTACTTCTACCTACTATCTACCTGTGTATCTATCTACCTGTCTGTGTCTGTCTGTCTGTCTATCTATCTATCTATCTATCTATCTATCTATCTATCTATCTATCTATCTATCTATCTATCTATCTACCATCCACCTATCTATCTATCTATCTATCTATCTATCTATCTATCTATCTATCTATCTATCTATCTATCACTATCTACCTACCTACTTACCTACCCACCTATCATTGTCCGCCTTCCTTCCTTCCTTCCTTCCTTCCTTCCTTCCTTCCTTCCTTCCTTCCTTCCTTCCTTCCTTCCTTCCTTCCTTCCTTCTCTTTCTGTCCATCTATCCATCCATCCATCCTCTCTTTCCTTCCTTCCAATCTACCGACCTATCTACTATCTTACCTTTTTTCTGTTGTCGAAGCTGTGTAGAGACGGCGTCTCCTGCCCTCGCTGGGCATCCTTGGAGTGAGACCCCAGCGAAGGACTGAGAATGCCGAACTAGTAAAACAAAAGAGAAAAAGAGAGAGAAAGAAAAGGGGAGAACGTAAGAATTAACGTGCCTTCGTAGGCTGAACTTGCTCCCCTGTGGGCATAATTTATGAATTATTTCATTATTTAACCTCCTCCCCCCTCCCTTCCCTGCTTTTTCTTCATCCCAGGATGTGGGTTTCCCCCCACTTCTCTTCCTGGTGTTTGTTTAAAACTTTGCCCATACAAAAAGCTAGTGTTGGGTTAGATTTGAGATGCATCTGCTAATCTCGGGCAGGAGTCTCCAAACTTGGGAACTTTAAGACTTGTGGACCAACTCCCAGAATTCCCCAGCCAGCCAGGAAGTTTGGAGACCCCTGACCTAGGGTGATCTGGGTGAACTCCAGGTGACTAGCCAAAAAATGTCCGTTTGCAATGCAAGGCCAGACTGATTTTTTTTTTTAAATCAAAAGTTTTCCCAAGCTTGGCAACTTAAAGACATGTGGACTCCAACTCCCAGAATTCTATGCTGGCCGGGGGGGGGGGGGGATTCTGGGAGTTGAAGTCCACACATCTTCAAGTTGTGGGGAAACGCTGATTTAAATATTGCACTACGGGAAGAAACTCCAAAGGCTGGTGCGTTCACCTTGGTGAATTTTTCCGACGTCAGTTAACTAAATCAGGCAAGGTTATTTCTCGCTGAGACCACCTCCCCCCTTTTGCGCTAAGCTTCCTCTGCTTTTCGGGTCCTTCTTTCCTCCCCCCCCCTCAAAAAGACAGGACCGATCGCAAAGCGCCATCGAGGAAGAGGGGGAGTGGCTTACGTTGGCGAGGGGCTCCCGACTCCTTGGCGCTCATAGCTTTCCCCCAGGGACCCTTTCCACCCTGCTTTCCCAGGGGGTCTCGGGCTCCAAATGACAGCTCGGGCACCTGGTGGGTGGGGAAAGCTAAGACGGGGAAGGATTTGCTGGAGGGGAAGAAAGGAGAGAACAGGACAGCCAGATCAGGGCTGCTGAGGAAGGGGAGCAGGCCTCGAGCTGGTGGGGAATACGCCCCGATGGGCGAGAGACGGACGGGGAGGTCTGGAGACACTGCGTCGAAAAGCGATCCCTGCCGGGTTGCCAACAAGCAAACGTCTTCGCACGAGAGAGTCTTCAGCCTTGGGCAAAAGGCCGCCACGGACGGGTCAAGGGGCAGCTGAGCCGCGTTCTCCAAGCTGGGAGTGTGGGGAAGGGGAGAAGAGGGTCCAGCAGCCTGCCCCCTTGTTGGGGGGAAAGGGACGAGGAGACCCCGCGGCCGAGGGAGGATCTGGTGAGCTGCAGGCGGCGGGAACGAAGGACGAGAAACGCAGAAGACGCCGAGTCAGAGTCCCGAAAAATATCAGCCGGGGGGGGGGGGTTTAGACAACAACCAGACAGATGGAGAGTTTTGGGGTGGCAGAAAGAAATATTGGGGATCCAGTAGGAGAACATGAGGATGGCGCAGAAAGAAATAAAAGGGGAGGGGGAATAGAAGCAGGAAAGGGGTCCGAAAGCAGGGTGCAGGTTGCAGAGACAGGAGAGAGGGAAGGAAGAGAGAATATGACGAGAAAAAAAAACCATTAATTCTGGACACCACAATAAAACAGACATATCATTGGGTGGGGGGGGAGGCACAGCCCACCCACCCACAAAGCCAGTACCTCCACCCTCCCTATTTGGAAGCCTGGAATTTGAACTCCAATCCAGGGGTGAAGTCCACTTACCTTTGCTAATGGTTCGGTAGCAATGCGGGCTCACCCACCACCTCCGCGCATTTGCAGGATCTTCTGCGCATGCGCAGAGCATCAGAAAAGGACGTGATGACGTCTGGGCGGGTGGATGGAGCCTGCTACCAAGCGCCTGCAAAGGTAAGCGAACAGCGAGGGCGGAGGAGAGGGAATCTATACTGCCCCACGATTTAGATTAGCTAGATCGAAATCGTGCGTCCCAGCTGATCGTCTGATCGTTTATTTCGCTACCTGTTCGGGCGAACCAGTAGCATTTTTGCTAGCGGTTCGGGCGAACCGGTCCAACCGGCCCTGCTATATAATCTCCTTCATCCTCAGCTGGATGACAGCTTCCTTGTTACTCTCTGCAGCTCAAAGCCTACAAGGTAGAAATTGAGAAGGGGGGAGGGAAAGATCCCTGAAGGAATATAGAAGTTAAAAACAGCCTCCTCCTCTGCAAAAACAGGGGGCGGCACTCTGCTTTCCCCCCCCCTCCCTGCATCGTCACACCACACTAGGGATTCCCCGAGAACCAAGCCACAATTAAACCCCGATTGTAAGCCTCAGTTACCCTCCTTCCTTTCTGCCGACGAAGAAGCTAAATTCAGATTACCTTTTTTTTTTTTTTGAGTGGAGGGTGATCTCTCGTCCCTTCGGCCAACCCCCTCCCTCCCCCGTGGCTCTTTAAATAAAAGCAGGAAGCGAGTTTGCCAACATTCCCGATTGTTTGCTCCGAAAGGTGAAGGTGGAAGCGTGCAGAACGAAAAAGAAAGTGATTCCGGGACTCGCACGGAGGATGGGAGGAGCATTCAGGAAAGAAAAGCAAAAAACAAAACAAGGAAGCGAAAACCCAGCCAAAAATCCTCAGCAAACTTCCTGTTTTTTAATTATATTATTAATTATAATCATTCTCTTACTATTATAATTGCAAAGTGGTTAACCAGGCTGGATGGGGACATTTTGATCCTGCCTATCTAAGCCTTCGTAGTGTTATAATTATTGCCTTATTATTGATTAAAGGTAAAGGTTCCCTTTGCACATCTGTGCTAGTCGTTCCCGACTCTAGGGGGCGGTGCTCATCTCCGTTTCAAAGCCGAAGAGCCAGCACTGTCCGAAGATGTCTCCGTGGTCATGTGGCTGGCATGACTCAATGCCGAAGGCGCACAGAACGCTGTTCCCTTCCCACCAAAGGTGGCTCCTATTTTCCTACTCGCATTTTTTACCTGCTTTCGAACTGCTAGGTTGGCAGAAGCTGGGACAAGTGATGGGAGCTCACTCCGTTAGGCGATGCTGGGGATTCGAACTGTTGAACTGCTGAACTTTCTGAATGACAAGCTCAGCGTCTTCGCTACTGAGCCACCGCGTCCCTACTATTGATTTTATTATTTACTTACTATTGATCCCTACTCTCATTGATTAGTGTTGATAAAATAAGATGAGATTAGATAGGATTAGAGTTTAGGGACTAGAAACCTTATTATCCTTATCGCTGATGTTAAATGGCTGTGTGCTGATGTGAGAAAGGGAAAATTTGCTCCGCTTCTTGTATCCTAAGCCTCCTACAGTGCAAGGATGCCTTTCAGATGGTCGTTCAAATCTCCTTCTGTTTACAGGGAGTCCTCGACCTACGACAGTTTACTTAGTGACCGAAGTTACAACGGCACTGAAAAAAAGCGGCTTACGATTATTTTTCACACTTATGACTGTTGCAAGTAAAGTCCGCGGGGAAGCCCGATTTACTGAACCAGCGTGTGACTGATTTAAGGACTGCAGGGATTCCCTTCAACAACTGTGGCAAGGAAGGTTGTAAAATGGAGCAAAACTCCTTTAACAGTGGTCTCGTTTTGCAACGGAAAGTTTGGTCTACCTGCCTAGAGCTGTGTCTATTGAGGTCAGAATCCTCGCTTATCATCATCCTCGTTTAAGGACCCCATAATCCCTTGCGGGGTGTAATCTAGGCAACTGAATGGAGCTAGCAGAGTGTTTTACTGGCCCGTTGCCTTTCTTGTTGCCAATGAGGAGTTTTGTTCAGCAGAATTATTCTCATCGTGCCCAGATAGAGAAATATCTGCATCTACCTAGGATCGGACTCACAACCACCTGATCCTAATCATTTCATCTATTGAGCGACGGTCCGTCAATCAAGAAAATGAGCAGCATCTTACCCTTAGGGACCTCCCTGTCCGCCGCCTCTGCCTTCCTGCAGATGTCAGGATCCCACCTCTCCTGAGGTTGAGTCTCCAAGGGTCTCCCAAGCTGTTTCGGCTTGACTCCTATATCTTCTCCATCATCAGAACCTCCTTCCACAATCGGCTGTAGCCCCGGACGGGACCTCTTCATCCGGGGCGGGATTTCCTTCGCGCCCCACAAGTGTCCATTGGCCCCCGGTTCCGAGTCGCTCGTCTCTTGCCCGGCGCGACCATCAGGAACTCCTTGACCAGGATGCCCCCGGTGATGGCTTGGGTTGCCCTCCTTGGTGGCCAGTTGGCTGCTCTGCTTCCGATGACGGAGGTCCTTGAAGGTGATGACCCCACGTTGGACACCGAGGGGAGGAGAAGGCTCCTTGGGCGGACAAGTGGGCGGCTTGATGGTCTCCTGTCCGACTCCCCAGGAGAGTTCGTGAGACGGAGGCATCTCTGTGTCGGGAGAAAAGACGATCAGCCAATCACTTTGGTCCTTCTTGGTGTGGAGAACGGGCGGCGCGGATGCCATCTTCTTCCTCTTCTGAGCCAACTCATGGAAGGAGGTGATGACCCTCTTAGATGTTTCTCCTTGCGGTTCGCCGCGGTGGAACGGGTGCTCCACAGTTTCAGGAGGGACCACTTCTGGAGCGGGCTTCCCCCCTTCGCTTCTTCTCAACCCCTGAAGACCCCTCTTGGTCCGAGGGGGGATCGGAGGAGGCACACCTCCAAAACGAGACCTCGCCGGCGTGGCTCGGTTGGAGTTGATGTCCACTTGGACCAAGGAGACGCTGTTGGACTTGACCTCGCAGGCTGGGAGAGCGTTGCAGTTAGAATCTACTTCCGGCCTACGAGGGGGCACCACCGGCACTGCGGGAGGTGCTCTGCAGGGGCGGACAGGGGGCGGAACAAGAGGAGGAACTTTGATGGACCCAACCTGAGATGATCCAACTAGGACTTCCGGACAAGGAGGTGAGCTGTCAGAGGAAGATTCCTGGTGAGCTGCTGCTGTACAAACTGTCTGGACTATCCCAGATATGGACCTTAGGATGTCCAACCAGGGGGACATTAAGGTTTGGACCTCTCTCTTGGGGGTGGACCAGAATGTTTTGCGTGTCCTCCAAGGGGACAATATTCGGTTGGCTTTCTGGACTCCGGGCCTCTTCAGCAGGGAAGGGCTTGCAGTAGACCGAGACGGGAGACTCGTCGAAGCTGAGATCCGAGCAGCTGCTGATGGATGAAGAAGTTGGATCTGAAGGAGATACCTCCTCCTCCTCCTCTTCTTCTTCCTCCACTTCTTCTTCATGGTTGACAGTTGGGCAGTTGGCCAAGGAAGATGGAGACTGGAGGCCCTGCTTGACCTCAGATGATACTGGGTGAGCCTCACAACACCGGCAAGTCAACAATGGGTTGTTGGAGTTGGCGTCCACCAGGCTGGGGATCAGGTGACCCCCATGTTCCTCGCATTCGTGGCAGCCTACTTGCTCCTTGGAGGGCCCCAAAGTGTTGGCGTCCTCCTCCTGAAGTTCTGGGTGCCTGGAGAGGTGGAGGCCCAAGGAGATGTGTTGCAGGTGGACGTGGTTTAAGTTGCAGATCAAGCTTTTTTTGGGAGACTGCATGGCTCCTGGGCAGGTGGAGAGAGGAAGAGGCAAGTGGAAGGCAAGAGCCCGTCTGTTGTCTCTGAAAAGGAAGATCGGAAAAGACAACGGTAGGAAAACAAGATGGGGAGAATGGATATCATTCTACTTCCCCTCTCGCTATCTCAACCTCAACAACTTTAAGGTAGGTGGACTTCAAGTCTCAGGATGCTATCCCTCCCTCCCTCCCTTCCTTCCTTCCTCCCTCCCTTCCTTCCTTCCTTCTTCATCTGTTTATCTATTCTTTCTTTCCTTCTATCCTTCCTCAAATCTCCATCTGCATGTATCTACCATCCTGCCTTTCATCTCCATCTGTATCTGTCCCTTCCAACTCATCTCCATCAGTATCTATCTCTGTTCCTTCGTTCCGCCTTTCCTTCCCAGTTTCTCTCCTTTTCTTTTCTTCCTTCCCAATTCCTCTCCTTCCTTCCTTCCCATTTCCACTCCTTTTTTTCCTTCCTTCCCAATTCCCCTCTTCTTCCTTCCTTCCTTCTTTCCTTCTCAGTTCCTCTCCTTTCCTTCCTTACCAATTCTTCTCTCCTTCCTTCCTTCCCAGTTCCACTCCTTTTATTTCCTACCTTCTTTCTTCTTTCTTCCCTCCTTCCTTCTTCCCTTCTCAGTTCCTCTCCTTTCCTTCCTTCCCAATTCCAATCTTCTTCCTTCCTTCCTTCCTTCCTTCCTTCCTTCCTTCCTTCCTTCCTTCCTTCCTTCCTTCCCAGTTCCTCTTCTTCTTTCCTTCCTTCCCAATTCCCCTCTTCTTCCTTCCTTCCTTTTTTCCTTCTCAGTTCCTCTCCTTTCCTTCCTTCCCAATTCCTCTCTTCTTCCTTCCTTCCTTCCCTCCCTCCCTCCCTCCCATGAGCTCATTCCATGTGTCAGGCAGAGCCAGCGCACTAAGCTGTTCCTCTTCTATTATTCATCAGCCTGATATATATATATATTCATATTCCAAGCTATTTCCACACGGCTCGTTCACCGTTTCCTTTCCAAAGCTCTATTTCCCCCACCCCCACCCCCAATGCATCACAAACACCAGTTTGATAACCGCCTGCAGAAGCATTGTACACAAAGTCCCCTTCGGAGAGCCTCGAGCGCCCGTCTCCCTTCCCCAGGTAGACTGCTCTTGGCTGGGGAGGCTCTGCTTCCTCGCCCAAAGCTAACGGATCAACGACAAAAGGGATTTACAAGCACGCTAAGACGAAGCCTGCTTTGTCTGTTTCAAGTGCGCAGATGGGGGGAACCAGCTGTCGCTTGCCGTGTCTTCTTCAACCTTCACCAATTCAAGGAGAGAAATCGGGGTTCTCTTGACAACGAGGATGTCGGGTGGCAGGCCCCTCCCCTCTCCAGCCCCCCCCAGCTCCCTCCCTGTCTACAGATATCTAGCTCTCTTCCTTCCCTTCTTCTCCCCTTCCCTTCCATCCCCTTTCCTTTCTTTTTCTATCCTTCCCTTCCCTCCTTCCCTCCTATCTCTGTTTATCTATTTCTCTCTCTCTTTCTACATCCTTCTATCTATCTATCTCTCCCTATCTCTTCTCTTCCATTCCCTTCCCTTCTCTTTCCTTCCTTCCCTCCCTCCCTTCCTATCTCTGTCTCTCTGTCTATATCTATCTATCTATCTATCTATCTATCTATCTATCTATCTATCTATCTATCTATCTATCATCTATCTATCTATCTATCTATCATCTATCTATCTAATCTCCATTATATCTTCCTTCCTTTCCCATCCATCCATCTATGTATCTATCTATCATATATCTAATAAATCTCCATTACACCTTCTTTCCTTCCTTCCTTTCTTCGCCATCCATCCATCCATCTATCTAGCATCTATCTATCTAATGATCTCCATTATATCTTCCTTTCTTCCTTCCTTCCTTTTCCATCCATCATCCATCCATCCATCCATCCATCCATCCATCCATCCATCCATCCATCCATCCATCCATCCATCCATCTATCTATCTATCTATCTATCTATCTATCTAATCATCCCCATTACATCTTCCTTCCTTCCTTCCTTCCTTCCCCATCCATCCATCCATCTCAAAACCAACAATCTAGAAGGGGAAAAGATTATCTGCAATTATTCCCAAAACCCTTTGCACACTAAAAATAATAATAATAATAATAACAATAATAATAATTTTGAGATCCATTCTCGCTCCGGTCTGGTTTTTGGCCACATTGGATAGTAGCTACTTTTCAAATCTGCTTCCTTTGCAAACAGGGAGGGGGGGGGAAAACCTCTGCTGTTGTTTTCCTTCCGTTTCGATATTTCTGCCCTGTAGGTATTCCACAGAGGTACAAACCAAATTCCTTTTTTATTTAGGGGTTTGGCTAAACGCTTCCCTCCCCACCCCCGAGGTTCCAGCAAAATCACCATAAATGGTTAGAAAACCATACTTTCAAGGACCTTCTTGGAAAATTATATATATATATATATATACCATATATATTTCCTATATTTACAAAATCCAGGTTTTGGATCACCTGCAATGGCTGGGAATTGCATTTTCACCACCTTTGTGGTTGACGGAGCAGAAAGGAAGATAAAATAACATTTTCAACCCTAAACAGACCAGAATATTAGAATCAAGTCCGAATCATGGACCCGGTTGTATGAATACGGCTTCGCTTGTCTCCACCCCCCCCCCTTTTAAATTTTAATTCCACCCCTTAGAAAGGCCCTCTGCACAAGCTCAGAGGACCCTCCTTCTTTGGATTTGATGCCACGGTACTAAATATTTGATGGGTGGTTTTTTTTCTCTCTCTCTCAAATCTCAGTTCCTCGCTGTAATATTGGGGTTTAGCTCTGCTTTTAGCCTGGCAAGGGGGCTGCTGAGCACATGGGGGAGGGAGGAAAACTAGCAGAGGGGGGGCATTCGAACCCAGATCTGGGCCTGTGACCACTAGGCTGCCCAGCTCAAAAAGCAGGAAAGACACCCCCCCCACCCCACCATGGGAAGGAAACAACAGCCAGAAGTGACCGGCTCAAATAATTTTAACCAGATCTGGGGGTGGGGGGGTTGGTGGTTGGTTTTCTGCAGGCAGACACTGCAGAGAGATGACATTGCAGGCAGACTTCCAACCGGTAAAGAAGGGCGACCCCTCCCTTCCCCGCTCTTCCTCCTGCCCCCTCCCCCCAAATAAAACAGATGGAATAGAAGATCTGGGACACTGTTTCCTGATTTTTGGGGTTGCCCCTTGGAAAAGGGGTGGGGGGGAAGGAAAAAGTGGGGTGGGGGGGAGAGCAGGGGAAGGTCTTTGGGGTGTGTCCAGAGTTCGAATGGCGACAGCTTCCTCAAACACCACCCCCTCCCCCCCCAGTTTCCTCATCTTTGCAAACAAGCGTTGGATGGAGAAGGCGGCAGGGAGGGAAGCAGTGCAGAGGTGCACACATCTGGGGCAAGGATGCACATTTTTAAAAAAAGAATAAGGAAGCAGGTGGGACATACCTGAAGGATGCTAAGGGAGGGGGGAGGGGGGGAGCTGGTTTATTTCTTGGTCCTGTCACTCATCCATCTCTCCATCACTTGGTGCATTTTCAAACACAAAGCCAGACTGGTTTTTTGGGGTGAGTGGGAGGTGAGGAGGGGGCTGCTGCTACTGCTGTTGGGTATCGGCTTCAAGGACACTCACCTGCCTCCGTCTGTCTGGCTGCCCGCCTGTCCTTCCCTGATCTCTGCTGCAGGGCTTGGTCCAACCCAGCCCTGCCCAGCTGTGCCAGCTCTCCCCCGGCTGAGCTCACCCCAGCAAAGCAGGGAGGAGGAGGAGGAGCCAAAGACCGCTCCCATTGCAATTTCTCTCCCCCCCCCCCGTCACTTATTTAACGCTTGCCGTGCTGGACTAAATTGGTGTCTCCAGGAGAAAGATGCCAAAGGGAACTCCCGGAGGTCATCCAGCTCAACCTCCTGTCAGAATGGAGCCGAAGTTTAACACACACACACACACACACACACACACACACACACACACACACTTGGGGGGTGGGTGGGAATTTAATTTGGAGAAGTAACCCTTACACACACACACAAACACACATGGAGACAGACAGACAGACAGACAGATAGATATGAAAATAGATTAGATAGATAGATAGATAGATAGATAGATAGATAGATAGATAGATAGATAGATAGATAGATAGATAGATAGATAGATGATAGATAGATAGATAGATAGATAGATGATAGATAGATAGATAGATAGATAGATAGATAGATAGATGATAGATAGATAGATAGATAGATAGATAGATAGATAGATAGATAGATAGATGATAGATAGATAGATAGATAGATAGATAGATAGATAGATAGAGGTAGTAGATGAAAATAGGTTAGATAGATAGAGATAAATAGAGATGAAAATAGATTAGATAGATAGATGATAAATAAATAGATAGATAGATGAAAATAGGTTAGATAGAGATGAAAATAGATTAGCTAGATAGATTTGAAAATAGAGATGAAAATAGATTAGATAGATAGATAGAGATGAAAATACATTAGATGCTACTTTCAAACACACACATCCATACACACATTGCAATGTGCAATTTATCCATCCCGCTCCGCCCCTGTGAGTAAGAATTCCAGGTGTCTTCCAAAGACCCACACATCTTTTAAAAATAAATATAGCCCCACAGGGGTGAACAACATTTGCAGGCAGATACTTTGGAGAGATGTAAACCAATGTCTGATTCAGAACTCTGCCTAGCAGGGAATCCAGCTCTTAATTGAAAGGTGACAAGTTTCTAGCCCTCACGATGGCACAGTGGCGCTTGTTTTGAATGTTGAACATTTCTGCCCAAAGGCGAACCTAAGATATGATCAGTTCGTCACGCAACTCCTAAAACTAAGAATAAGAAGAACCCGATTAAACGAATGAGTGGAAAATATGATGCTTCAGCCTGTTTATATTATGGTTAATCTTCGATTCGATTCAGTCTGGGATATTATTATTATATGATTGTATCACAGCAGCCAGTTGATTCGCTGGATTTGGCATTGATTGCTAGTCGGGCCCCACCCAGGGGCCTAGGAAGTCGTAACGTATTTTCGTAATATACGTGCAGATCCAAGCAGTGCAGCTTTTTGCATTTGACTGATGGTGATTTTGTCAAGTTTTAACTGTTTTAACTGTAATTCCAGTGCTTTTGGAATAGCACCCAGTGTGCCGATTACCACTGGAATTACCACTGCTGGTTTGGGCCATAATCGTTGGATTTCAATTTTTAAGTCCTGGTATTTCGCGACTTTTTCATGTTCCTTCTCGGCGACCCTGCTATCCCCTGGTATTGCGATGTCTATGATGGTAACCTTATTTTTCTCAACCAGTGTGACGTCTGGTGTGTTATGCGCTAGTATTTTGTCCATTTGTATACGAAAATCCCGCAGGATCTTGACCATCTGATTTTTGGTGACTTTTTCAGGCTTATGTTACCACCAGTTTGTTGTTGTTTTAATATTATAATTTTTGCACAAATTCCAGTGGATCATTTGTGCTACTGAATTGTGCCGCAATTTATAATCAGTCTGCGCGATTTTTTTACAGCAGCTGAGTATGTGGTCAACAGTTTCATCAACTTATTATTATAATATATTTATTATTATTACTACTACTATACGATTGTATCACAGCGGCCAGTTGATTCGCCGGATTTGGCATTGATTACTAGTCGGGCCCCACCCAGGGGCCTAGGACATCGTAACGTATTTTCGTAATATACGTGCAGATCCAAGCAGTGCAGCTTTTTGCATTTGACTGATGGTGATTTTGTCAAGTTTTAACTGTTTCAAATGTAATTCCAGTGCTTTTGGAATAGCACCCAGTGTGCCGATTACCACTGGAATTACCACTGCTGGTTTGTGCCATAATCGTTGGATTTCAATTTTTAAGTCCTGGTATTTCGCGATTTTTTTCATGTTCCTTCTCCTCAACTCTGCTATCCCCTGGTATTGCGATGTCTATGATTGTAACCTCCTTTTTCTCAACCAGTGTGATGTCTGGTGTGTTATGCGCTAGTACTTTGTCTGTTTGTTTATTTATTTATTAATTATTATTATTATTGCATCAACAGAATTGTATCACAGCGGCCAGTTGTTTCGCCGGATTTGGCATTAATTACTAGTCAGGCCCCACCCAGGGGCCTAGGACGTCGAATAATAATTATATAATAATAATAATAATAATAATAATAATAATAATAATAATAATAATAATAATAATAATATAAATTATTATTATTATTATTTGGTTATTATTAATATTTTGGCAATGGACATCGCTTTTTACATGTTTCATCCATAGCCGTGTAGATAATTATTATTATCATTATTATTAATAATCTCTTATTCATTAAACATGAAACTCAAGTCAACCGAACATTTAAAAATGTATCACAAATATTGACTGATGGTCGATGCCGGTTGCGATTACCATATAATTATCATTATATTATTGCTGTTATTATTATTATTATTATTATTGGTGCTTTATTCTGATCTTCACTTAGCAAACGGCATGGTTCGCTTAACAACTTGACCGCCGTGCTAAAATCAGACTCATGTTAAGAACTGCCTTGCTTAGCCACAGAGACTCCAGTCCCAACTGCCGTCGTTAAGATGAGGATTATTTCCATCTCCGTCCCTGACACGGTTTGAACAGAGAAGGAAGGAAGGAGAGAAGAAGAAAAGGAAAGGAGGAGGAGAAGAAGAAAAAAAAAGCCACAATCTTCCCTCGGTCGTCAGTTTCCACTTGGAAAATAATTTATTATTGGTAGTACACAAAGTCTTCCAACCGGCCCCTTAAGATACCTCATCTCCTCACCCAAAGACAAATCCCAGCTTAGTGGAGTCTCGTCCAGGTTCGAAGACCAGTAGCAGCAACTTGTCTGTTTCCTAAACAGACTACAATGCCAACCATCCCCAGCCGCCGACCCTTGGTGGCAAGGATTCACAGCCCCCTGGGAGGCTCAGGACGAAAAAAAATGGGAAAAAGCAGCATACATCATCTTTTAATAATGACCTTTGCGAGGTGGAGTGTGGGCAAACTGAATGGAGCTCAGTGTTTACTGGCCAGATGCCCTTCTTGTTGCCAGAGGGGAGTCTTTTTCAGCAGATATATTCTCGGTGTGAACGGAGAAATATCTGCCTCTACCTAGGGTCGAACTCACAGATTGTGAGGCCAGAGCTCCACCTCTAGGCCACCCCACCACTCACACTCTCTCTCGCTCACACACACACATACACAAACACACAACACACACACACAAAAGCAGCCTGTATCTCTGGCGAGAAACAAAATTGGAATTTATCCGCCTTCCTAAATAAGCCCCCTTATCGAAAGAAAATAAAAATAAAAATCCCATGGAGGGTGTAACGCAAGGAAAATATCCCCTCTTTTTCCCCCCCCCTTTTCCTGTTTCTGAATTATCCTGCAACCGTTTTAAAGAAATTCTGCTTTTCTCTCAAGTCCCAGCTAAAAATAAAATCCTCGGCAGAAATTTATTTCTGCCTCTTGTAGATTTTGTCGGCCAAATCCAGGAAAATCCGGTCGGGCAAACGGACGGCGTGTTGAGCGATTAAACCCACAATCTTGTGGTAGCTGTTTTCTTCGTAGCTTTGATATACGGCTTTTAAATCCTGTTCTTCGTAAAGAGCCTTCACACGATTAATCTTCTCCGCATTTCTTTGACCGTAGTTCTCCTACGGGATTCCCAAAAATAAAAATTTGGACGGTTTAAGCGTTAATTTTTCCAACTTCCCTCCCTCCCAGGTTGCGTCGGTCAGGACCGAACCTAAGAAATCATCCCCCTTTTTTGAATTTTGCACGATTCCCGCTCATAAGAAATGGTTCGTTTCTTGAGCAAGGTGCTATGGAAATAGTCCTCGGTTTACAACGCTTCGTTTAGCGACCGTTCGAAGTTACAACGGCACTGAAAAAAGCTATTTAGGACCGTTTTCCACACTTAATGACCGTTGCATTATCCCCGGGGGTTGCGTGATCTAAATTCGGATGCTTGGCAATTTGACTCATACTTATGACGGTTGCAGGTTCCGGGGGGGGGGTGTCACGTGATCCCCTTTTGCGACCTCCTGACGAGCCGAGTCACTGGGGAAGCCAGATTCACTTAGCAACTGTGTTCGTAACTTAACCGCGGTGATTCACATAACAACTGCGGCAAGGTCGTAAAATGGGCCAAAACTCACTTCAACCCTGTTCCTAACTTAACAAGTGTGGCGATTCGCTTAACAACCGAGGCAAGGAAGGTCGTAAAATGGGTTGAAGCTCCCTTCGACCCAGTTCCTAACTTAGCAATTGTGGCGGTTCACTTAACAACCGAGGCAAGAAAGGTCGTAAAACGGGGCAAAACTCCCTTCGACCCGGTTCCTAACTTAGCAAGTGCCGTGATTCACTTAACGAGCACAGCAAGAAGGGTTGTAAAATGGGACAAAACTCACTTAAAACAAGGTTTATCGCTTAGCGAGGGAAATTTTGGGCTGAATTGCGGTCGTACGTCAAGGAGTAACCAGAAGGGGATGTGCAAATTTCCAGAGAATAAGGAGTATGTGCAGTCAATCTTGGATGCATTCAGTGGTTGTTGGAAAACTTGGTTTGTTGTTCAATTAACCAGGTTACCTCCAAAATCTTTCTCTGCTCCGGAGATGCCTGTTTGAGGCTCTGCACCACCAACCAGCTGCATTTGTTATCCTGAATATCCGTCCCTATTTTCCCCGTTACTTGGGGGTCCCCAAAATTGTCGAGGAAGTCGTCCTGCAGGGAGAAAGGTCATTTTATTAAAATCTCTGGAATTTCTTTTCAACCATCCAGGAGGGAGGCTTCAAATGTATTTCACGCGGCCCTGTTTTCTGCAGATCGGTCTCGTTCCTTTCGCACGGATCTCCGAGCACGTAGGTGTAATAACGGAACAATAACAGTTCAAAGGGACCTTGTAGGTCATCTAGTCCAACCCGTGTGGCTGCTGAGAATGAACCCAAACCGGTTTATCCACTGCCTTGCAAAACTTCCTGCTTTTCTTGATTCCACCCACCACCCCCTCCCACCTAATTAGGCCAAAATTGCATTTATTCCAGGAATCCGGGCAGACACGAAAGACTGGCCAGTTAAAAGTGAATTTTGCACACATATTTTTTAATGCAGAAGTATTCTGAGCGAGGCTTCCCAAGAGCCTGAAGCGAACTCCTTGTCCCAACAAAAAAAACACTTTTTATTAACTGACTGTGAATTCTGCTCATTCGCATCCAGCAAAGTCTTTCGAGGGAGGATTTACGGTCACAGACCTTCTCTGGCTTGGAGAGCTGCCAGGCCGATATCTGCAGAACTTGGCCAGGAGTCTCCGAGAGTCACGAACCAATTAAGCGAACTAATGGACTCCTGCAAGCTCCACTCCCCTGTCGCTCCTCTGGGAGGGGCCATTCACCGTCCACCTGTGGCCTTACTCCCAAGTCTCCCCCCGTTCTTTAGCTGTTCCCTTCGTCCGACAAATCTGGGAACAGGCTCCAGCTGTTCTTCTGCCCCACTGATGTCCGACTCCGAAGGCAGCTGATAACTGGCATATGGCTTTGGCTCCATCTCTGCCTCCGACACAGAGCCCTCCTCAGAGCCTTCCCCAAACTCCAGGACTGGCCCAGGTTCCTCCTCCCCAACCCTCCTCACTGTCCAAATCTGCGGCCAGATCCACTGGCTGGCCACAACAAAAAGCCAGATTAACTTCGAATCTCCAAGGTACGGATTTAAGCTAATATGTGCAGTACCGTCTTGCTACCAATAGAGGGCTTCGGAGAACAGTGGATTTATTTAGAACCCCCAGCAGGTTTCTAGTCCTGATAGAGGCCACTTTTTGCAGAGATGACAAACAAACAAAAACAAAACAAACCAGGTAAATGAAGAAAAATCGCCAGTTTTGTTCCTCCGAGTCTGGATGTCCCATGTTCAAATCCCAAGCCATCTTAATTTAAAATTAATAATAATAATAATAATAATAATAATAATAATAATAATAATAATAATAATAATAATAATAATAATAATAATAATAATAATAATAATAATAATATATTATTATTATCATCATCATCATCATCATCATCATCATCATCATCATCATCAACATCATCAAATGTATTTTTCCATCCATCTCTTGACCCAAAACTTGCAGAAACAATACCTGGATTTGAAAAAATTCCCCCATCTCCATAAGGATGGCCTTGGCGTGAGCGTGCTCTTCTTCGCTGTCGATGCCAGCCTAAGTGAGGAAGAGGAGGAGAAAGGAAAAAAAAAATTAAACAAGAAACTACACGGATAAACTTTGCAACGAGCATTGAGTAAGATACAACTCCTAGTATATCCGCCTGTTCCTCTACTTAATGGTTCTAAAGGGGACCGGTCCCATGACGAGCTCCGTTTTATGGCCTTTTTTTTGCCGTGGTTGTTAAAGCAAGCACTGCAGTTTTTAAAGCAAATTGTCCCTTTTGAGCCAAAGACATTGGAAAAAGCAATGCAACTTTTTAATGTTTCCTGCCAGCAAACTCACCATGTACAGGGCAGCTGCCACCGGTAAATAAAACGAGTAATAGGCCGTTTTGTGCTTCACGATGGCTTTGTACCTGCCGAAGGAAGCAGAGAGCTTCAGCGTTTAGGAGAAGGAAGAGTCCCTTGCAACCGTTTTAACAGGGTAACAGAGTTGGAAGGGACCTTGGAGGTCTTGTAGTCCAGCCCCAAGGGAGGGAGGGAGGAAGGGAAGCAAAATAACAGAATATCAAAGCTGCTAGGGACCTTGGGGGTCTTGTAGTCCAACCGGAAGGAAGGAAGGAAGGAAGGAAGGAGGGAGGGAAGGAAGGAAAGCAAAATAACAGAATATCAAAGCTGAAAGGTATTCTAGTCCAACCCCAAGGAAGCAAGGAAGGAAGGAAGGTGGGAGGGAGGGAGGGAGGGAAGGAAGGAAGGCAAAATAACAGAATAACAGAGCTGGAAGGGACCTTGGAGGTCTTCTAGTCCAACCTCAAGGGAGGGAGGGAAGGAGGGAGGAAGAGAGGCAGGAAGGAAGGATAACTAAGTCACAAGTCATTTGTTCACTGCTGCTATAAATTTGGACGGTCATTAAACTGACGGTTTTTAATCCAGGACCACCGGTGTGGTGGGGGTGAAACGTCTCCTCACCGTTCTTCGGTGAAGGAATCCAGGTTGATCTGAAAGAGGTCCAAGGTTTGGCCCAGCTCGGTCTGGTAGGATGACTGTGAAAACACAGGAGAGAGGAAAAGAAGGTGAAAAGAAAGAAAGAAAAGATTAAAAGAAAGGAAGAAAAAGGCCAGACGGTCTATATTCAATAAAACGCGTGGGATGTAGATTAAAATCGCTACTTGTGGATAACTAAGTAATCGAAATGTCCACTATATAAAATTAAACTTGAGGATATGTATTATGAAGAGTAAAAACAGAATAATAAGATGGAAAGGATATGTTACATTTGATTACTTTAGAGAGGCAAATGAGGATATTGTTTATATATTGAGGAGAAAGAGGAAGAATATGGAATGAAAATAAAATGACTGAAATGTAAAATGGAAATACGACGTAAAACGAACCACGCATAAAAAGAAAATATAAAGTGGGCAGGAAAACCGGACAACGCTTTGCTTATAAAAGAAGTTAAAATATGGAACAAAATACGTATTTTCCAAAGAAAAAGGTCATAAAATTCAACTTATTTCCGCCCTCCGCGCAGCCTTTCTGCCCCACCCAAAAATAAAACAGCCCAATTTAAAGGCGGGGGCTGGCCCTCAACGAGGAAGACTTGATTGTCGTGCCCACCTGGAGGAAAAGCTCCATCAAATTCAGATAGTACGGCTGGTCTCGGCAGTGCCGCTTCAGCAGCTGGTAAACGCTTGATTCCACCAGGAGCCCGTCGTTAACGGCATCCAAGCCGATCCCTTCCTGCAAGAGAGGACGCCCCCGGAAAAAAAAAAAGGGAAAAGGAACCAGGAATTACAAGGGAAATCAAGTCAGCCCTAAATCCTAGTTTGGACTTCCTTGCAAATGTAAAAACAAACAAGCAAACAAACCACAGCCTCTAAACATTTAGTTCTCGACTTTAAGACCACGGTTATATTTTCTTTTGCGAGCGGGCAGTGGCATGCCCTTTTTTTAAAAAAATGCAGTTTTTAAAAAAGGCATGCTGGTGTGTTTACAGAAAAAAAGTGACAATAAAGTTTATCTCATCCTCTGTTCTCTTCTCCCTATCCTATCTTCTTCTCCCTGAGATCCTCTCCCATCTCCTCTCTTACCCTATCCTCTCTTCTGTATTCTATTCCTATTCTCTTCCATCTCTTCTCTTCTTTCATAACTCTATTCTTTTATTTTATTTTTCTATTCTATTCTTCTGTTCTATTCTATAGTCTATTCTATTCTATATTCTATGTTCTATTCTATATTCTATTCTATATTCTATGTTCTATTCTATATTCTATGTTCTATTCTATATTCTATTCTATTCTATATTCTATGTTCTATTCTATATTCTATGTTCTATTCTATATTCTATTCTATTCTAGATTCTATGTTCTATTCTAGATTCTATGTTCTATTCTAGATTCTATGTTCTATTCTATGTTCTATTCTATTCTATATTCTATGTTCTATTCTATGTTCTATTCTATATTCTATTCTATATTCTATTCTATATTCTATGTTCTATTCTATATTCTATTCTATTCTATATTCTATGTTCTATTCTATATTCTATTCTATATTCTATGTTCTATTCTAGATTCTATGTTCTATTCTATATTCTATTCTATATTCTATGTTCTATTCTAGATTCTATGTTCTATTCTATATTCTATTCTATATTCTATGTTCTATTCTAGATTCTATGTTCTATTCTATATTCTATTCTATTCTATATTCTATGTTCTATTCTATGTTCTATTCTATATTCTATTCTATATTCTATTCTATATTCTATGTTCTATTCTAGATTCTATGTTCTATTCTATATTCTATTCTATATTCTATGTTCTATTCTATGTTCTATTCTATATTCTTCTATATTCTATTCTATATTCTATTCTATATTCTATGTTCTATTCTATATTCTATTCTATATTCTATGTTCTATTCTATATTCTATTCTATATTCTATGTTCTATTCTATATTCTATATTCTATTCTATATTCTATATTCTATATTCTATTCTATATTCTATGTTCTATTCTATATTCTATTCTCTATTCTCTATTCTATATTCTATGTTCTATTCTATATTCTATTCTACTTGTATTCTGTTCTATTCTATATTCTATTCTACTCTTATTTTATTCTTATTCTATTCTATTCTATTCTCTGTTCCCACTGCCTTAAGAAAGTTCAAACATTCTTAAAGATCCATCTCATCCTGGGCATCCTTTTTTTTTTGAACTATTGCCATCCGGCAAACAGTGCAGTAAAAACAAGGACAAATAGATCTAAAAAGCAGCTTCTATCCCAGGGCAATAACTACATTGAATTCTACGGTATAGTGCAATATTAATGCAATATCAGGGGGGTTTCAATTCAGTTGTACAGCATCTGAAGGATGTGTGTGTTTTTATTTTTATAGTTATAATGTGCACTAAAGATGGCCTTTGATTTTGTTGTGCGATGTGCAATGATAAAGTAAAAAACTAAATACGAAACTAAACTAAAACTAAACTAGTTTGAGAGAAGCAATGGTGTTGTGCAAACTCCTTTCAATGGTCGGTTTTTTCCCAAGTTAAAAAAAATCAGAATTGTCCCAAGGCCACTAAATTAAACTAAACTAAACTAAAACTAAATTAAATCTAAAACTAAACTAGCCCAGTTTGAGAGAAGCAATTGTGTTGTGCAAACTCCTTTCAAGGGTCAATTTAAGTTTTTTTTTAAAAAATCAGTATTGTCTCAAGGCCAAATGGAAGAACATTAAAAAAAAAAAAAAAACCCAGGATTTCCTCGTCTTTGCAGCCAGTATTTTTTGGATCTGCTCAAACTAACCTGTCTGTACCAGCAAGGCCGGCCTCGGCGGGTCAGAGAAGAGTCCATGATATCATCCGCGATAAGGAAAAAGGCCTGGAGCTGCAATTAAAAACCAGAGGTTGCCAAGGGAGACAGACATTCTTTCTGCTTTGCCAATCGGGACCTTTGTTGGGAAATCACGACGTTAAGGACTAGTGCACGCTAAGGAAGAGCGATTCCGCTCCCCCCCCCCCAAAAAAAAAACAAAACCACAAAGGAATTTTTTACCAGTTCAACGCACCAGCCCACAACCAGGGCGATGCGGAAGGTTTTCGGGTCAGGCTGATCCGGTTTGGCTAGTTCCCGAATAGCGGCCACCACCGTCAATCCGCGGTTGTATTTACCACCGACGGCGTTATATTCGATCACCTGTGGGGGAACAAAACCCACCAAAAATGTCAGAGAATTGTGGCGATTGTCTCTAAGAAGAGATCCGATTTCCGCTGAATCCCACGGTTCTTGGATCTCCTCTTGGTCTCCAGTTCACCCCACCTGGCATTACAGCTACTCCTCAACTTACGACTAAAACCATGGTCATTTAACGACCCCATAATCCCTTGCAGGGTGGTGTCTGGGCAACTGAATGGAGCTAGCTGAGTGGCCAGCTGCTCTTCATGTTGCCAGAGCGGAGTTTTGTTTAGCAAATTGTACTTGCAATGATGGTATAATGCACCGGTCTTCAAACTCTTGCTTAGATTTTAAGTTCCCGTCGGCGTACCAAATTCTTTTGTCGATTTTATTGCAAAGCAGGATTTTGCACGGGCTCAGGTCTCACCCTTTTGAGCCTGTTGACGGCATCGGACAACTCAGGGACGTGAAGTTCGTTTTCCAACAGGTCCCGGACAATTTGGGGGAAGAAATTCACAAATTCTTCCTTGTCCGTAACGGCAGAGTGATGCTTTCCACTTTCGCTCATGCTTTTCCAAGCCCACAGACCTGCGGGAGGGAAAGGGCGGTGTTAAAACAACTCGCCTCCATCTTATCGGCCCCGTGGGTTTAACCCAGTTTTTCTTGAGTAGATAAAACTCATCTGTTTGATTTAAGTGTAAACAAATTGCTGTCTTGAGCTTGTTTTGTTTTCGTGCAGATGTTTCATGACCCAGCTAGATAACATCATCAGTGCTAGAAGGGAGATGGGTTTACGGGGGAGGAGGAGGAGGAATGTGGGGTCCTTGGTGCTCTCTGAGCTTGGTGGTTTTCTTGCAGACGTTTCATGACCCAACTAGGTAACGTCATCAGTGCTAGAAGAGAGGGGAGGGGGGTTGTGGACAGGGGGAGGAGGAGGGGGAGGTGAAGGAAGAGGAGGAGGAGGAGAAGGTAGAGGAGGAAGAAGAGGAAGAGGACTGTGGGGTCCTTAGTGATCTCTAAGCTTGGTTATTTTCTTGCAGACGTTTCATGACCCACCTAGGGAACATTATCAGTGCTAGAAGGGAGAGAGAGGAGGAAGAGGAAGAAGAAAAAGATTGGTGCTCTCAGAGCTTAGCTGTTTTCTTGCTAAACTTTCAGAAATTGGCATAAAAGGATTATTTCGCAGGATGGGACACCCTCAGAATTTCTAATTTTAACATTCCCTGGGAGGACTTCAAAACTAGCTTGAGCATTTACTCAAGCGGGATCTTGCCCCAGGGAGGGGTTGGTCTAGATGACCTTTGAGGTCCATTTTGATGGTACACTAAATTCCCAACGCTTGTCGTTTCCTTGCTCCCGCGAAAGATGGGTACTCCTATCCAAAGCTTTAATCTTTACTAAATATTTTAAATGTTTCAAATATTACATATTTTAATTTTAAATGTTAAATATTTTAATTTTAAATG
Source organism: Natrix natrix natrix (assembly GCA_029891615.1). Classification (NCBI taxonomy): domain Eukaryota; kingdom Metazoa; phylum Chordata; class Lepidosauria; order Squamata; family Natricidae; genus Natrix; species Natrix natrix. The sequence continues at coordinate 206,284 of JAKRSK010002356.1, forward strand.
TTACATATTTTAATTTTAAATGTTAAATATTTTAATTTTAAATGTTACATATTTTAATTTTAAATATTAAATATTTTAATTTTAAATGTTACATATTTTAATTTTAAATGTTACATATTTTAATTTTAAACATTAAATATTTTATCAATTTTATCGATTGCGTGCGTTATATATCCTGCTGAATTTTTAACGCTAACCATGATAAATCTGGCATTTTTCTCGTCTTGCTATAGCAAATGATAAAAGAAATGTGGACAGGTAAAAGCTCACCTTTCTTTGCAGGAAAAAAAATGGGGAAACTACCAGCCTTCCTCAAATGCGGAAAAACAGCCCTGCCAGATAGAGGAAGGCGACTCTCCCGATCGATTGCAGCTTCGCAGCGCTCTCTCCAAAAACCTAAGGCAGAAATGAACAAGCAACGTTTGCAACTCGCCCCTAAGGTTGCAAAGATCATGTGGACTAGCGCCTTAGCCTAAAAAATTTTGGTTTGCAAAGAAAGGGTTATTCCGGCAAACGGCTGCTTCTGCAGAGAAAAAAAAAGGAAGGGGGGTTCTTAACCCAGAGCCGCAGCCATCAAAATGCAGAATAATACAGATACTTTTTTAAATGCAACACTTACCTTTGTTAACCTTCTAAGCTTATCTCAGCACTAAAGACAGATTTTGCTCGGTCGCCCACTATGGTATTACATGCCTATGGCGCCGAAATGCCCTCTGTGTTTTGTAGTCCCGGCGCTAGCAGGACGCCGCGGAAAGAACGCAGGCGCGGACTACGACGCCCAGGAAGCCTCGCGGGAAAGACAAAAAAACGGGCCGTGGTAAGTATAGACGATGGCAAGGTCAGCCTCCGGATTGGCTTTCTCCATCGGATGAAGACGGGCCATGGAGTGAAGAGCCAATCGGAGGCAGGGAGAGGAGGAGCTGGGAGCTCGAGGGAGTTGGGGATTGGCTGGAAGGGGGAAAAGGGAGAAGTTGGAAGATGGGGCGCTTTCCTCGTTCTATTTCTGAATTAATTTAACCGTTTAAGGTCGGGAAAGAATTAGGGTGCAACCTATCTTTTTCTGTCTGCCTGTCTGTCTGTCTGTCTGTCTGTCTATCTTTTTTTCTCTTTCCTCTTTTTCCTTTTTTCCTTTCTTTCCTTCCTTCCTTCCTTCTCTTTTTCTTTCCTTCTTTATCTTTATTTCTTTTTCTCTTTTTTTCTTTCCTTCTTTCTTTTTCCTTTTTCCCTTCTTTCTTTTTTCTTTCTTTTTTCTTTCTTTCCTTCTTTTTCTTTCCTTCTCCCCTTCCTTCTTTACTTTCCTTTCTTCTTTCTTTTTCTTTCTTTTCTCCTTTCTTTTCTTTTTTCTTCCTTCCTTCTTTCCTTCCATCTTCCTTATCCCTTCCTTCCTTCTTTCGCTTTGCTTCCTTCTTCTTCCTTTTCAATTTATCTCTCTTGCTCTCTTTTTTGATCAACTTTTTCGATCAACCGAGTTGGCAAAGAATTCATGCCTGCGGGATTAATTTCCGTTAATTCTGGTGAACAACCTGCCCAAAAGGGGGGCAATCTCTCACAAAACCAATATCATAAATATACTTTCACGCCCCAGGAAAGGACAGCTTGATTCTCCTGGGCCTGGGACATTAAGCCTTTTCTCTTTGGAAACAGGGGCTTGTGAAATAAACCACTATGATCTCAGTTGGTCATCCCGGTGCGGGATCTCCAGATCTACCAATCTGGGAAAAGCTGAGTTTGTGCCACAGGGCAAGAAATCAGGGCTGTCGCTCTCCTTCTCTGCCCCCCCCCCCTCTCCTTCTGTCTCTTCCCCCTCTCGCTTCCTGTCCCTTTTGCTTTAGAATAGAATAGAAAAACAGATTTGGAAGGGACCTTGGAGGTCTTCTAGTCCAACCCTCTGCCTAGGCAGGAAGCCCTACACCACTTCAGACAAATGGATATCCAACATCTTCTTAAAAATCTTCTTTTCTGGAAGGGAGGGAGGGAGGGAGGGTGGGAGGAAGGAAGGAAGGAAGGAAGGAAGGAAGGAAGGAAGGAAGGAAGGAAGGAAGGATGGATGGATGGATTTGGAAGGGACTTTGGAAGTCTTCTAGTCCAACCCCCTGCTTAGGCAGGAAGCCCTACACCATTTCAGACAAATGGATATCCAACATCTTCTTAAAAACCTCCTTTTCAGGAAGGAAGGAAGGAAGGAAGGAAGGAAGGAAGGAAGGAAGGAAGGAAGAAAGAAAGGATGGATTTGGAAGGGACTTTGAAGATCTTCTAGTCCTACCCCCTGCTTAGGCAGGGAACCCTACACCACTTCAGACAAATGGATATCCAACATCATCTTAAAAACATCAAGTTGTTTGAGGCTTTCTCTCTCTCATTCTTTGTTTCTTCCTATTTCTTTCTTCCTCTGTCTCCTTTTCCTTCTTTCTCATTCTCTTTTTCTGTCTCTTTCGTACTCATTCTCTCTTTTTCTGTCTGTCTTCTTTTTTATTCACTTTCTGTTTTTGTATCTCTTTTTCTTTCTTTCTCATTCTCTTTTTCTGTCTCTCGTTCTCTGTCTCCTTTTCTTTTTCTGTCTCTTTTTCTTTCTCTCTGTCTCTCTTTCTGCCTCTTTCCCTCTCTCACTCTCTCTCTCTCATTCTTTGTTTCTTCCTTTCTTCCTCTGTCTCTTTTTCCTTATTTCTCATTCTCTTTTTTGTCTCTTTTGTACTCTTTTTCTGTCTTTTTCTTTCTTATTCACTTTCTGTTTCTCCTTTTTCTCTTTCTCATTCTTTTTCTGTCTCACATTCTCTGTCTCCCTTTCTCTCCCCCCCTCTCTCACCACACACACACACACACACACACACACACACACTTCAAGGCAGGAAAAGCCTGACACACTTTCAGGAGAAGTTGCCCGGTGCTTAATCCCGCCAATAATATTCAGGAAAACTGGTTTTGGAAAAAAAAGAGACTTAGCCTCAGCTACCCCTGTTTTTTAACTGCAGCTGCTGCTGTGGCTGCGGCAACTGGGTGTGGTTGTGAGTTTTTTGTGCAGGGGAGGAAATCTCTCCACGAAAGGGGCTGGGCCCAGAACTCTCAGCCCTGCTGTCCTTTCCGCCTTGCTTGGAGTCCCCAGCAAGGGAAAAAAAGGGGAAATAGAGACCTCAACAGGCTTGTATGACCTTTGACTTCTTATATTTTCTCATCCAGGGCTTGGGACGAGCCCCTGTCCCTCCCAGAGGCAGGGAAAAAAGGGGGAGGGCTGGGAGCAAAGGTCAAGGGCTCCCGTTTGCAAAACAGGGAAGGCGTTGGCCGTCCTGGCATTCAAAGCGGTTTTCATTATTTGTGGCCTTTGCAGCAAGCATTCCGTTGGGCGACGTTTGCAGCCAGGAGGGAGTGGAGGAAGAAGGCTCGAGGTCCGGGGCCTTGCATGCTTTTCCGCTTCTCTCTTTCTCTGTCTCAAATCGCAGAGAGAAAAATCTGCTAAGATCTCCCTGGGTCAGACGGATCCCGGGAGGTTGCAAAGCTGGGCCCAAAGATTGCAGGAAGCCCGTGGGGACTAAGTCATAAGTCGCATTTTTTTTCAGGGCTGTTGTAAAACTTCTGAATGGTCCCTAAAACGACTGTTTAATGCCAAGAGCGGAAGGGAGTTGTATAAGAAAAATACATAAACCAAGGGTAGGAAGTGTATATGTAACACTGCAGGGGTTTGTTACTCTGTACCCAAACAAAAATGCTTTTGAAATTCACCCAGCTTTGTTTCAAAGTTCTTACTAGCTCCTTCCCTCTCTTTTTCCTCTCCTCTCCCCTCCTCCCCTCCTCTTCCTTTCCCATTCTTCCCTTTTCTTCCCTTCCTTCCATCCCTCCTCCTTCCCTTCTTATCCTTCCCCTTTCCTTCCTATTCTTTCCTTTCCTTTTAATTCTTTCCTTTCCTTTTCTGTTTTTTCCCTTCCTTTCTTTTCCTTTTAATTCTTCACTTTCCTTTTCTACTCTTTTCTTTCTTTTCCTTTTAATTCTTTCCTTTTCCCTTTTCTATTTTTTTCCTTTCCGTCCCTCCATCCCTCTTCCATTCCTTTTTCTTTCCATCCTTCCCTTTCCCCCATCCCTCCTCCTTTCCTTTCCCTCTCCTTCCTTCCTTGTCTATCTTTTCCCACTCCCTCCCTTATTTTTTCCTTTCCCCTTCCCTTCCCTCTCTTCTCTCTCTCTTCCTTCCCATTTCTCCCCCTCCCATTATTTTCCTTCCCTTTGTACTCTATTCTCTTCCCTTCTCCAAATTTGTCTTCTCTTCCTCTTCTGTGGAAACCAAAGAAATGCACAAGGAATGTTGCGTGTTCCCAGGCTCTCTCTCCCCGCCCTCTCTCCCTGGGTTGGCCTACCTCGGAGGGCTCCAATGAAGATAAATGGGGGAGGGGGAATCCCTAGTAGGGCTTGCTGCCTGCATCTTCACGAGAAAAGCAGAAATCCACCTGTTCTGCCAGAGGCGTACAACAATTAGGATAAAAATACATTTGGATGTGGTGGCTCAGTGGCTGCTGAGCTTGTCGATCAGAAAGGTTGGCAGTTCAGCGGTTCGAATCCCCAGCGCCGCCTAGTGGAGCGAGCTCCCCTTCCTCGTCCCAGCTTCTACCAACCTAGCAGTTCGAAAGCACATAAAAATACAAGTAGAAAAATAGGAACCAACTTTGGTGGGAAGGGAACAGCTTTCCATGCGCCTTCGGCGTTGAGTCACGCCAGTCGCATGACCACGGAGACGTCTTCGGACAGCACTGGCTCTTCGGCTCTGAAACGGAGATGAGCACCGCCCCCTAGAGTCGGGAATAACTAGCACCTATGCGCGAGGAAAATCTTTACCTTTACCTTACGTTTGGACAATAGAATAATAAAGGCGCTTTGAGAGAGGCCGATGGATCTGTGATGGAGCCACGCTGTGGACTTGGGACTTAGCTAGTCATTGTTTAACTAGGAAAGTCAGCATTCACTTCGGGGTGTAAACGGGCAAGGCGCTTTAGAAGGAGGAGGAAGATGGACGGTGAGTCCCAAGCTGGGGAAAAGGGTCGGTGGGTTTCTTAATTTCCTGCAAGGGCGGAACACAAAGAATGGACCTCAAATGCAGAGTTGGAGACCCTGCCGTTTATTATTTGAGGGGCTGCCCCAAAGAGGAGTTAGGGGGTCAAGCTATTCTCCAAAGCACCCGAAGGCCAGACAAGGAAGAATGGATGGAAACTGACCGAGGAGAGATTCAACCTAGAAATAAGGAGGGATTTCCTGACAGTGAGAAGACTCAACCGATGGAACAGAAGTTGCCTTCGGAAGTTGTGGGAGCTTCATCACTTGAGACTTTCAAGAAGAGCTTGGACTGCCCTCTGTCAGAAATGGTGTAGTAGGATCTACTGCTTGAGTGGGGGGTTGGACTAGATGACCTACAAGGTCCCTTCCAACTCTGTTATCTATCTAAGATGATCAAAGGCCTGGAGGCTAAAACATACGATGAACAGTTGCAGGAACTGGGCCTGGCTGGTCTAGTGAAAAGAAGGACCAGAGGAGACAGGAATAGCATCTTCCAATATTTGAGGGGCTGCTACAGAGAAGAGGGAGTCAAGCTATTCATCCCTGGAAGCTTTCAAGAAGAGATTGGAGTGCCCTCCATCAGAAATGGTGTAGTAGGATCTACTGCTTGAGGGGGGGGGGTTGGACTAGATGACCTACAAGGTCTCTGTCTCCCTTTCTCTCTCCCTCCCCCCCTTCTCTCTACACACACACACACACTTCAAGGCAGGAAAAGCCTAACACACTTTCAGGAGAAGTTGCCCGGAGTTTAATCCCGCCAATAATATTCAGGAAAACTGGTTTTGGAAAAAAGAGAGACTTAGCCTCAGCTACCCCTGTTTCTTAACCACTGCTGCTGCTGTGGCTGCGGCAACTGGGTGTGATTGTGGGTTTTTTGTGCAGGGGAGGAAATCTCTCCACGAAAGGGGCTGGGCCCAGAACTCTGAGCCCTGCTGTCCTTTCCGCCTTGCTTGGAGTCCCCAGCAAGGGGAAAAAAGGGGAAAATAGAGACCTCAACAGGCTTGTATGACCTCTGACTTCTTATATTTTCTCATCCAGGGCTTGGGACGAGCCCCTGTCCCTCCCAGGCAGGGGTTGGACTAGATGACCTACAAGGTCCCTTCCAACTCTGTTAATCTGTGTCTAATTACGCGTTGCTCAGTAAGCGAGCCCAGCTTCATCTTTTCGCTCTCTCTCTCCCCAGCAGGTGCCCAGAACCACCCTCAAGACATGGCTGGCCTTGCCCAGGAGCTGGGCACGGCTTTCTTCCAACGGCAGCAGCTTCCCGCCTCCATGGCTGACACATTTTTGGAACATCTGTGCCTGCTGGATATTGACTCCGAGCCCATCACCGCCCGTAGCACCAGTATCGTCTGCACCATTGGTGAGGCGTCGCTTTGGGGGGCAGGATTATGGGAAAGGGATGGGGAAGGACAGGGCTAACACACCCCTCCCTGGCAGAGTCCCCGTGTAGTTTTGCAAGAAGGATAATTTGGGGGGAAGATGAAAAGGGCTGGAGAATTGGGGAAGGGAAGGCTTGTTCTGGAACCGTGGTCACCAACTGGTGGTCCAGAGAAAAATTACTTGCATTTTTTTATATTGCACTCAATCAGGGGTCCTCAACCTACGGCCCCTGGGACGGATACGTGCAATGAATGCTTGTGTTGCTGCAGAGAGTCTCCCCCTTCGGGGTCTTTTTGTGGGGGGCAGAAATTCCCACTTGGGGTCTGCTTCGGCCTCCTGGTGGGGGGCTTTGGGTGAAGGCTGGAGGGAAGCACCACTGGTGGGGAAGAGCCGGAGGGCCTCGTTCCAGTGGGACTGCATCCTGGCCTGGAACTGGCTGACCATCTCAGCCCGCTGAGCCTCCAGGCACCGGGACCTGGTCTTGCACTCCCGCAGGACTTCCCTCTGCTTGGAAAGCCCATGCTCCTAGTCCTCAGTGAGGTACCTCTGCTGAGCATCCTTCTCGGTCAGATCCAATTTGAACTGAGCTCTTTTTCCAACTCTTTCTCCTGGGGGCTGCTTAGCTCCAGCAGTGGCTTCCTGTTGGGGCCCTAAGGAGCCCAGGTGGGCAGGTGAAGAGTGGCAAGGAGAGGCTTGCAAGGTGCCCCTCGATGTGAATGACATCAAGTTGGCCACTCCCACCCAGTCACATGACCACCTTGCCACGCCCACCCAGCTGGTCACTAGGCGGATCATATTAGCGGTCCGTGGGATGTAAAATTATGAATTTAGTGGTTCCTGAGGTCTGAAAGGTTGGGGACTCCTGTTCTGGAAGATGGCAGGGGACCCTGTATTTTGGGGGGTCCTGTCTTGCAGCCCCCCTCTCCCAAGGAGGCTTCCAGAAAGCAGTTTTATCTCTCCACCCTCTGTTGTAGGCCCAGCATCGCAGAAGGTGGAGATGTTACGTGAAATGATCAAAGCCGGCATGAATATCGCACGGTTGAATTTCTCGCATGGATCGCACGAGGTATTAAGGAGAGAAGGAGGGAGGGAGGAATAGATATACGAAGGTCTGCAGAAGGAAGGAAGGTGAGGGAGGAATGGGGATAAAAAAGAAAGGAAAAGAAGGAGAAAAAGAGAAAGAAAGGGAAAGAAGTAAGGAAAGGAAAAGAAAGAAGGACGGAAAGGAATTAAAAGGGAAGGTAGGAATGAGCGAAGGAAGGATGGATGGAAGGAAGGAAAGAAAGAAAGGGAAAGATTAGAAGGGAAAGAAAAAGGAAGGAACAATGAAAAGGGGAAGGAAGGACAGCAGAAGGAAGAGAGAAATCGGGGGAAGGAAGAAAGGAAAAAAAAGATTAGAAGGGAAGGAGAAAGGAATGGACGGCGAAAAGGGGGAGGAAGAAAGAGAGGAAGGAACAAATAGGGAAGGAAGGAAGGAAGAATGGAAGGAGGAGAGAGGACGGGAGAGAAGGAAGGAAAGACGAAAGGAACAAATTGGGGGAGGAAGGAGGGAAGTAAAGGGAAAGATTAGAAGGGAAGGAGAGAGGAAGGAACAACGAAAAGGGAGAGGAAGAACGAGAGGAAGGAACAAATTGGGAAGGAAGGAAAGAAAGGAAGGTTTTCTGAGATGACAACGAAGACCTTGAATTCAATTCCAATTCATTTCATTTCAGTACCATGCCAAATCCATTGCAAATATCCGTGAAGCCGCGCAAAGCTTTGCCACGAATCCACTCTTCTACCGGCCCGTGGCCATCGCTTTGGACACCAAAGGCCCCGAAATCCGGACAGGGTTGATTAAAGGGGTGAGATTGAGATCCAAAACTTCCTCCCCGCCCCCCGGTCCCGTCCCACTTGGTTTCGTTCAACGACGCCGATTCTTAGTGGAGTAAGACTTCCTTGCGTTTCCGGTTTGCGATCTTTTTCCCAGGGCGAGAACCGAGAAGTTGAACTGGTCAAAGGATCCCGCCTGATTGTGACCACCGATCCGGCCTTCCGGGAACAATGTGATTCGCAGACGATTTGGGTGGATTACGTCAACTTGCCCAAAGTTGTGAGAGTTGGCGGGAAGATCTTTATTGACGATGGGCTGATCTCCTTATTGGTCAAAGAACGCCGTGAGTGTTTTCCCAGCGTGGATCTCTTTTTCTATTTATAGCAGGGCTTCTCAATGTTGGCAACTTTAAGATGGGTGGGCTTCAGCTCCCAGAGTCCCCCAGCCACCTTGAATTAAGATAGATGGGCTTAATTCCCACAATCCCCCAATCCGTTGAAATCTCGATTCTCTCCCTTGTGCCCCTCTCCTCACCAACCCCTCGTTTCTGCGCTAACCGCTAGGTCCCGGCAGTTGTGTGGTCGAGGTGGAGAACGGCGGGATGCTCTGTAGCCGGAAGGGAGTCAACCTGCCGGGGGCTATAGTGGACCTGCCAGCGTTGTCCCAGCGCGACAGGCAAGACCTGGAGTTCGGGGTGCAACAGGGGGTGGATATGATCTTCGCCTCCTTCATCCGGAAGGCCGAGGATGTGATTGGCATCCGAGAGGCGCTGGGGGAACGCGGCCGTCACATCAAAATCATCAGCAAGGTCGAAAGCCACGAGGGGGTCAAAAGGTAATCCTCAAAAGCTTCTTCTTCTTTTTTTCGGACTTCCCCGGCCGTCCCCGACTTACGACAGTTCGTTTAGTGACCATTCGAAGTCACCGCGGGGCTTTTAAAAGCGACTTGCTGTCGTTTTTCACACTTAACGGCCGTTTCTTGCCCCCTCCCCTTCCCCACCTGCAGTCACGTGATCAAAATTCAGGCGCTTGGGCCACGCACTGCCGTTTTCGACCGTCCCCTTTGGCGACCGCCCGACAGGCGACGTCAAGGGGGAAGCTGGGCTCGCTTAACGACCGTGTTCCTAATTAAACGACTGCAGCGATTCACTCAGGTCGGGAACAGGGGTAAAATTCATTTCACTGATGTCTCGCTTAGCGACGGAAATGTGGGGCTCAATTGTGGTCCTAAGTCGAAGGTTGTTTGTATGTTGACCCGGTCGACATTAAAAGGTCAAACTAGACAGGACGAGTTAAAGCCTTAACGTCTGATTTATTTCTAGGTGAGCTAGATTTCTCCTTGCAGGGAAGACAACCCAATCAGATCGAAGCTTAGAGTCCTTGACTTATGGCCCACATTTACGACCTGGATTTCTTTTGGCTAAGCGGTTGTTAAAAGAGCGATCCCTGATTATATGACCTGTTTTGGCCTGGTCGTTAAGCAGCTTACTGCAGTTACTAAGCGAATCATGGCGTTAAGTGAATCCTATTTCCCCCAATTTAATTTTGCTCACTCTGAACTCTGCACCCGTCGTAAAGACAGGTTGCCCAGCACCCAAATTTGGATTACATGACCGTGGGGAATGCCGTAAGTGCGAGGACCACCTCAGGAGTCACTTCCCCCCCCCAGTGCAGTTGTAACCTGGGTCACTAAATGAACGGTCGTAGATGGAGAACTACTGAGCTGAGCTGTAATCTTTTGTCTCCAGGTTTGATGAGATCCTAGAAGCCAGTGATGGCATCATGGTGGCTCGCGGGGATCTGGGGATCGAAATTCCCGCCGAGAAGGTTTTCCTGGCTCAAAAGATGATGATCGGCCGTTGCAACCGGGCAGGCAAACCTGTCATCTGTGCCACGCAGGTGAGCTGTACAAACGGGCACACCTGGCAGGTAAGCTGCCTCCAATCGGCAGGTGGCCCTGTTTCACAGAAGGGAGGCCAAAGCGACTCGGAATCATGGGAGGTGAACAGAATGGCCTCCCATCGGCCCTTCAAACAAGAGGGAGATTGAGATGCATGGACTTCAACTCCCAGAATGCCCCAGCCAGCCTGCTTTAAGAGGGGGGGAATACAGTTCCCAGAATCCCCCAGCCAGTGTGCTTTAAGAGGGGTGGGCTTCAACTCCCAGAATCCCCTTTTCTTTTGCCAGATGCTAGAGAGTATGGTCAAGAAACCTCGGCCCACGAGGGCTGAAAGCAGCGATGTGGCCAACGCCGTTCTGGACGGGGCCGATTGCATCATGCTGTCCGGGGAGACCGCCAAGGGGGCCTACGTGGTGGAGGCCGTGCGCATGCAGCACGCGGTAAGAGTGGGGGGCTTCCCTTTTGGGACTTGGAAGCCAACTTGCCAAAGGTTGGTCTGAGCACGGCAGAAGAGGAAGAAGGGAGGAAGGTGGAAGAGGAAAGGAAGCCGTCGACGCTCGCGACGGAAAGTTGCCAACCCCGCGGAAGTGAGCTCCGTACATTTTCCCTCTCCTTACCGCGTAGATCGCCCGAGAGGCCGAGGCCGCCATGTACCACCACCAACTCTTCCAGGAGTTACGGCGTCTGACTCCCCTGAGCCAGGACCCCACCGAGGTGACCGCCATTGGTGCCGTGGAGGCCTCGTTCAAATGTTGCGCGGCGGCCATCGTGGTCCTCACCGCGACCGGCAGGTGAGAAGAAGGGGGGGGCGCCCGCACCAGGGTCCTTCCTTCCTCCTGTTCCTTGCCAACCTGAAGGATTTACTCTGAGCCCGTAACCTCCCCACCCCTCCGCACAAACTAAGAGCCAAAGTCCCGGGTTCGAATTTCACACACATTTGGTGATTCTGTTTCATTTTCACATCTGGATCTCTCTCCCCCCCCTCCCACGGTTCCATCTTGATTCAGGACTGCGCAGATCCTCTCCCGCTACCGACCCCGGGCTCTCATTATCGCCGTCACCCACGATGAACAGGTGGCCCGCCAAGCGCACCTCAGCCGCGGCGTTTTCCCGGTGGTGCGGCACGGCGCTATACAGGACGCCTGGGCGGAAGACGTCGATAAGCGGGTGCAGTTTGGGATCGAGATGGGTGAGTTGGAGGAGGGGTTTCTGCCCTCGGGAACTCTCGGGGGGGGGGGGGCTTGGTTGATTCTGGCTGCTATCCCACTGGTAGAGCCCCTTCTGGGCTGAACTGCCTCGCCAGAACACACCACCTGTTGAATTGATATATGGACTCTTCTCTCTCTCCCTCCCTCCCTTATCTGTCTGTCTGTCCATCTGTCTGTCGTGTGTCTGTGTGTGTGTGTGTATCATCCATCTTTCTGTTTGTCTATCTCTATTATCCACCGAATCTATTTTATCAATCTGTCTTATCCATCTATCTCATCTATGTATATTATCCATCCATCCATCCATCCATCCATCCATCCATCCATCCATCCATCCATCCATCTATCTATCTATCATCTATCATCTATCATCTATCTATCTATATCTATCTCTCTTATCTAATCTATCTATATCTATCTATTTCTACCTACCTACCTACCTACCTACCTACCTATCCATCCATCCATCCATCCATCTATCCACCCACCCACCCACCTACCTATCACCTATCCATCTCTATCTATCTATCTATCTATCTATCTATCTATCTATCTATCTATCTATCTATCTATCTATCTATCTATCTATCTATCTATCTATCATCTATCATCTATCATCTATCTATCATCTATCTATCTATCACCATCTATATCTATCTATCATCTATCTATCTATCTATCTATCTATCTATCTCTATATCTATCTATCTCTATATCTATCTATCCATCCATCCATCCACCCACCCACCCACCTACCTACCTACCTATCACCTATCCATCTCTATCTATCTATCTATCTATCTATCTATCTATCTATCTATCTATCTATCTATCTATCTATCTATCTATCTATCCATCTATATCTATCTGTGTATCTAATCTATCTCCATCTCCATCATATCTTCCTTCCATCCTTCAATATGTATCTGTCTGTCTCTCTGTCCGTCTATCTATCCGTCCGTCCGTCTGTCCATTCATCCATCCATCCATCCATCTTTTTCTCTTTCCCTTATTCATCTATCCCTTCTTTCCTCCCTCCACCCCTCCCTCCATCCTCCTTTCCTTCCCTTTCTTTCCCCTTTCCCCTTCCTTCTCTGAGTCGCCTTTCTCTCTCTCCCTTTTTTCCAGGCCGCCTGCGAGGTTTCCTCCGCTCGGAAGACGTGGTGATCATCGTCACCGGATGGAGACCCGGGGCTGGTTTCACCAACATCATGCGAGTGCAACAGGTGCCCTGATCATCACGGCAGGACAAAGATCCCAGCTGAACACCTGCCCCCCCCCTCTCCTCCCCGGTTGCTGAATGGTCCTCAGCATTGGTGGGCTGGGGGCACAGCGGGGACCCCCGGCAGGTGCAAGGTTTCAAAAATTAGTGTCGCACGATTTGCAATAACTAGAAATCAGATCACGGAGAACTATGCACCGGAGGTAATCATTCCTTCTTCTTTCCTTCCATTTCTCTTCTTCTTCTTCCTTTTTTCCCCCTCCTTTTCCATTCTTCCCCCTTCCTTTCCTTCTATCCTTTTCTCATTTTCCTTCCAGTTCTCCCTCCCTCCCGCCTTCTCTCTCTCTCTCTCTCTTCACCTCCTTGCCTTTCTTCTTTCCTTCCTCCCTTGCCTTCCGCCCTCTCCCCCTCCCATTCTCCCATCTTTTTCTCTTTTCTCCCTCCCTTTCTTCACATCCTTCCCTTCCTTCCTCTCTTCCTTCACCTTTCTTCCTCCTTTTCCTTCCCTCCCTTCCTTCTTCCCTTTCTTTTATTCCTCCCTCCCTCCCTAATCTCTTTTCTTCCTTCCTTCCCTATTTCTCCTTTTCCTTCCCTCCTCTCCTTTCCTTCTTTCTTTCCCTCCATTCCCCTCTTTTTTCCCTTCCTTCTTTATCTTCCCTCCCTCCCTCCCCTCCCTTCCTTGACTCTTCCCCACCCAAAACAGGGACCATTTCAGAATATATTCTCGTAGCTTCGCATATTTCTTGCCTACGAAAACAATACATTTCTCCTCCCCTTGTTTATCTTTCCCCTTTCTTCCTTCCCTCTCTATTTCTCCCTTCCCCTCCTTCCTTCCTTCCCTATTTCTCCTTTTCCTTCCCTCCTCTCCTTTCCTTCCTTCCTTCCCTCCATTACCCTCTTTTTTCCCTTCCTTCTTTCTCTTCCCTCCCTCCCCTCCCTCCCTTCCTTGGCTCTTCCCCACACAAAACAGGGATCATTTCACAATATATTCTTGTAGCTTCGCGTATTTCTTGCCTACGAAAACAATAAATTTCTCCCTGGTCCGGACAGCCCTGCCTTGGGCCATTTGGGATAAACACACCGAAGCCGTTCCTTCGAGTCTCTCTTTATTATTGAAAACTCTTGAGGTACAATTGGACCGAACTAAACCGAAAACCGTAATTCAAAACGAAATGAAACAAAAGGACAGTGGGGACGAAAAAAAAAACCCAGAAAAACCTTTGAAACAACATTTTAAAATGTTCTCGTGATATGAAAACCTACAACGCTCCGTACACCGAGCGACGCGGAGTGCAAAGGTGGCGAAGTCGTTCGTGGTCTTTGGTGCCTAGAATTGCACACGCACACACACACACACACACACATTCAGAAGGTCCGACCCACAAAGGTCTCTCCCCCCCCAATGTGTTCTTTATCTTCGGTGCTCCCTTGTCTCACTTTGGAGAAAGAGGCGGGGTCCCCTGGTGGTGGTGGGCTTCAAATTTTTTTTACAACTTCTTCTGTAGGTGTGGCCTGCTTTGTGGGAGTGGCTTGCCGGCCATGTGACTGGGTGGGTGTGGCCAGCTTGTAAAATGTGGTGAAACTCACTTAACAAGGCTCTTGCTTCGCAACCAAAATGTTGGCTCAGAAACTCTGGCATTTGAAGCACGCAAGTCTTAAAGCTGTCAAGTTACAAGGCCCTTGCACCCCTAATCCTTTAGAAGAAAAAAAACCCAGGGGTGTTCAAAGTTGACAGCTTTAAGACTTGTGGACTTCAACTCCCAGAATTCCTCCTCTCGCTCTTCATCTTGATGATGTGTGGACGGGCGGGAGGAGGGAGCTGGAACCGGTTCTAAATGGCACGGTAGATTTGTGGAACTATAGAAGAGGTGAGAACTGGCAGGAACCCATCCCTGTCCCCTGGCCACCACCCACGCCGAAAGAAACCCCAGCGATCTGAAGCTCTGTGGGGAGAATCTGAGGGTCGTTGCAAGCCAACCAGACAGAAACATTTTCCGTATTTTGTTCCAACGTTATCCTTGCCAAGGTGCCAACCGTCTCCGGAGTGCTCTGAATAAGGACACCAAAGGTGCTTTTTTTCCCAAGAGGCAACTGGACTTTCTGGCTTTTTTCTTTTGAAGACGTTTCGCTTCTCCTCCAAGAAGCTTCTTCAGCTCTGACTGGAGGGTGGGGAAGGGAAGGATTGATCCTCCTTGCAGACAGCTGGTTGTTTGCATCCTTTTTAGAGGGCCGTTGAGGCCACTTGGAGGTTTGTCTGGGTCCTGAGTGGTGCAAATGAGTCTGGCATCTTCTTGGAACTGCTGAAAGGACCCTGTTGTAGACTGGAGATAGATGGGGTAGTACCCCTCCACCTCGGTTGAGGGAGAGCTGTCCAGTTTGGACCTAGATGTCCTCTTGGACCCCTCTTCCAAGCCAGCGGTCCTCTCCATCCGAAATGTGGACTTTGCCGTCTTCAAAAGAGCCGCCTTTGTCTTTCAAATGCAGACGGAAGTGCTGAATCTCGTCCCGATGGGTTCGTTCTCCTACGTTGTGCCACGCGTTTGTGAAGTGGCTGTTTTGTTTCCCCAATGCACAGATCTGCCCGTGGCTCACTGCATTGTACTGCATATACCACGTTGCTCAGTTTGGGTCTGGGTATTTCATCCTTGGGGTGGACACGTTTCTGCCTCAGTCTATTCTTGGGTTTGAAACGTGCACATATGTCGTGTTGACCCTGACAGCTGGCCTCAACGACCCTCTAAAAAGGATGCAAATGACCAGCTGTCTGCAAGGAGGATCAATCTTTCCATTCCTCACCATCCGGTCAGAGCTGAGGAAGCTTCTCAGATGAGAAGCGCAAAGTCTCCGAGGAAAAAACAAGGAAGTCTAGTTGCCTCTTGAAAAAAGCACCTTGGGGACAACCGTGACCTGGATGACGGAGGATCTCCGTAGACAACAAGGACACCGCCACAGCCGACCGCACCTGAGGCCCGCCGAGACAAAAAGGGAGCGCCTCTTTCTCCACCCCACCCCAGTGGCATATCTACGGGGAACAGCAGCTACAGATGGCTCTACCCCATCAAGTGTAAACAAGGACTTCTGGAATGTTTTCAGTCTACGCGGTCTGCAGTCTCCTCTTCCAGAGGCGACACTAAAGGTGAAGAGTAAAGAGTCAGGAAGGCGATTCGGGACGTGCTCGTCACCATTGCACCTCCCAAAGATGTCTGTCCGGGTGAGTACGAGCTGGCAGCGACCTACCCAACAGGGACGGCATCCCTGAGCAGCGAGACGAGCACAGGTGGACATGCCTTGGACACGCAGGAGGGACCTCACGGTTCTCCAGACGGTAGCGAATCTTAGACGATGACGGAATGGGACAACTCGCCGCGATCAATTCATCCCGGTTGACTCCCCCGACACACCACCACCCCAGCCGACTCGTCACAGAACGACTTGACAAGGCCAACTCTCTGTGGGACAGTTGCACTCAAGAAAGGGAGAGATAGTGATGGTAGCTCGTTCCATCCTTGAGGACTTGGAACTTGAGAAGGTTCAAACCTTAAGCCAGCCAAGAGCCGCTGCAATTCAGTTTGTACCTCTCGTGAGTTAGCCTGCGTTCAATTAACAGACTCACCAGAGTTGGAAGGGACCTTGGAGGTCTTCTAGTCCAACCCCCTGCTCAAGCGGGAGACACTCCAGACAAGTAGCCATCCAGTCCCTTCTTAAAAATGCCCAAAATTTATGGTGGCAAGCTGTTCCACTGGTAAATTGCTCTTACTGTTAGGACGTTTCTTCTTAATTCGAGGTTGCTTCTCTCCTCGGTTAGTTTCCATCTGTTGTCCTGCAGCGAGTTTTCCCACGGTGATTTCCTCACCGCAAGTTGTCCCAAGGCCATTCGTCCGTGGCGAGTCAGCCAGGGTGAGATAGACGGGGTGAACCGGCCGGGGCGAATTGTCCTAGACCCAAGAGAAGATCCCTTCCCTTCCTTTCATCCGTCTGGAGACCACGGGCCCCACGCCGTTGCGTGCCTCTTGTCCATTCGCACCCCCCCTGTAACCGCCTTTCCCGACAGCACCAGATACTACAAGAGAGAAGCATTTTACAGTGCGCGAGGATCGAGTTTGGCAGTGGAGCTCGCTACGAGAGGAGGAGAAAAAAAGATCAGAGAGAATTCGAAGAAAAAAAAATAGTTCCAGGCAGCTACTCTACCCTAAATCGGTAACTTTGACTGGATCAGAAAGCGACATTGGTCACATCAACGTTTGGCGGCTCGGCCAAGAGCCCACACAGGAACGCACATCACAAACTACAGGTTCCGAGGAGGGCTGGATCGCGGAAGAGAAAAGAGATCAGGTGGAGGTGAGTTTATCCGAAGGATTCGTTGACCCTGATCGCATCTTTTAGGCACAAGAAGGGACAATTATTAGACATTCTGCTACCCGATTATAAGTCTTTATGGAACGCTCCCACGGGATATAAGTGGATGGGAATAAAAGCCAGGATATCTCGCACTTCTTCCGTGGATCACGGGGTGAACCAACGTGCAGCAAAGATCCCGCCCAAAAGATACTGGACCACGGGATCAAAGACACTTCAAAAACCAAGGAAATGTTCCTTGAAACTCCCAACACTCAATATAATTCAAAGGAACAACGTTATCCGAGATAATTATTTTTGCTGGATTCCAGGAGAACGTCGCTTTCTGTGTTGTGGGGTTAATTTAAGAATTACACAGCGTATTCTTTAGAATACCGTATTTTTCGGACTATAAGACGCACCTAGAAAACGAGAGAAAAAAAAACCATCTTTTTCGGACTATAAGATGCACCGATGTATAAAACGCACCATAATTTCCACGCTCTTTTATGGGGGAGGAAGGTGCGTCTTATATGCCAAAAAATATGGTAGTTTTTGGCCTCTGCGCGTCCTGTTTTTGTCCTACCCGCCTCCCCAAAACACTTTGCAGGCCAAAAGCAGGCCCATTTTTTGCCTCCCGAACCCTCGCGCATCCTGTTTTTGTCAAAAATGAGCCCATTTTTTGGCCTGCAGAGTGCTTCTGGGGACCAGGGAGGGTGAACACAGAACGCACGGAGGGTTCGGGAGCCCCAAAACGGGCCCATTTTGACATGCGCAGAATATTTCTGGGGGCTAGGGAGGGCGATAATGTGACGCTCGGAGGGTTCGGGAACCGTGAAATGGGCCCGTATTCGGTCTATAAGACGCGCTGAAGTTTTCACTCACTTTTAGGGCGAGGGGGTGGTGCGTTTTATGCTCCGGGAAATGCAGTAATTCATGCTCCTTGAGAATTGCACTGTGCCCTTAAACCTTACTTGGAAAGGAAACGAATCCTGTTCCACTCACTCCTGGTGTTTTTACAAACGAGTTTACAAAGCGGAGAGGTAAGTATAGTAAGAGGGATTTCGGTGGCCTCGCACAGTGGCAGGATCCTTGCGGGAGCATTGTTTTAAAGCGGGAACCGTGAGTTGTTGGCTAGAACGCATGGCCCTGCCTCATTCCGGTGAAGGGCAGGCGTTCCTCAGCTTAGGACGAGAAGGGAGTCGCAAATCTCTCGTTGCTCAATGACACGATTGTTAAGTGGGGTTGTGCCCCATCAACGGTTGCAAAAGGGGACTGTGGAACGCTACAAGCGTCATAAATAGGTTGCCAAGGCTGCCTATGTGTGAAAATGTCACTTTTTTCAGCAACGTTGTAACCGTGAACGGTCACTAAACAAACACTTGTAAGTCGAGGCCTGCCTGAGCCCACAGGCATCCATTAATTCTTTTTAATAAAATAAGATTTTAGGGCTGTTTTTCCTCTTTTTTTGTGGGAGTTTCACTGTTACTTCCTATCCTTAATTTCACCTTGAATGGCGAAACCAAGAATGTGAGTTTAAGTATGAGGCTGCAAAGGGCCTCTTACTATACTTTTAACCGGCTTTGATACTCCGTCATGTGGACTAGTATTCTTCTCTCTTTTCTCTCTCTCTTATTTTTGTTTTTAAAGATAACCCTTCAGCGAGTGGGAACCTGGAATGGCACCACAAGGATTTCCCAAATCTTAGCAGGGAAATTGGCAAATTCTTTCAAGTAAGGGTGTTACCTGAGCCGTGGTGGGGTGGGGGATTATGGGAAATCAAAACCTGGTCAGTATTAGGGGACATTTTAGACTGGCTCGGTGCAAAATCACGCTAATGGCCACAGGCACTGGTATAATGCCCCAACGACAAAAAAATATGTCGTCATACAAGCTCCACCTTCTCATCCTGGCATTGTTAAGAGTTACAGGTAGTCCTCGACTTACGACCAAAAATTGGGCCCTATTTTTATGTCGCTCCGCGAGATGGCGGTTCAGTGAATTTCTCCCCCTTTTACGACCTTCCTTGCCGCGGTCGAATCACTGCAGTTGTGAAGTGAGTCCTAGCGTTGTTAAGTGAATCCGGCGGCTTCCCCATTGACTTGGCTGGTCAGAAGGTCGCAAAAGGGGCACACGCACACACCCAGGATGCTGCGACTGTCATATATACGAGTCTGTTGCCAATTTTGACCCCGTGGCCATGGGGGATGCTAAAAAGGTCGTAAGTGTGAAAAATCACCATAAGTTGCATTTTTCAGTGCCGTTGTAACTTCTAAATGAACCATTGTAAGTTGAGGACTAGCTGTATTGAGGAAATTTAATGCAAGTTTTTCTTCGCCCTCCGTTACGGAGGACAAAGATGGCAGAAGGGTGCTTTAGGGAAGAGGCAAACAAAGTCCATATTCCCCTCCCTCTCAGGCGCGGAACCGGGATTTCTACCGTTACACACACTCTCACAAAAACATCTTGAGGTGGATATTGCAGAAGTGTGGGGGCGAGAAGAGCGGAGAGAGAGGTCACTACGTCGATTATCTGGCCGTTAAAAAAATATTTCCTAAAGGCAGGAGGGCGCCACGAAAAACACTCGTTTCAGAGTGTCCAGGAGGCCGCTTCGGTGCGGTTGAAAACAGACGCATCGGAGATCACCTTGGCTCAGGATTCAGGATTCTCCTGCTAGGCCCAGACTCACAAAATGGCAGCGAAGGAGTCCTCTGTTCGACTTGAGGCAGACGGGCCCCTCGGGGAAGGGTGGCGACACATTTGCGAGCTGGCATTATGAAGCCGATAATGGACACGTCGGCGTCTCCTTCACCCGAGGGAGTTTGCTATCTGAAGAAACCAACGTTGAGTCTGGCGGCTTCTGTTTCCTCCTTGTAGGATCTCCGCGTAGGAACTATTCCCAGTCCCTCTCCAGCAGAATTCTGTCAGGCCCGGACCTCTGCCTTCGACATTGCACTGAGTGTCTCTTTCCTTGCCCCTCTAGCTCACCCACAAGGCCTGCCCAAGGAGGGACTGGTAGCCCTGCGTTGACCCTGGCTTCACATGTGAGATGGCAACTTCGGTTTTCCAGTGTTGACGTCAGGACTGAATGCTACAGAACCCTTGCGGGACGAGGAGGTGCTGTGTCGCGGGACGGAGGCCGGCGACTGGGGGGTCGTGGCCCCACTCACTGACCGGCTGGACCTTGAAGGGGCCTGCTGGGAGGAAGCAGGCTGCCCGGCGGTTCCCGTGTTTGCTTTCCCTAGCAGACCGGAAACCGATGGGGAGGAACGGTACGTGATGTTCCTGGATGATTTCTGCGCCTGCTGGGAAGACCCTGTGTCCGAGGGTTGGGCAAGCCGGTTTGGCAAGGAAGGCTGAGACGCTGAAAGCAGCCGGTTGTCCTGCGTCAGACGTCCCACCGAAAGGCCCTGCGAGCTCCGGTGTTTGACCATCTGCTGAGGCTGCAAGAAGAGAGAAATATGGGACCCCGTGGCCCGAGAGAGACTGTAGTGGAGAGTTCGCCCTGGCGGGACGGATGCACTGTGTGTTGCCTGCTGCAAGAGAGATGTGGAGACCGACGTACCCCGAGTTTCAGATAACTGAGGCTGGCTCATCCCAGGGATGGGGTCCCCCTTCTGAACAGGCCGCGAAAGGACCTGTCCTTTGCCCATCGTACTCTCCAAGGGGAACATACGCTGGATCACGGGAGAACATGGCGAGCCGGCCGCAGGTGTCTGCAGGTGGGACTGCGCCCCTGAGGCAGGGGAGCTGACGGAGGACGGCCGGGAGCCCCCCAAGCTGGGTTGGGAGCGGCGGGGATGGCGCAGGAGAGCTGCCGAGTCGGGAGAGAGAGGGCTGGAGATGGACGAAGGGGGAAGGAAGATGTGCGTCGCCAGACTTTGCTGGTGGGTCAATGCAATGGCCACGCTGGTGGTGGCGGCTGCCGTCTGCAGTGGCGCGTGGACGAGGGGCTCCCAGATAAGTGGCTTTCCGCTCAGCTCCCGACCAACAGTCATGGGCTGGAGGTCCTGGATGTTGTGCGCCGTGTCTTGGTCGTGTTTGACGATCTGCTGGATTATCTCATTGTTGACCGTGCTGGAACTGTGCTCTGCTCTCTTCCTCAGCAGGATGGAATTCTTCTTCCCTGCAGGTGGAAGGAAACAGGGTCAGAGGCCACACGGAAGCGCAGGCAAAACTCGGAGAGTTGCTTGATATGGTGGTGAACCACATTGGCATGGCGAGGAGGAGGAAGCGGAAAAGGAGGAGGAGAAGATAGAGAACAAGGAGGAGAAGAAGAAGGAGATGGGGATAGTGAACGAGGAGGAGGAGGAGGAGAAAAAGGAGGTGAGGATGGAGGAGGAGGTGGAGGAGAAGGAGGAAATAGAGATAGAGAATGAAGAGACAAGAAAGAGATGTAGTAGAAAAGGAGGAAAAGGAGATGAGGATGGGGGAGGAGGTGGAGAAGAGGGAGATGGAGGAGAAGAAGAGATAAAGAAGGAGGAGAAGGAGATGAGGATGGAGAAGGAGGAGGAGAAGAGACAGAGGAGATAGAGAACAAGGAGCAGAAGAAGGAGATAATGGAGTAGGAGGAAAAGAAGGAGGAGGAGAAGGAGATGGAGGAGGAGAAGAGATAGAGAAGAAGGAGGAGAAGGAGATGAGGATGGAGAAGAAGGAGGAGAAGGAGACGGAGGAGATAGAGAGCAGGAGATGAGGAGAGGGAGATGGAGGAGAAGGAGCAGAAGAAGGAGATGAGGATGGAGAAGGATAAGAAAATTTCTAACATATCTCAACAGTTGAGATCAGGTCAGGGCTGGGTTGAACCTCCCCATCTAAAGTCCCTTCACCATGTATTTGAAGATCACCCCCCAGGGTCTCCTTCAGTGGCTTTCATTTGTTAGGACTTCACTGATTTTTTTGATGTGTCTCATGGCCCGGCAAGACAATCTATGGGCCTTGCAGTCCTCCATCCTTCCATCGCTCTCACCTATCCGGTCCAACCTATCCATGGCAACAGTTTCAAAGGCTCGCCGCATCATTGGGTACTCCTCCAGGACTTCGTTGAAGTTGTCCACGGAAAGGGAGTAGAGGCGGCAGTAGGTGTTGGCTCGGACACTGGCCGTGCGCCGGCCCCGGGTCAGAAGGCAGATCTCTGCAGGGCAAAAGGAGGAGGACAAGATGATGGGGGCCACTCCCCTTTAACCCCAGCTTAACCCAACCAACCTTAACCCCCAAATTAAGAGGTGGTTAATACCATTAACATGTTAAATTATAAAAATTAACAAAAAATATGGAGGACGTGGAGGCTCAGGGGATAAGATGCTGAGGTTGTCAATCAGAAAGGCTGGCAGTTCGCTCCCTCAGCCCCCCTCGGAAAACCAATTCAAAATGTTGTCCCCGACCCCGAGAAAAACTTACCTCCAAAATAAGATCCGTCCGAAAGCTTCATTTCCTTAGAACCCCGGGTCAGGATGCTCACAATGCCGTGTTGTATGAAATACATCTTTTTCCCCACCGTTCCCTCTCGGATGATGAAGTCTCCCGGCTGGAAAACCTCAAAGCGCAACTTGGTCAGCATCGCCGTCACAAAGTTGGGATCGGCGTTGGCGAAGAGGGGCATGTTATCTACCAGATTCCGGCAGTTGAAATTGATGATCTCCTGGAGAGGGGAAGGAATTGGAAAAAGAAGAAAGTCAAGAATTCACCGAGGAGAAAAGGCTTTTGATAGGAGCGAATGGACGCTATAAACTCCATCAAAATACACCTCGACTTACAGCAGTTTGTTTAGTGACCGTTCAAAATGACACCAGCACTGGAAAAAAAGTGACTTTCCACTTAATGACCGTTGCAGCATCCCCACGGTCATGTGATTGGCCCAAACGCACTCCTAGTTACGACGGTTACAGTGTCCTGGGGTCTTTTGCAACAATGTCAATGGGGAAGCCAGATTCACTTAAGAACCACATTCCTATCCTAACAACTGAGAGATTCACTTAGCAACTAGGGCCAGAAAGGTCATAAAATGGGGCAAAACGTGCCGAACCATGATCTCGCTTAGCGAACAGAAATGTTGAGCTCAATTGTGGTCGTAAGTCAAGGACTCCCCGTAGCCTAGCCATAATTCTAATGTTATCGGAGCGGTTATAAGAAGCGTCATTGCCATTCCTTCATGGCGAGTCGTACCTCTTTAAGGGGTTCGCTCAATTCTTCCAGGATATTGTCCTCATCGAACATTTTCCCCTGGTATCGGTGTTCGTAATATTCGTGGATCCGTTGACGCGTGTCTCCCGGTAACTTGTGGAAGGACATATATTGTTCCACTTGCTTATACTGAAAACGGAGGAACAGAAATATTGTAAATTCAGCCGGAAAAAAGAAGAGACACCACAAGATGAAGAAGTAATTAAGAGCCATGATGGCGAACCTATGGCATGCCAAATGCTCTTCTAGTTTCCGGCATGCACATGCGCGCCAGCCAGCTGGTCTTTGCAAGTGTTGGAGAGCTGGAAAACAGCCCGAAAAACAGCCTCAAAACGGCCTGAAACAGTCCAAAAAACGACCAAAAAAATCCAAGTACGTCCCTGCTGGCCAGCTGGTCTTTGGGTCTCTTCTGCATTTGCACACGTGTGCCAGAGTGTGCAAAAATGGACAGACATTCAAGATGAAACAGAAAGAAGATAACTGAATATGATCAAACAGGGAATCTATTTTATCAGTGGTTGGGGGGAAAAAAGAGGTGGAAATTAAGGAACGTAAGATGTACGGTTAAGCAAATTCAACTCCCAGACAACAAGATGTGTATTAAACACACTAAGAAATGTAATTAATAATAATAAAAATTAATCATCATCATCATAATAAAAAGAAATGTTTTAAATTCCGCCGAGAGAAATCTCATCCCAAAGTAGGTCCGTCTCTCTACTTATCCATCCTCTACTCACTCTCCCTACGGTAACAATGCAATGGGAGATCTTCTCACTTTCAGGAAACGCTTTTCTTCTGAGGAGAGGCCGCCTGTCAGGCCTGCAGTTATATTCCTTTTTGGGATCTTTGGCCTGCCACACTTTTTCTTATTTCATTATGCTGTTTCATTAGTGTAGTAATTGGGAGGGGGGAATAGAAAGGAGTAGAATTGTGGAATGTGTTCTTGTCATTCCTTTGTAGAAGCCCAAGGTCATCTTTTGTCTCCGCACCTCTGCACCTGACCGGAAACCAGCTGGGTGGAGATGCCAGCGTGGCCGAAGATTAGACCATGTGATGGATTTATGGGTGTGGGGATAAGATCATGAACTTTCAACTGGGTGGAATCCCAGGAAGCTTTTAGATTTGGGATTCCACAGTTTGTGCCAACATGTCTGTCTTATTAAATTGGAACTTTAAGGATAGTTCTGCCTTGGACTCCGATTTAATTCTGCATGATATTTGGAATGCTGACACTCACCTTCTCCTGGTATTGGCGCCGAGAGGAGTCCAGCGACTGGATGAGGGCAGTGGCGTGGCCGATAAACATGGCGTAGCAGGTGGCACCCACAATCATGCTCAACATCGTCAGCCACACGTCGGTCATGCCCTCGGGCGCCTGCTGCCCGTATCCGATGCACAACATGTGACTCATCGCTTTGAACAGAGCGTGGGAATATTGCTTTCCCCAAGAGTCGTTCTGAAGGAGAAGGGGGAAAAAAGAGTAGAACTCACCGGTGGGGTTTTTGTTTTTAAAGATCTTCAGTGTTGTCCCGCAAAACCTTGGTGTCTTTCAAACTCGACAACTTTGAGAGGTGTGTGGACTTCAACTCCCAGAATTCCCCAGCCAGGATACTTTAAGAGGTGTGGACTTCCAATTTCCAGAAACCCTCAACCAAAAATTGAAAGTCTGGTATAGTAGTTCTCACACTCCCTCCCTCTCTCCTTCCTTCCCTTATTCTCCCTCTGCCCTCGTTTCTGTCTTCCTCCCTTCCTCCCTCTCTCCTTCCATCTCTCCCTCCCTTCCTCCACCTCTCCTTTCTCTCTCCCTCCCTCTTTTCCCCTCCCTTAGTCTCTCTACCCCTCTCTCTATACCAGGGCTGTCAAATTCATGTCGTCACATTGGAGTCGTGTGACATATTGGGACTTTTCCTCCCTTCACTAAACCGGGTGGACCTGCATGTGACACCTCTGGCCCATGGGCTGCGAGTTTGAAACCCCTGCTCTAGACAATAGAGAATTAAGGTAGGAAAATCTTGAGTTTTACCCAGTCACCCAGTCCTGTCTTTCAGTGTGAAGCTGTTTTTTCATAACCGCTATCTCTCTGATCTCCTTTGCAGAATTATCAAACTCTCTCCTGCTCATCCTGGCCCATTTCTGTCCCATAGATGGAGGAAGAGAGCAAACTTACCACCATGTGGTTGATGGAAACCCAACAATCATCGGGGAAGTCTTGCAGCATGGGGACCAAGAATTGTAAGCAGCCGTCCCAGTGACACAGGAGAAGCATCATTCCGATGAGATTGAAGATCCGGACTACGGCACTGGCCAGGTCATAGGTCATGTGGAAAATCTGGCAAGGCAAAGAGGAGGCAGTAAGGCGATCAGATAGGCCTCTGATAAGAACCATTTGTTCAGCGTCCGTTTGAAGTTATGACGGTGCTGAATGAGTGGTCCTTAAAAACCAGTTCTCAAAGTTATGGCTGTCGTCGTGCCTAAGACTAGAAATTTCCTGCTGGCTTCCCCGATGACTTTGAAGCCAATCAAGAGAAAGTAACAACCCAGGGTCCTTGCTTAATGGTGGCAATAGATTGACATCACTAAGGGATGCAATCTTATGAGGTTTACAACTGCTTTATGGCTGTCATGGTTCGAATGCAAAGGATTAGTGATTTCCCACTGGCTTCCCCAATGTCTTTGAAGTCAGTCAAATGCTACCTTTTCAGTGAGAGTGCTAATATTTTTACTTATTGCGTATTTACCTCTTCCCATTGGTGAATGTAACGAATGAGGCGAGAGAGACGGAGAAGGCGGAGCAAGCTAAGGATTTTCGTGAAACGGACGATACGCAACGCCCGGGCTGTTTTATACACTTCCGAATCCACTTGGGTCTCCAGATCTACGATCAGGAAAATGTAATCGACCGGGATGGAAGAAATGAAATCCACCAGAAACCAGCTCCTGAGATACTTCATCTTTATGGTATGGGGATCCAAAATGATCTCGGTGTTGTCTTCCACCACGATCCCCGTGCGGAAGTTCAATACCAGATCGGCCAGGAAAAAGGTGTCCGAGAGGACGTTGAAGACGATCCAAGGAGGCGTATTCTCGTCCTTGAAAAACGTGATGCCCACAGGGAGGATGATCAGGTTCCCGACCATCAACAACAGCATGATCAAGTCCCAGTAAAACCTGGGAGGGAAGAAATGCGCAGGATCGGTCAGCCGAACGAGACCCTCGAACTGGGTTTGCTATCAGCCGTGATTATTTTATCTCTTTCATTCATTAAACATGAAACTCAGTCAACGGAACATTTGAAAACGAGTTACCAATACCATTGTGGCACTGATGGTTGATACGGGTTGCTGCCAGGCATCATAACAGAACAACAGAGTTGGAAGGGACTCTGGAGATCTTCTAGTCCAACCCCCTGCCTAGACAGGAGACCCTATACCATTTCAGACAAATGGATATCCAACATCTTCTTAAAAGCTTCCAGTGTTGGAGCATTCACAACTTCTGGAGGCAAGTTATTCCATTGACTAATTGTTCTAATTGTCAGGAAATTTCTCCTAAGTTCTAAGTTGCTTCTTTCCTTGATTAGTTTCCACCCATTGCTTCCTCTTCTACCCTTGGATGCTTTGGAGAATAGTTGACTCCCTCTTCTTTGGGGCAGCCCCTGAGATATTGGAAGACTGCTATCATGTCTCCCCTAGTCCTTCTTTTCATTAACCCAGTTCCTGCAACCGTTCTTCATATGTTTTAGCCTCCAGTCCCCTAATCCTCTTTGTTGCTCTTCTCTGCACTCTTTCTAGAGTCTCCACATCTTTTCTACATCGTGGTGACCAAAACTGTCTATCTATCAACCAATTTATATATCTATGATCCATCCATACATTATCTGTCTGTCTGTCTGTCTGTCTGTCATCTATCTATCTATCTATCTATCTATCTATCTATCTATCTATCTATCTATCTATCATCCATCCATCGTCTGTCTATCTATCTATCTATCTATCTATCTATCTATCTATCTATCTATCAATCTATATATCTATGATCTATCCATCCATTATCTATCTGTCTGTCTATCTATCTATCTATCTATCATCTATCTATCTATCTATCTATCTATCTATCTATCTATCTATCTATCTATCTATCTATCATCCATCCATTGTCTGTCTGTCTGTCTATCTATCAATCAATCTATATATCTATGATCCATCCATCCATTATCTATCTGTCTGTCTGTCTGTCTGTCTATCTATCTATCAATCTATATATCTATGATCCATCCATCCATTATCTATCTGTCTGTCTGTCTGTCTGTCTGTTATCTATCTATCTATCTATCTATCTATCTATCTATCTATCTATCTATCTATCTATCTATGATCCATCCATTGTCTGTCTGTCTACCAATCTATCTATATCTTATCTTATATCTTACATCTGATATCTTATCTATCCATCAGTCAAAGAGAAATAAGACCCTGCCTTATTTTCGGGGAAGCACACAGTATTACAGAACAAGTAAAGAATATTATTACTCCCAGTATTACGTAGATGTAAAATGACCCAGTCAATACACTGTCGATTAAATACCTATCTCTGTTAACGAAAAAGGTATGCATAAAAATCAAAACAAAACATAAAATCTCAAACACGCCGATGCCAAAGCAGAAGGGCCTCTCCCGATTTGTTCCCGCAGGCGTCCGTCAAGAGCTCAGAAGCTTATTGCACAGGCAGGCTGTTAATTATCCAATAAAGATCATGATGTAATCTGCTGGTTTAATCATACACGGCGAATCCTAAAGACCGAAAAACCTCCATCCGATTCCCGCCACACCATCTGTCCCTGATCAACGCACAAGCTGGGAAGCATATGGAGAGTTTTATGCAAAGGATGTTGGGAGACAAGCCAACTCTTTTAGCTTCTTATCGGACAGAGAGCCTTTCTCACATCCAATCGATGTTTGCTGTTGCTACATCTGGAGGGAGACTTTGTGGTCCATCTTACCTTGCTTCTTTAGATTGCCAACAGCCTGATTTTAAAATACCGTGGCAAGATGCAGTGGCTCGGGGGCTAAGATGCTGAGCTTGTCGATCAGAAAGGTCGGCAGTTCGGCGGTTCGAATCCTCAGCGCCGCGTCACGGAGTGAGCTCCCATGACTTGTCCCAGCTTCTGCCCACCTAGCCGTTCGAAAGCACGTAAGAAAATGCAAGTAGAAAAAATAGGGACCACCTTTGGTGGGAAGGGAACAGCGTTCCGTGCGCCTTCGGCGTTGAGTCATGCCGGCCACATGACCACGGAGACGTCTTCGGACAGCGCTGGCTCTTCGGCTTTGAAACGGAGATGAGCACCGCCCCTTAGAGTCAGGAATGACTAGCACATACTTGCGAGGGGAACCTTTACCTTTACCTAAAGACCACACTTGGAATATTGCATCCAGTTTTGTTGTAAAAAAAAGATGTTGAGACTTTGGAAAGAGTGCAGAGAACAGCAACGAAGATGATTGAGAGACTGGAGGATAAAACATGTGAAGAACGGTTGCAGGAATTGGGGATGTCTAATTTAACGACAAGAAGGACTACAGATGGCATGATAGCAGTCTTGCAGTATTTGAGGGGCTGCCCCAGAGAAGAGGGGGTCAACCTATTCTCCAAAGCACCCGAGGGCAGGGCAAGAAGCAACTGATGGAAACTAAACGAGGAGAGAAGCAACCTAGAACTAAGGAGAAATTTCCTAACAGTGAGAACAATTAACCAGTGGAACTACCTGCCTCCAGAAGTTGTATTTCTTCCATCACTGGAGGCTTTAAAAGAAGAGAGTAGACAGCCATTTGTCCGAAATGGTTCCTAGGGTCTTTTGCTCGAGCAGGGGGTTGGACTAGCAGACCTCCAAGGTCCCTTTCAAATCAGATTAGTTTAGTTTAGTTTAGTTTAAGTTTAAGTTTAACTTTAAGTTTACTTAATTGTCATTGCACGTCCTACAACGAGATTAAATGCCCCCTTCAGTGTACATTATAACTATAAAAATAAAAACACAAACACACATCCTTCAATTTTCCCCTAGGAAGACGGTTCAGGCTGCGGGGAAAAGATTTGAACTGGTTTGTTTTCAAAGAGAGCATCGTTTGAGGGCTCCAAGGTGATCCATTGGCCTGGATACCTTTGGCGAAACAGATAGTTGTCGATTTATAACCAATGTGCCCTCTTTGGCACATTTCCAAGTTGGAGGGCTGTACGTTGGATGGACTCCAGGCGTCGAACAGGTTCCCAAATAAGAGTCCATCTGTCGGTACATCTTTGCTTTCTCTCTTCAGGGTTCAGCAAGAACCTCCCAAAAGGCAGACCGCAAGAGGTTCTGTTTGCGTTTGTGTAGGAAGTGCAGATTTGTTTTGCAAATACAAGACGGGCATTCATTCCACTGCCAAATTTGGGCACAAATTTGGCTTTTAAGCCACCAATATTCCTGGCTTCAGCCCCAAACTACATATTTTCCGTATTTCTCTTTTTATTTTTATTTCTCTCCCTCCCCCTCCCTCCACTGGCCAATTCCAAAATTAAAATCTGAAAAGTAGAATAAGAGAATGAATCAAAACACCCTTCCTTCCTTCCTTCCTTCCTTCCTTCCTTCCTTCCTTCCTTCCTTCCTTCCTTCCTTCCTTCCTTCCTTCCTCCCTCTCCCTCTTCCTCTATAGATCACCTTCTTTCTTTCTTTCTTTCTTTCTTTCTTTCTTTCTTTCTTTCTTTCTTTCTTTCTTTCTTTCTTTCTCCTTCTCCCTGTATAGACCATTTTCCTTCCTTCCTCCCTTCCTTCCTTCCTTCTTTCTTTCTTTCTCCCTCTCCCTGTATAGACCACCTTCCTTCCTTCCTTCCTTCCTTCCTTCTTTCTTTCTTTCTTTCTTTCTTTCTTTCTTTCTTTCTTTCTTTCTTTCTCCCTTTCTCTGTATAGACCACTTTCCTTCCTTCCTTTCTTCTTTCTTTCTTTCTTTCTTCTTTCTTTCTTTCTTTCTTTCTTTCTTTCTTTCTTTCTTTCTTTCTCCCTCTCCCTGTATAGAGCACCTTCCTTCTTTCCTTCTTTCTTTCTTTCTTTCTTTCTTTCTTTCTTTCTTTCTTTCTTTCTTTCTTTCTTTCTTTCTTTCTTTCTTTCTTTCTTTCTCCCTCTCCCTGTATAGAGCACCTTCCTTCTTTCCTTCCTTCTTTCTTTCTTTCTTTCTTTATTTATTTATTTCTTTCTCCCTCTCCCTGTATAGACCATCATCCTTCCTTCCTTCCTTCCCTCTTTTCTTTCTGTGATTCACTTAATGACAGTTATTCACTTAACAACAAGGATAGGAAGGAGCAAGCTAGCACTTTAGCAGTGGTGATGATGACACCATCCACATTCCACCTGCTCAACCGGCCCTCTGCCCTAAGGATAATACATAACCCCAGACCCACAGCAGAGACCCACACCGGCTGAGAGGAAGACAAGAAGGAGAGAGAGAGCTGGAATACTTTCCTGATTTCCCTGAATATAATTTTCAAACAAGCCATTCCCAGTCTGGCGGCTCCTTCGCCTTGCCCAAAGCGTGACCTGAGGGAATTGTTGTGCGTCCAGAAAGGAGGTCGCACAAAGAGCAAAAAAAACCACCCTCATTTGTAATGCCTTGTAAGGCCATATCTACATCCAGTTTTGGTCACCACGATGTAAAAGGGATGTGGAGACTCTAGAAAGAGTGCAGAGAAGAGCAACAAAGAGGATTAGAGGACTGGAGATTAAAACATATGAAGAACGGTTGCAGGAACTGGGTATGTCTAGTTTAATAGAAAGAAGGACTAAGGGAGACATGATAGCAGCCTTCCAATATCTCAGGGGCTGCCCCAAAGAAGAGGGAGTCAAGCTATTCTCCAAAGCACCTGAGGGTAGAACAAGGAGCAATGGGTGGAAACTAATCAAGGAGAGAAGAAACTTAGAACTGAGGAGAAACTTCCTGACAGAACAATTAATCAGTGGAACAGAAGTTGCCTCCAGAAGTTGTGAATGCCCCAACACTGGAAGTCTCAAAGAAGATGTTGGATAGCCATTTGTTTCCTGCCTAGGTTTCCTGCCTAGGCAGGGGGTTGGACTAGAAGACCTCCAAGGTCCCTTCCAACTCTTACTATTCTAAATTCTAAAACCTCCAAGGTCCCTTCCCACTTGAGATTTTAAAGAACAGACTGGACAAGCATTTCTCTGAAATATTAGAGGGTCTCCTGCCTGAGCGGAGGGTTGGACTAGAAGACCTCCCCAACTGTGTTATTCTCTTATTCTGCTTTCCTTCCTTCCTTCCTTCCTTCCTTCCTTCCTTCCTTCCTTCCTTCCTTCCTTCCTTCCTTCCTTCCTTCCCCATCACTGGGGATTTTAAAGGAGAGATTGGACAACATTTTGTCTGAAAAGGTAGAGGGTCTCCAGTCTGAGCGGAGGGTTGGATTAGAAGACCTCCAAGGCCCTTTCCGATACAACGTGATTGAAGTCCAGTCTAAAAGAACTTTCAGCACCCCGGACAGCGCCGCCGCCGCCGCTCAGCTGTTCTTTTCGCCCAGCCAAAGTCGAGAGCCCAGCATGGTCCTCCCCGGGGAGTGGCGCATGGGCCGAGGAGTCCTCCCCCTCCTCCCCCTTACCTGAAGTCGCTGTAGGGATGGATGATCCAGTACCCGGCCGACTTGACCCGCTGCTGCTCCAGCTCCACCGCCTTGTGGCTCCCGAACATGCGGAGGGAGAACTTGTTGACCGCCGGCTGAAGCAGGGCGCCCAGCTGCCGCTGGACGAAGGTGGCCCCCGGGTCTTCGGGCTCCGAAGCTGCGGCCGCCGCCGCCGCCGAAGCCAAGTCGGCGGCCACGATCTGCTCGGCCACGCGGGCCGGCGCCATCTCGCCCTTGGCCGCCGTGGAGCCTTTGCGAGTGGGCGGCTGGGAAGAGCCCTCGCTGGGCAGGCGACCCCCGGCTTGGCCATCCAGCAAGGGAGGAGGAGGAGGAGGAGGAGGAGAAAGGGGCGCCTTTGGGCCGGGGGGTTCCGGACCCGGGGAAGACCCCTGGGCCTCGGGGGTCCCGGCGGCGGAGGGAGAGGCGTCCATGGGCGCTCAAGAGGGCCCTTCAAACGCCCTTGCCCGGCCCAGGCTGCCCTGGCACCACGGGGGCATCCCAGCCGCCGCCACGCGTGGGAGCCCGCTGCCCGGGAGGAAGGGCGCGGCTGAAGGGCCAGGCGAAGCGGGCAGGGGACGGGCAGGGGCTCATGCCCCACCCCGGGCGAGCCCCCCACTCTCCCCTCCGAGGAGAGCCAGGCAAGACCAGCCCAGCTTGCACACGCACACGCGCGACGGGCAAAGCAGGCGCCGCCTAGTGGGTCAGCCGCCCGCCGCCCCCCGCCTCCCCCCTCCCGGCCTTTGGGGACCCGAGTGGGGAGGGACGGAGCCTGGAGGGGAGGCGGAGTGAAGCGATGACGGAGGAGAGCGAGCGGGCGAGTTCTGTCTCCGCGGAGGAGGGGGCGTCTCTTGGGTGGAGGCTGGCTGGCTCTGGAGCCGTCTTGAAGGTCGCCCTGGCCGGCTGAGTGGGTGGGTGGGGGGCTTCGTTTCCTTCCCCGCCTTCCTTCCCCTCTCAAGCCCCAGGCGGTTGGTCTGTCCTGCTTTCCCAGGGCTGTCTTCCTCGCCATCCGTTCCTTCCTCTGCTCCGGTCCCTTCTTTTTTCCTTCCTTCTCTCAATTTCCTCCCTCATGACCCTTCCCTTGTTTTTCCTTCCTTCCTTCCCTCTTCCCCTTCACTTCCTCCCTCATGTCCCTTCCCTTCCTTCCTTCCTTTCCTCCTCCCTCCACTTCCTCAGTCATGTCCCTTCCATTGTTTTTCCTTCCTTCCACTTCCTTCCTGATGTCCCTTCCCTTCCATTTTTCCTTCCTTCCTTCTTCCCCTTCACTTCCTCTCTCATGTCCCTTCCATTGTTTTTCCTTCCTTCCACTTCCTTCCTGATGTCCCTTCCCTTCCATTTTTCCTTCCTTTCTTCCCTTCACTTCCTCATGTTCCTTCCAGTTTTCTTCCTTCCCTCTTTCCCTTCCCTTCCTCCCTCATGTTCCTTCCTTTCCCTTCCTTCCTTCCTTTCCTCCCTCCACTTCCTCAGTCATGTACCTTCCCTTCCTTCCTTCCTTCCTTTCCTCTTTCCCTTCCCTTCCTCCCTCATGTCCCTTCCCTTCCTTTTCCTTCCTTCCCTCCCTCCCCTTCCTCAGTCAGAAAGTTCTCAATTGGCAAGTACAATAAAAAAAACTGCAGAAACATAACCTGTTCTGTAAATCCAGCCAGCTGAACGATGATCATTAAATATGTTGAGTGCTCAGTGCCAGGACAGGTTGGGGAAGATAGCAATGGCATTTCGTAAGGAAGGCGCGGTTATTATGTTTTCTGTCATCTTGCTGGGAGAAAAATCAACAACCTCAGATAAGCAGAGGATACCATTCTAATGGCAGAAAGGGAAGAGGGTCTAAAGAGCCCCTTGATGCGGGCGAAGGAGGAGAGCGCCAAAGTTGGCTTGAAACTCACCATTGAGAAAATTAAGATCATGGCATCCGGCCCTCTCAACTCCTGGCAAATAGATGGGGAAGAAATGGAGGTATGGGAGAAATGGGACTGTCCAGTTTTATTTTCCTGGGCTCCAAGGTCACTGCAGATGGGGACTGCAGCCAAGGAATTAAAAGAGGCTTGCTCCTGGGGAGGGAAGCGATGGCAAATCTAGACAGCATCCTAAAAAGCAGAGACATCACCCTGCCAATCAAAAGTGCGTCGAGTTAAGGCTACGGTTTTCCCAGTTGCAATGGATGGCTGTGAAGGTTGGATCATAAGGAAGGCTCAAAGAATGGAGGCCTTTGAACTCTGGTGCTGGAGAAGAAGACTCCTGCATTGAGTCCCTTGGACTGCAAGGCCATCCAACCGGTCAGTCCTAGAGGAGATCAACCCTGGCTGCTCTTTAGAAGGCCAGATCCTGAAGAGGAAACTCAAAGACTTTGGCCACCTAATGAGAAGGAAGAAGGACTCCCTGGAGAAGAGCCTCATCCTGGGAACGATGGAGGGCGAAAGAAGAAGGGGACGGCAGAGAAGGAGGGGGCTGGATGGAGTCACCGAAGCAGTCGCTGTGAGCTTGAATGGACTCCAGAGGATGGTAGAGGACAGGAAGGCCTGGAGGAACGTGGTCCATGGGTTGGAGAAGACTTCGCAACTAACGACACCAAATCTTGACCAATCTTCTATGACGGCAGCCACCTCTATGCATTTCTTCTGCGTCAACGGAAATTTAGTTATTCCCCAGAACATGCTTTTACGGACACACAAATGGGGAAAAAAAATCAATGTAACCACAAATTTGCAAATCTATCCTGAATATTTGTGGCTATTCCTGTAAACAGTTCTGTTCTACTGTTACCATTTTTTTTTTTGCTATTGTTGTTCCAGTTGCTATTTTGGCCCAAACTAAATATGTTGCTTATTTGAGAGATAATCACCTTATTATTCTCCCCCCCCGCCCCCCCCGCAGCCAAAGTGTGGTAAGCTTAAAAATAAACATTCTATAAACATCACGAGACGGTCTCTTGGGTGTCATTTTTTTCTGGGTCCCTTTCAGAGTTGTTGTGTCTGTGGATAGATTATTTTTAAATCCTCGCTGTGTCTGGGGTCACGGAGCATCAGCCAACACCTTGTTCAGATTTCAATCCTTATTTAATGCTTTCAAATCCTCTTAAGGGACAAGCACCAAGTGAATGGCGACGTAATGGCGACGTAAACCCAAGAGCCTGTTTAGACTCTAAAAAGGCAAACGTCTACATCGTAGCCTTCTGATAGGCTCTGGCTCTTGGACACCATTTTGTGAGGGTGCCCACAGGAGGCGCTGAACATTCGTGGGGTCTCACTATCGTGGCGATCCTTTTCCAGCCAGAAAGGGAAAATAACATTTCACACAACACAAAACAAAAGGAGATCGGTTGAGATCTGCAGGTGTGGGACTGATTGCGGTGTGGATTGCAGGGGTGACACCGAAATATAATTTTATCATATGTTAGCTAAATCTGAAATTACTGTATTCTATCCCAATTTCATTTTAGACTGTATTTTATTCCACTTCCACTTTAAATGGTATTTTATTCCACTTCCATTTTAAATGGTATTTTATTCCATTCCATTTTAAGTCGTATTTTATTCCAATTCCATTTTAAGTCGTATTTTATTCCAATTCCATTTTAAGTCGTATTTTATTCCAATTCCATTTTAAGTTGTATTTTATTCCAATTCCATTTTAAATCGTATTTGATCAAATTCCATTTTGTTGTATTTTATTCCAATTCCATTTTCAGTCGTATTTTATTCCAATTCCATTTTCAGTCGTATTTTATTCCAATTCCATTTTCAGTCGTATTTTATTCCAATTCCATTTTAAATTGTATTTTATTCCAATTCCATTTTCAATGGTACTTTCTCAAATTTCATTTTCAATGCCTTTTATCAAATTTTAGTAATACTTTTGCACTTTGATATGGCCCAACGGCTAATCGATAAAAGGCTCGGGGGCAAGTGTGATCCTTTGTGAGACACCTGGCCCTATAGATTAAGGGCACAATCAATAGAGCTTTTATCAGGATCCCAGATTCCAGGTGGCATAATCTTATTCTCACCAGTAACGATTACCTATTTTATTTCTTATTTATTACATTTATAAAATCAACTGGTTTAATTGATCAAACTTACATAAAGTTTTGCGTACTTAATTAAAGTACTTACTTTAATTAAGTTAAAAAATAATATCTTTTTATGGAAATAAGGATCAGTCCCGCTGGAGTTATTAATTGCATTACTTTCCACGCGTGGGAAAGTTGTTTTTGTTTAATATGTTTTCTCCTCCCACGTGGAACGTGGTGCCTGGGAAGGGGCGTGGCTGGGAGGGGGGCGTGGCGGTGAATTTCTCCCCGCCCCTCCATTCAATCGCTGGCGAGGAAGCCGAGGCGGAGGTCACGTGCTCCAGGTCAGTCCAGCCTCTACTGCGCGTGCGTGTTTGTGCTCTCTCTCTCTCCCTCCCTCCCTCCCTCCCTCCCTCCCTCTCTCTCTCTCTCTCTCTCTCTCTCTCTCCGATAGAGAAAATAAAACAAGTTTTATTTTAACAATATTTAAGTTATAAATATTCTTTATTGGCCCCTGTTCCTCTCTCTCTTCCCCTACCCCAAAAAGAGAGAAAATGACATTTATATTAGAAATACCAAGTTAATTAAAAAAAAAAACTTAGGCAGTGCAGCAGGACAGAAGGAGCCCCGCCCCTCTAATGCTGGCTGGGGAGGATGGGCCTTGTAATCCCACGTAATCCCCCATGGGGAAAAGGAGGACAGCGCGCCCAACAGCGACGAAAGAAAAGCTATCGCAGCTTTATGCAGGTGTAGTCCTCGACTTACAACGGTCATTTTAGTGACCGTTCAAAGTCCCAATGGCATTCAGCAGGGGGTTGGACTAGAGGACCTCCAAGGTCCCTTCAAGCTATCCTATTCTAATTCTAATTCTAATTTTAAGTCTAATTCTAATTCTCTATTCTATTCTACTCTTCTATTCCTATCCTATATTTGTGAACAAACGGATGCAGAATCAATGGGAGGAAGACTTTTCTCGAGAAGCGCACCCGGAAGCTGCCGCTGCAAAGTCCTCTCTACAACTTTGACGATCTCCGCCGCACAAAGGGCGTTCCGGGCGCTTTGTGGCGCGCGCTTTACGCCGTCCGTGCGTTCGTGCGTGGCGCATGCGCGGTGGGCGTATTACCCTCTTCTTCCCCTCAGCCGAGCTTTTCCCTCAGAGCGACCCCGGGCGGCGGCGGGGACGCTGAGGCGAAGCAGCGGCGGCGGCTACGACGGGCGGGCGGGAAACGGAGGAGCCGCCGCCAAGACGGACTTCCTGTGGGACAAGCGCACCGGGCTGACGGCCAAGAGGGTGAGGCGAGGCGGCGGGGCCGGGCGGGGGAGGCCTCGGGGCGGCGGCGGCTCTTCGGGACCCCGAACCAGGCCGGGAAAGAGGCCGCCGGAGCAGCCGCAGAGGTCTCCATCCCACCCGGGGGCGTTTGGGGCACAACAGCCCTGCCAGGTAGGCCGCCCCAGAGTTCCTATTCAGTCGCCTAGAGTTAAGTTTTAATTTAAAAAATATATAAATATATATAATAAAAATTATAAATATCATATATGTGTGTGTGTGTATTAAATATGTATGTGTGTGTGTATATATATATATATATATATAAGAATGATGTGTGTATGTGTGTATATACGGTATGTGCGTATGAATGATTGTGTGTGTGTATATAACATAAAAATAATGTATATAAAAATGTATTTAAAAATAACTAAAATTGAGGGCGGGGGAGGGATATATATATATATATGTATGTATGTATGTGTGTGTGTGTGTGTGTGTGTGTATGTTGTATTTGTGCTGATAAATAAATAAAGGGAGACTAGTATAGATCTATTTCAAGCTATTTAGCTGTCATTAGCTCTCATCAGCTAGCCATACCCTTACTGGGATTTGATATGTATGTATGTATGTATGTATGTATGTATGTATGTATGTATGTATGTATGTATGTATATTCTTGGTTGGAGGCAGCAGGTTGCTTTGCTTTGGGCTTTGGGGTGGAAGAAAAGGAGGCCACAAGGAAGTCACACCTTGTCCCAGCTCCTGCCAACCTAGCCGTTCGAAAGCAGGTAAAAAATGCAAGTGGAAAAACAGGGACCACCTTTGGTGGGAAGGGAACAGCGTTTTGTGCGCCTTCAGCATTGAGTCATGCCAGACCACGGAGACATCTTCGGACAGCGCTGGCTCTTTGGTTTTGAAACGGAGATGAGCAGCGCCCCCTAGAGTCGGAAACAACTGGCACAGATGTGCAAGGAAAACTTCTACTTTTACCACTTTTAAGGTTCAATCTCTCCGGTTGGTCTTCTAACTCTTCTCCTCCCCTTGCAGATGCCCCGTTCTCGGAGGTTTCTGTCTTCGGAACGCAGCAGCCGGGGCAGCTACCGCGAGAGTTACCGAAGCCGTAAACACAAGCGTCGACGGAGCCGTTCCAGCTCGAGTAGCAGCGAGCGATGGCGTCACAGAGACGAGAGCTATCACGTCCGATCACGGAGGTGAGTGGGTCCCAAAAAAACGGAGCCTGCAAGAAGATGCAGTTAGTCCTCGACTTACGACCACCAGATTTCCATTGCTAAGTGAGACAGTGGCTAAAAGTAAGTCTTGCCTCATTTTACAACCATTCTGCCTCCATTATTAAGCGAAAGGCTGCAGTTAAAGTTAGTCATTCGGTGGTTAATCTGACTTCCCCATTGACTGTGCTTGTCAAAGGTTGACCTGGGGATAGTGAAACCGTCGTAAGTGTGAGTCAGTTGTTAAGCTTTGAAATTTTGGCCACGTGACTGGGGATGCTGCCATCGTCATATGTGTGAAAGACGGCCATAAGTCACTTTTTTCAGGGCTGCTTCGGACGGTCATTAAATGAACTGTTCTATCGGTAGTCCGAGACCAGAATTTCCCTTGCTAAGCAAGATAAGTAGTAACCATGCTTGATTTTATGACTATTTGAGCCTCATTGTTGATTGCTAAGCCTAATTGTTAATCACTGTGGTTGTTAAGTGAATCATATAGTCAGTTTTATGGATGAGTGATGCGGTGGCCTAGAAGTGGAGCCCTCGCTGTGAGGGTGTGAATTTGATCCTAGGTAGAGCCTGTGATAATTCTCTCTCTGGGCACAATGAGAATAGATGTCCTGAACAAAACTCCTCATTGGCGACAGGAAGGGCATCTGGCCAGTAAACACTCAGCTCCATTCAGTTGCCCTCCAACTCCACCCCGCAAGGGATTACGGGGTCATTAAATGACAAACAACAACAACAACGTAGTCGGTTTTCTGGATCAACTTAATTTCGCTCCTCCTCCCAGTTACAACGACCACTCGTCCGACCGACGTGCCTATGACCGGCGATACCTGGAGGATTACCGGCGAGACGGCTACAGCGACCGGGGCGGCGATGCCTACTACGAACCTGAATACCATCCTTCGGATGAGTACCAGCGTTCCCGGGACGGCAGTTACCGGAACTGCAAGAGCAATCGGCGGAAACGGCAACGGAGACGGCGCGGAAGCCGCTCCTTCAGCCGTTCCTCCTCGGTGAGTAATCTCTGCCTCTTCCGGTCCATTGACCCAAGCAGTGGTCAGAATCTCTTCGGCCGGATCTCCAGATCTCTGGAATTCGCTTAGGAATTTGGATTCCTAAGATTCCTTTGGATTCCTTTGGATTCGTGGGAATCTGCGTCACGGAATGGGATCTGAGTCTGTCCTAAAGAAAAGAGGGGAAAATGTGATTTTAAAAGAATTTCCTACTGCACGATACTAGGAGAAGGGGCTTTTAAAGGCCTTCATATAATCCAGAATTTTATTTCTATATATTTATTTTGAAGAACTTCAAAGTAAAACATTTCTGATCAGAGTCTTTTTCAGGGATAGCCCCCTCCTCTTTGAAATGATCAAGCTGCCCCACCCCAGCAAAGCTAATCTTGTCCCAAACCTATTAACCTTTTCAAAAGCATTTTAAAAAAAAACTTTCCCCTGGAGTTGTGGGCCAGTTTATTAAATGTATTCATGATTACATTTATGTGCTTGCCCGTCCCACTGTCTTGGGTTGGATTGGATGACCCTGCCATATGTTTTCTTTTATTATTTTATTG
This sequence comes from Natrix natrix natrix, assembly GCA_029891615.1. Lineage (NCBI taxonomy): Eukaryota > Metazoa > Chordata > Lepidosauria > Squamata > Natricidae > Natrix > Natrix natrix. The sequence continues at coordinate 246,085 of JAKRSK010002356.1, forward strand.
TTGGCTTGGTGGCCGTATAAATCGGGTGGGTGGATGGATAGATAGATAATTTCTGAGCAAACTACCACAGTGGATGATGATGAATGATGTCTATTCATTTCATTAAATAATTCTCTGCCTTCAAAAACTGGCAGCTGAAAGTTTCAAAAAGCAGTCCGAATCGCCAGTACAGGGCAAACATGCTTTGGGCCTCTTTGAAATCCTTAAATTTTTAGAGGGGTTTACCCAGTGTGAGTGGAACGTCTTCTGCCTATACACACAGTCCTCGTCTTACGACCAAAATTCAGTTGTTAAGGGAGGCATCATGTAACTGCACCCAATTTAAGACCCTAACCCTATATATATATGTTGTAATTGTGCTGATAAATAAATAAAGGGAGACTAGTATAGATCTATTTCAAGCTATTTAGCTCTCATCAGCTAGCCATGCCCTTACTGGGATTCGAACCATATTTGGCCATACCAGGGGTTGTAACACAAATACACACACACACACACACACACACACACACACACACACACACACACACGTAGTCCTCGACTTACAACTGTTCATTTTAGTGACTGTTCAAAGTCACAACCGCACTGGAAAAAAAGGGACTTACGACCGCTTTCCCACACCTTACGACCATTGAAGCATTCCCCACGGTCACGTGATTTACACCAGACGCTTGACTCACACTTAACGATGGTTTGCAACATCCCCCCCCCCTGGGGCGGGTGGGTGTTGTGTGTCACGTGATTCTCCTTTTGCGACTTTTGTACAAGCCATGAAGAATCCAGATTCACTGTAACGACCGTGTGAACTAGCTTAACAACGGTGGCAGGGAAGGTCGTCAAACGGGCGAAGCTCCCGTAATGAATGCCTCGCTTTGGGCGGGCTCCCGCTGTGGTCGTTAAGTCGAGGACCGCCTGCAAAGACCCCCCCCCCCTGAGCCGGCGCGTGCGAGTGTGTGTGCTGAGTGTTGCTTTTCCTCCCTTGCCACCCCTCTTATTGTTCACGTGTGTGTTGTATATTGTTTATACCTATACGCCTCTGTGCCGTTATGAACTTGGCCTGGAATTCGTCCCGCCACCACCTCCATATCCGCCACGGGCCCACCGTGTCCACTTGGCTGGCTTCCCCCCTTCGCCTTCGCCCGGGTGAAAACAATGAATGAATGAATGAAAACCCTCCCCTCTCCGCCCCATCGCCGCCGCTGCGTTTTTGCGGGGGGGCCTCCCCGGCAGCAGAGTCGTCCCGGCAGCAGGAGGAAAACCAAGAACGTGGAAGTCGACGTGGAGGGCCACCTCATCTATCGCGTCGGCGACTGTCTGCAAGAGAGATGTACTGCGAAATCGTAACATTAATCTCGTCTCTAGTTAAGCTCCCGTCGCAGTTACAGAATTGTTCTTAGCTTTCTCCCTTTTCCTCGTTTGCTCTGTTGTTTTTATTTTCTCTCTCTCCGCAATGTGGTTTTTTTTTTTTTAAAAAAAAATGCCAAACCGCAATCTTTTTTCCCCCTCCTCCTTCCCCTCCCCCTTTTAAGCATCCTTCCTCCTTTCCTTTTTGCCTCTATCCTTCCTTCCCTCCCTCCCGTTTTATTTCTTTCCGTATTGATATCCGAAGCGTTAGGGACCGGCCAAGATAGCCTCTCTTATTATTTTTACGTGGTGATGTTTTTGTTGCTTGGCCCCCAGATGCCGGCCCCCGCATCTCACCCTCTCCTCTTCTCCCCTCCCCTGCCCCCAAATCTCTTTGTCTCCTTTCCCCTGCAGATGAGATCGTCACCACTCTCGGGGAAGGCACCTTTGGTCGCGTGGTGCAGTGCATTGACCACCGCAGGTGAGGGAAAAATGTCTCGGGCTGCTGGAAAATTAACTGTGGGGAAAAGGGTGCTTCCCTCCAGCCAGTATGGAAGTCCAGCGGGCTGCAGGTTTTCCCTCATAGGCTGCATGGCCGCCAGATCCAAGATGGAGAGAGAGAGAGTTAGACCAACAGATGGAGGGGGCAGGGGAGAGAGAGAGATGGGATGGATGGATGGATGAGAGATATAGAGAGGATAACAGACATAGATTGAAACAGATGATAGATGCAGAAGAAATAGAAACAGATTGGAGATGGATAAGATGATAGAGAATAGATTAGGAAGATAAGAAAGAGAGATAGATTGATGGATAGATAAGATATACGATATAAGAGAGAGATGGATGGATGGATGGATAGATGATAGATAGATAGATAGATAGATAGATAGATAGATAGATAGATAGATAGATAGATAGATAGATATAGATGATCGATACTTGTTTCCACGAAAATAAGAGAGGGTCTTATTTTCTTTTGAACCCCCGAAATAAGCGCTTGGCCTTATTTTTGGGAAGGCCTTATTATTTTTGAGGTGCAGGAGGCAGTGAGCGTGGTCACTTCTTGGCTGCTGCTGTGTTGCAATATTTTTGGGAAAGGCTTATTTTCGGGGGAGGGCTTATTTCGGTGCATGCACTCAAAAGCCCGGTTGGGATTATTATCCAGGGAGGTCTTATTTTCAGGAAAATAGATAGATGGATGGATGGATGGATATACAGATGATTAGATAGATGATAGATAGATAGATAGATAGATAGATAGATAGATAGATAGATAGATAGATAGATAGATAGATAGATAGATAGATAGATAGATGATAGATAGATAGATAGATAGATAGATGATAGATAGATAGATAGATAGATAGATAGATAGATAGATAGATAGATAGATAGATAGATAGATAGATTAGATTAGATAATGGATGGATCATAGATAAGATATAAGATAAGATATAAGGTAAGGTAGATAGATAATGGATGGAAGATAGGCGATGATAGATAGACAGACAGGCAGACAGACCCAGTTTTCTCAAACCTGAGCAACTTTAAGAGGCCTGGACTTCAACTCCCAGAATTCCCCAGCCAGCCAAGGCCTTAGGACAAGCAAACTAGAGTTGAGCATCAAAGTGCCAAGCTGGTCTGTCTTGGCCTCTTATTAGTGGAGCAGAGAAGTGCATTTTACAAGCAGGGCGGGCTCAGTCTGCCCACCCTGGTTGTTTTCCCCATCCCCACCTCCTCCTCCTCCGCGGTTCTCCTCCCCCTCTTCAGGGGCAACACCCAGGTGGCTCTGAAAATCATCAAGAACGTGGAGAAATACAAAGAAGCCGCTCGCTTGGAGATCAACGTGCTGGAGAAGATTAACGAGAAAGATCCCAACAACCAAAAGTAAGTTGGATTTTGCTGGATGTGGATCAGCAGAATTCACGGGAGATTAATAAAAGGGTTTGTTTTGTCGGGACAAGGAGTTTGCTTCAGGCTCTTGGGAAGCCTCGCTCAGAACACTAACCTGGGTGCCTGTCGCTTTTTTAAAAGCCCATTCTCCTCTTTCCCCTTCCTCCTCCTCCTCCTCCTCCTCCTCCTCCTCCTCCTCCTCCTCCTCCTCCTCCTCCTCCTCCTCCTCCTCCTCCTCCTCCTCCTCCTCCTTGCCTCGCTTTCCTCTTTCAGCCTCTGCGTCCAGATGTACGACTGGTTTGACTATCACGGCCACATGTGCATCTCCTTTGAGCTCCTGGGGCTCAGCACCTTCGACTTCCTGAAGGATAACAACTACCTGCCCTACCCCCTCCACCAGATCAGGCATATGGCCTACCAAGTGTGCCAGGCGGTCAGATGTGAGTGTCCCCAGGGGGGAAAGGGGGCCACCAAGGGCTGAGAGAAGGGGGGGGGTTGTCATTCCAATTTGTTTTGAATTAGAATAAGGATTGACAATGCCTCCGCTGGCAGTGACTTTGAATGTAGAAGGGTGCATGCGAAGATGTGGGACTTCCCCCTTTCCTTACCTCCATCTGTCCGTCCATCCATTCATCTACCTACCTATCAATCTAAATGATCATCCATCTATCCATATCAATCTTTCCCTTCCTTTCTTCCCTCCCTTACTTATCTCCATCTGTCTTTTGTGTTTATCATCCCTTCCTCCTGCTCTCCTCCCTCCCATCACTCAATCCATCCAATCTTTGTATCTTTCTTCCCCATTTCCTTCCATTCTTTCTCCACTTCTTTCTTTCCTCCCTCCCTTCCCTATCTCCATCTGTCTGTCTGTGTCTATGTTTCAACCTCCTTTCCTTCCAATCTTTGTATCTTTCCGTTTTTTCTCTCCACTTCTTCCTTCCCTCCCTTCCTTCCCTATCTCTCTGTCTGTCCATCAACCTCCTTCCTATCTTTGTATCTTTCCTCTCAATTTTTTCTCTCCACTTCTTCCTCCCTATCTCTTTCTGTCTATGTGTCTGTCTATCAACCTCCCTCTCTCCCTTCCTTCCTTCCTTCTTCCTATCTTTGTATCTTTCCTCTCCATTTTTTCTCCCCACTTCTTCCCTCCCTCCCCTATCTCTGTCTGTGTGTCTGTCTATCAACCTCCCTCTCTCCCTTCCTTCCTTCCTTCTTCCTATCTTTGTATCTTTCCTCTCCGTTTCCTCTCCATTCTTTCTCTCCGCCTCCTTTCTTCCTTCCCTCCCTCTCTCTTACCTTTTCTCTCCCTCCCAGTTCTACACGAGAACAAGCTGACCCATACAGACCTCAAGCCGGAGAACATCCTTTTCGTCAATTCGGACTACGAGATGACTTACAATCTGGAAAAGGTGAGCTTGTAGTCCCTGGGAGCATCTCCTCCTCCACCGCTGTGGCTTCCCTCCCTCCCTCCCCCTTCAGGGCTACTTTGGGTTGGGCCCAGTGGGAGAACATCGTCCTTGCTGCTAACTCCCCGGTCCCCGTCCCCCCTGCCTCCCAGAAACGTGACGAGCGCAGCATCAAGAACACAGCCATCCGGGTGGTGGATTTTGGCAGCGCCACTTTCGATCACGAGCATCACAGCACCATCGTCTCCACGCGGCACTATCGGGCCCCCGAGGTCATTTTAGGTCAGCAATCCTACCTGGGTACCTCGGTTGGGCTCCGAACGCCCCCAAATGCAGGCTCTGAAACTCCCCTTTCCCCCCCCCCCTTCGCGCGACAGAACTCGGCTGGACTCAACCGTGTGACGTTTGGAGCGTTGGCTGTATTATCTTCGAGTATTATATGGGCTTCACCTTGTTCCAGGTGAGTGTGGCGGGTAGGAGCCATTGGGGGCAGGAAGGAGGGGGGGAGCCCTAACAAAATCGGGCTGTTCCAAGTCTTCATTTGATCTCCCCCCCACTCCCCACCAACTAAAACCTTCTCTTTCCCCCCCTCGTAGACTCACGACAATCGCGAACACCTGGCTATGATGGAGCGTATCCTAGGCCCTATCCCGTCGCGGATGATCCGGAAAACAAGGTAAGAAGGTTGGGGGCAGAGGAAGGAAGGGGGCTAGGGAAGGCCAAAAAGGCTTGGAACTCGAGCGGCTTTGGATTAGGAACAGATGTTGAGACAGGTGGAAGAGAATCTTTGTTAGCTCAGGGTTGAACTGTGTGGTCCTTGGTGCTCTCTTGAGCTGGGTGGGGTTTTCTTGCAGGCGTTTCGTGACCCAAATAGGTAACATCATCAGTGCTAGAAGGGAGTGGACGGGGAGAGGGAAGAGGGTGGGGGAGGAAGAGGAGGAGAAGAAGGAGGAACAGGACTGGGGTCCTTGGTGCTCTCTGAGCTTGGTGGGGTTTTCTTGCAGGCGTTTCGTGACCCAACTAGGTAACATCATCAGCAAACCTCTCTCCCTTGTAGCACCAATGATGTTCCCTAGTTGGGTCACGGAACGCCTGCAAGTTCATAGAGCACCAAGGGCCCCATAGATCCTTTCGTCTGCCTCCTCCTCGTCCTCTTTTTCATCTGCCTCTTCTTCCTCTCCTTCCTCTCTCTCTCTTCCATTCTGCAAACCCCACTCCCTTCTAGCACTGATGTTACCAACCACGTTCAGAGACCACCAGTTCTCTCCCCCCCCTCACTAAACAAATGGTCATAAGTCAAAAAGTTTACCTATATTTGTATACTTCATTAAAACAACAACAACAAGGAGCAACACACACTGGGCCTCTCTACCACCGATGGTTCCTTCTGATGTTTTTTTTTCCCCTCCCACCTCCCTGGACAGGAAGCAGAAATATTTCTACCACGGACATTTGGACTGGGATGAGAACACCTCCGCGGGGCGTTACGTGCGCGAGAAACTGCAAGCCACTCCGGGTAAGCCGGGGCCTGTCCCTGTATCCCACCAGCCCCACCGAGTCTGATTCCTTCAGGAAACCATAATCGCACATCATCATGTCATCAATTCATGGCAGTCGCTCAGCGTCCGGATTTTGGTCTCGTGGGGACACACTGCAAGTGTGAGAAACGGCCCCACTTCAGCACCATCGGTCACTAAACGAGCAGCTGTAAGAGGAGGAGTACCCGTCATTTGCCATTGCCCATACCTCTTCCTCCTCCTCCAGCTATAAAGTCACAGAAGCAGGTGGGACCTTAGAGGTCCTCTAGCCCAGCGGTCACCAACTGGTGGTCTGCAGAAAAATTGTTTGCGTTTTTTAGGTTGCACGTAATCAGGGATCCTCAACCTACGGCCCCTGGGACGGATACGTGCAATGAATGCCTATGTTGCTGCAGAGAGTCTCCCCCTTCAGGGACTTTTTGTGGGGGGCAGAAATTCCCACTTGGGGTCTGCTTTGGCCTCCTGGTGTGGGGCTTTGGGCGAAGGCTGGAGGGAAGTGCCACTGGTGGCAAAGAGCCAGAGGGCCTCGTTCCAGTGGGACTGCATCCTGGCCTGGAACTGGCTGAGCATCTCAGCCCACTGAGCCTCCAGGCGCCGGCACCTCGCCTTGCACTCCTGCAGGTCTTCCCTCTGCTTGGAAAGCCCATGCTCCTAGTCCTCAGTGAGGTGCCTCTGCTGAGCCTCCTTCTCAGTCAGATCGATTTGAACTGAGCTCTTTTGTCAACTCTTTCTCCTGGGGGCTGCTTAGCTCCAGCAACTTCTCCCTGTTGGGGCCCTAAGGCGGGCAGGCGAGGAAGGGCTAAGAGGGGAGGGGTGAGGAGAAGCTGGCGAGGCGCCCCTCAACATGAGTGACATCAAGTCGGCCACGCCCACCCAGTCCTTAGATTTAAAATTGGGATTTAAAATTAGTAATTTAGTGGTTCCTGGGGTCCGAAAGTTTGGGGACCCCTGCTCTAGCCCGAGCCCACGCAGGAATGCCCACCCGGCCTTTTCCTCCAACCAAGGAGAAACAGAGCCGCCTGTTCCTCCAGCCACCAGCTTAACCACTTTTAACGGGGTGCCCGACTTCACCCCACTCTTCCTCCTAGCCGTTCCTCTCCGCTTCTCTTCCCAGAGGTACCTGGCGTCCGAAGCCGACGAACACCACCAGCTCTTCGACCTTCTGGAAGGCATGCTGGAATACGAACCGGCCAAGCGGCTGACCCTCTCCGAGGCCCTCAAGCACCCCTTCTTCAGCCTTCTCCAACTCCAGCCCACCCCGAAAGCTTGGGATTCAAACCGGGACATCAGCCGGTGACCCGTCGGGGCTCTTGGCTTCGTTTTCCTGGACACCCCACCCCCTTCTCAACATATTTGGCCCCTATGGTGGCTGGCAACGTCTCCGTTTTTGGTGCTTTTCCGTCCCTCCGAAGACTACAGAGAAAAAAAAAAGTTCTTGAGTTCTCCTCTTCCAGGTTCCGTCCCTTTTTTGTTACCGTATAAAGCTTGTGGATATGTGAAATAGTCTGTAAATATCTCTCTATAAAATATATCTCTATATCTATATGTGTATATATAAATTATATATCAAACACACAGGATACCTTGTGCCATTTCCCTCCCTCTGTAGATAATGCTACCGTCGCTTGTCCTCCCCCCCTCCCCCCTTCCTGTTTCCTCTCTACCCTGGGCAGATATTGTGGTTGTCACACAATTATTTTTTGGGTGAGAACAAACCGCGTCCCCGTTTCAAACCGCGGAATTTTATATGAATTTTGTACAGTCTTGGGGAAAATAAAAAGGTTATAAAAGGAACCTTCAAGGTTCCTTCCAACTCTGTTATTCTATTCTAGTCTAATGCTAATTCTTATTCTAATTCCATTCTATGCCAATTTTTATTCTAATTCTATTCTATGCTAATTCTTATTCTAATTCCATTCTATGCCAATTTTTATTCTAATTCTATCTATGCTAATTCTTATTCTAATTCCATTCTATGCCAATTTTTATTCTAATTCTATTCTATGCTAATTCTTATCCTATCCTATCCCATCCTATATAATAATGCTCAATCCTATCTGAACTAACTGACCATGCGACAAACCATCATAATAATCGAACACCATCGGCATTGACAAAAATCTCCATCGGTCAATTGCAATTGCTCGACTGTTTTCATTGTGGTTTCAGGGAAGGGCATCTAAGCTGGAGACGATTTAAGGCTAAAACCCAGTTCAAGAAAAAAGTATATACCCAGCTTCCTTCCCCCTTCGATGCTGGGTGTAAGGAGCTTAAAACCCAAGTCCTGCCAGCCGCAGCTGGTCCTTCAGCTTCTCCTATAAACCTTTCATCCTCCTCGGTGGGATTGTGTGTCGTTGTGTCCGTTAAGGGTTGCTTTAGACGACAAAGCCCCAGGACGATTGTTCTAGTTTTCCTTGACAAGCAATCTTCATACAGGCAGTGCCAGTACTTTTAGTAAATTTTATTTTTGTTGAGAAACCTATTCAGTTCGTTCAGAGCTGCTGGTGCTATTCCTCTTGTCATTTTAATAAATGTTTCTAGTATTATATGTCAAAGAATCGTGGGTATCTTTATCTATCTATTATCTATCTATCCTATCTATCTATCTATCCTATCTATCTATCTATCTATCTATCTATCTCTATCTATCTATCTATCTATCTATCTATCTATCTTCTATTATCCATCCTATCTCTCCCTCTCTCTCTCTCTCTCTCTTTCTCTCTCTCCTTTCTTTTCAATCTTCAGAGACTGCCTGGACAAACCCTTGCAGTTTTTCGGCAAGGTTTTTCAGAAGGGTTTGCCATTGCCTCCTCCTTAGGGCTGAGAGAAAGTGGCTGGCCCAAAGCTCATCAGAGGAGAAGGACTAGAACTCCCAGCCTCCTGATTCCAAACCTCACGCCTTAACCCAAACTGTCTCTCTTCCTCCTACCTGCGATAAATCGATTTGTCCTCCAGGTACCACAAGATGTTGCAAACCGGCCCTCAGCCGCAAAAAAAAAAAAAAAGTTTGGATCTGCTTTTAGCCCTGGTTCTCTTGGGCCCAAATCCACTGAGGACTAGCCCCTTGCTGTTTTATCCGAGAAAGACTTGAAGCGGTTTGCCCTCCAGACAAGGGCACGTACCTAGTTATCTTCCCGACAGGTTCCACTCACCGCGCCATCTGTCTCCCCTGAGTCTCGACAGCTGTCGCCTGAATGGATCAAGGAAAACCTGTCCTCCTTATTGCTCCTGATCTCCACTTAAAAGATCTTGAGCAGACAAGATTTGGAATCATCCTTGGGCCACGTTCAGAGCGGGAAGATCCATCCCTGCCAAGAGAAGAAGCTGAACTTATACTGGAGCTTTACTGCGTGAGTCCCATCCTTTTTACGGAAAATGAGAATTATCGGTTGGGAGGGAAGAAGTGTTTTTTGGGGCGCGTCTTTTACGAAGCTGCTTTGCGTTGCTTTTCAGTGTGGGTGCCTCTTCGCCGCTCAGGCCCCCGTCCTTACCATGAGATCGGGATTTGGGGACGCAGTCAAAGAACTGCTGTGTGGCTTCTCAGCCAATTCGGCCAAGGACGAAGACATGGGCGTTCAAAGAAGCCACAGCTGGGAGCCAGTCAAGATGCAGGCCCAGCCAAGACAGAAGTAAGCACACTTCACAAATTGGTGTAAATATGAGGCAGCCAAGCAAACTGTTTGAAATCGAACAGCTAAATACCTATATAAGTAGTTGAGATGATAGATAGATAGATAGATAGATAGATAGATAGATAGATAGATAGATAGATAGATAGATAGATAGATAGATAGATTGATAGATTGATAGATTGATAGATTGATTGATAGATATTTAGATAGATAGATATTTAGATATTTAGATTGATTGATAGATAGATAGATAGATTGACAGTTTGACAGAATGAATATAAAAAAAAGAAAGGAAAGGGAGAGTGGAAAAAGGAAGGAATGGGGGAAAAGAGATAGACAAGATAGATAGCTAGCTAGCTAGATGATGATAGATAGATAGATAGATAGATAGATGATAGATAGATAGATAGATAGATAGATATGATATAGATAGACAGATATTTTAGATAGATAGATAGATTGATTGATTGACAGAATGAATATAAAAAAGGAGAAAGGAAAGGGAGAGTGGAAAAAGGAAGGAATGGGGAAAAGAGATAGATAGATAGATAGATAGATAGATAGATAGATAGATAGATAGATAGATAGATAGATAGATATGATAGATAAGATAGATAGATTAGATAGATATTTAGATAGATATTTAGATAGATAGATATTTAGATAGATAGATAGATAGATAGATAGATAGATAGATAGATAGATAGATAGATAGATAGTAAAATAGATGGAGATAGGTAAGGGAGAGGGAGGGAGGAAAAGAAGGAAAGCAAGGAACAGATGGATAGAATTTAAAAATAAATAGTTGGCAATAGAGAAGGGAGGGAGGAACGAAAGGAAGGAAGAGGGTAGATAGACAGACAGACAGATGAAAAAAAAGAATATAAAATACATAAATAGATGGAGAGAGGGAAGAGAGAGGGAGTGTGGAACAAAAGGAAGGAAAGGAGGCAAGGAAAAGAGATAAACAGATAGGGAGGAAGGAAGGAAGGAATAGATTGATGGGTACCCCTTCATCTTCTCCTCCTGGCCTTTTTGCTCTCTTGTCAAATTCCGTGGCCTCGATACCAGCGTACTGTATTTGGTCTAGTCAGTTTCCCGGAGCGAACTCCCAGCGTCTCTCTTCTTTGGTTTCTGATTAACAGCCGGGAATAAAACTGTTAGCATCTTCTTCAATCTCCAGTTCTGTAGAAGAGGCATAAAAACAGGGAGGAATTTTTTGCAGGAGCAAGAGTGCCTGGCTACGCGTTCGAGACCTGCGTTTTGTGTGTCGGGGAGGGATCGTTGCCACATTTTTGTGATTCCCCCCCCCTCTTCCTAAAAAACCTCCTCCTTCTTCTTTGCCAGGGCCGAACGAGACGCAGCCTTCACACGACAGAAAGTCCAGCGTGCTTCCCTCAGAGCTCATTTGCGGGAGAAATACAACCTCCCAAAGGTGAGATATTTTTTTTGCCTTCTGAAAGGTACAAATTTGGATACAAATTCCAGGTAGTCCTCGAGTTACGACCAAATAAATAAAAACAGATACGTACTCCTCGACTTAACAACCATTCGTTTTAGGGACCGAAGCCAAAACGGGGCTGAAAACGGTGTCTTTTTCGCACTTACAGCCGTTGCAGCCTTCCCCATGATCCAAACCCAGACGCTTGGCCTCGTACTTACGATGGTCGCAGCGTCCCAGGGATGCACGCGATCCCCTTTTGCGACCTTCTGACCACGGGAAATCCCGATCCCACTTAACAAGGGTGTGACTTGCTTCACAAATGCAACGATTCACTTAAACAACGGTGGCAAGGAAGGACGCAAAATGGGGCAGAACTCACTTAACAACCACCTCGCTTCGCAGCAGGCTCAATTGTGGTCGTAAGTTGAGGACTACCTCTAGCCCTAATCCACATCCCAGTCTGACTGTATGTATTTACGTCGATGCCTATGTTTAGTATTCATTTATGTATTTACGTATCGATTAAATGCATGTGTTTGTTAAATTTTTATGCCCGTCTCCCATCCAAAGTGACTCTGGGTGGCTGATGCCCACCGGATAATGTGAAGCACAACACAATGGATTGTGTCTTCTAACTTTTGTGTCATTCCACACTTGGAATAGTGCAGCCAGTTTTGGTCTCACCCCATTACAAAAATAGGTTGAAACTGTGGAAAAAGTGCAGAGAAGAGCAACTAAGACGCTTAAAGGCCAGGAGACTGGGGGGACATGATAGCAGTGTTCTAGATTTTTTTGGGGGTGGGGGCTGCCACAAAGAAGTGGGGGGGTCAACTTATTCTCCAAAGCACCTGAAGGCCAGGCAAGAAGCAATGGATGGAAACTAACCAAGGAGAGAAGCAACCTGGAATTGAGGAGAAACTTCCTAACAGTGAGAACAACTAACCAGTGGAACAGCTGGCCACTAGAAGTTGTCGGTGCTTCATCACTGGAGGTTTTGAAGAAAAGACTGGACAGCCACCTAATCTGAAATGGTATGGGTTCTCCTGCTCGAGCAGTGGACTGGACTAGAGGACCTCCAAGGCCCCTTCCAACTGTGTTATTCTCTTATTCTGCTATTCTCCCTTCCTTCCTTCCTTCCTTCCTTCCTTCCTTCCTTCCTTCCTTCCTTCCTTCCTTCCTTCCTTCCTTCCTTCCTTCCTTCCTTCTCCATCACTGGGAATTTTAAATAAGAGATTAGGCAACTTTTGTCTGAAATGGGATAGGGTCTCCTGCTTGAGCAGTGGGGCTGGACTAGAAGACCTCTAAGGTCCTTTCCTGCTTTATTCTGATTGACGTTTCTTCTTTCTTTCTTTCTTTCTTTCTTTCTTTCTTTCTTTCTTTCTTTCTTTCTTTCTTTCTTTCTTTCTTTCTTTCTTTCTTTCTTTCTTTCTTTCTTTCTTTCTTTCTTTCTTTCTTTCTTTCTTTCTTTCTTTCTTTCATTCTTTCCCTCCCTCCTTCTCTCAGAACCCGGCAGACAAAAAGCAGCTGGAAGCCGCTGGGGTGAAGCCTCCGCTGCCCCGAGACCTTCTGAGCATCGCGCAACCCAACACGGCCTGGCCAGTCCCTCCTCCCAACCGGCCCCGCTTCGGTGGGATAGATTTTGACTCCTTGCAAACGAGCCTCCGGAGCCCAGCACAGTCTTTCCCACGCCCGGGCCAATGTCGTCTCATGTGAACGCCGCATCCTTTCCCTGAGGATGCGGGAAATAGAAATATATTTGTGTAGGGGGCAACGCCGGACTTCTGGGAGGCTCCTTCGGCCTACGCCGTCTCGTATAACGTCGGAGTCTCGGTGGGAAGGGGGGCTTTGGATGAAGACTGCTGAGAAGGCCCCCCAAGAAGGCAGCCTTGTCCAGATGTGGCTCTGTCGTTAAGCCGAGAACTTGGATGAAGAAATCCAAACTCTGGATGGATTCACTAAACATGTTAAGCCTTTTATTGCATTGTTAGCAATTGTTTTCATTTATTATTTAAGTGCATACAGCTACCCATCTCGTCTACATACAATAAAGCAACCAGATTAAAAAAACAATGATGGAAGAAGCATACTTGTTGTTTGTCACGAAGTTGTGTCTGACCCATTGCGACCCCATGGTTCCTCCAGGCCTTCCTGTCCTCTCCCATCCCCTGGAGTCCATTGAAGCTCAGGTCGACTGCTTCAGTGACTCCATCCATCCACCTCCTTCTCTGCCGTCCCCTTCTTCTTCTTTTGCCCTCCATCCTTCCCAGCATGAGGCTCTTCTCCAGGGAGTCCTTCTTCCTTCTCCTTAGGTGGCCAAAGTCTTTGAGTTTCCTCTTCAGGATCCGGCCTTCTAAAGAGCAGCCAGGGTTGATCTCCTCTAGGACTGACCGGTTGGATGGCTTTGCAGTCCAAGGCAGGAGTCAATGCAGGAGTCTTCTCCAGCACCAGAGTTCAAAGGCCTCCATTCTTTGAGCCTTCCTTATGGTCCAACCTTCACAGCCATCCATTGCAACCAGGAAAACCGTAGCCTTGACTAGATGCACTTTTGATTGGCAGGGTGATGCCTCTGCTTTTTAGGATGCTGTCTAGATTTGCCATAGCTTCCCTCCCCAGTCTTTTAATTGCTTAGCTGCCTTCCCCATCTGCGGTGATCTTGGAGCCCAGGAAAATAAAACGGTCCACTCCCTCCATTTCTTCCCCATCTATTTGCCAGGAGTTGAGAGGGCCGGATGCCATGATCTTCGTTTCCTTCACGTTGATTTTCAAGCCAACTTTGGCACTCTCCTCCTCCTCCCTCATCAAGAGGCTCTTTAGTTCCTCTTCACTTTCTGCCCTTGGAGTGGTATCTCATAGTAGCAGAAATTGCAGATGAACAGAGTTGGAAGGGACCTTGCAGGTCATCTAGTCCAACCTCCTGCCCAAGCAGGGGATCCCTACATCTGCTGTGGAAGAAGCCTATAATATAACAGTTAAAACACTTTTAAAGCAGAACTTTCCACTGCTACCCCTCATTAAACCAGGTTCCGGGACGTTGATACTACTACTACTAATAATAATAATGCTAATAATACTACTACTAATGATAATAGATATTTATGATACATTTTTTAATGTTCAGTTGACTGAGTTTCATGTTTAATGAATAAAGTATATATAATAATATATTATTACTACCTTAACAGTATCATAGTCCTTGCTAGACTAACTGTTGAGCTAATATAATATTATAATATATAATAACAATAACAACCTCGCTATTTGAAAATTCTAAATTTACCTGACTTGAACATTCTGACTGTACAAAAAATCACCCTACTTGGAACAGCTTATATCCTTATATTTATTTAATTTAAGTTGTCATTTTATTTATTATTTTATTTTATTTATTGTTTATTGTCTATTATTTATTATTATCCACTAATTTATTATCTATCATTTTATTATTCTTATTTTATTTTCTCTCATTATTTGTTATCTATTAATTTATTATCTATTAATTTATTTACTCTTTTATTTTATTCATCATTTTATTCATCATTTTATTTTATTTATTTATGTTTCTCCCCCAATTTTTTTCCCCCCAATTGATACGGAGAGAGGAGAGAGAGAGAAAGAAGAGACGGACCGTCTTCGGCCGTGCGCGACTACGTTTCCCGCCGCCCCTCGCGCGCGAGGCACGCCCCTCCCCCTCCCTCGTGACGTCGCGCGCGAGCCGCCGCCCCTCCGCCCGTCACGCGCATGGGAATCCCCACCCAGCTCGCGGGTGACGCAGCCAGGCCCCGCGGGCCAATCGGCGTGGAGCGTCTGTTGTGCGGGCAGCGGAAGGAACGGCCGTCGCGGAGGGAGGGGAGGCAGCGAGGGAGAACAGCGGGCATGAGCCAGAACGGAGGGGGGAACCCTTTCGAGGGAGACGCGGGGAATCCCTTCCAGGTGCGTAGTGGCGTGGGGAAAAAAAGACTTTGGGGAGGGGGGGGAATCCCTTGGGGTAGCCCTCCAACCCGGGGTTCCCCCCCCTCGCTTGCTCATCCCAGCCTGGCTTCTCCCCCCCCCCCCCCCGGCCTTCCTTCTCCCCCCACTCCTTGCTCACAACAACAACAACAACCCTGCCAGGTAGGCTGGCTCCAGGAAAGGCGAGGGATGGGTGGTAGGGGCTGCCCAGCCCCGGGCATGTCTTTTGGGTTGAGAGTGAAGGGTAGACTGGAGATGGGAGGCCAGGCCGAGCCTTGGCTGGCCTTGGTTCAGAAGGAAATGAAAGAGCTGCGCACTGTGAGAATGGGAAGCCAAAGGTTCTAGTCCTCAGGGAGGGGCGGGCACAGCATGAAAAGAGGATTGGTCCCTTTGAAGTGTGCCGTGAGGGATGTTAGAGAGCCCAAATGAATGGGGGAAAACCTTTCCTCCTCCTTCCTTCCATCCTTCTATCCTTCCCTTCTTGAGCAGGGGGTTGGACTAGGAGAACCCCAAAAGTTCCTTCCTTCCTTCCTTCCTTCCTTCCTTCCTTCCTTCCTTCCTTCCTTCCTTCCTTCCTTCTTTTCTTCTTTCTTCCATCCTTCCTTTTCTCTCCTTTCTCTCTGTTCTCTTCTTTCTCTGTTTTTCTCTCTCGTTTCCTCCCTTGCTCCCTCCTTCCTTCCTTCCTCTTCTTCTTCCCTCCATCCTTCCTTTTCTCTCCTTTCTCTCTGTTCTATCCTTTCTCACTCTCCTTTCCTCCCTCTCGCCTTCCTTCTTCCCTCCCTCCCTCCCTTCTTTTATTCCCACCAATCTTTAGCTTAATCATAGTTTGGCAAGTAAGCCACCATGGAGCCCAACCCACACAAACCACCTTTAAAGAAAATGAGCCAAGCTGGTCAAAATATTTGTATTTATCGGGAATCTAATTCTGTTTCTGCTTTGCTGGGTTTCAGCTTAATTTACGTTGGAATAACAAACCGGCCAATCGGCTGTTTTATTAGTTTTACTCCTTGCGAAGCAAAAAGAGAAGGAGAATTATCAAAAGTTTGCCTTTTGCTGGAGAAGATAAAAGGGTGTTTATATTTATTGCACAATCACCCCCTTTAACTGCACAGGACAAAACTCTTATTTGGCCAAAGCCGTTTGGGATTTCGGTCCCATTGTGGATAATAACAAATTTATTTTTAAAACTGTGGGAGGGCATTGAAATCACATTTTTGTCTTTGTTAAAATTTGAGATGTTGCTTTTTTGCCTCTATTTTTGCTTCGTTTTGGCCTCTTTTGAAATATTCTGGTTTCTGAAAATAATCACAGATCTTGCTTACTACTTCCTGATTTGAAATCCAACAGAGATTTGAGGGTTTCACCCCCCCCACACTTTTTTGGGATGGGGGGGGGGAGAGAGAAAGCGGGTGTCGAAATAATCTTTCCCCAGCTTATTTCGCAATAAATAGACAATGAATAACGTAGCTGACCTTGTTAGCTAGCTAGGTCTATTTAATGGGTTTTTCTTTTCTTTTCTTTTGAGTGACATGCAATTGGTGAAAAGCAAATAAAATATCTTAACTTGTTTTTAGAGGCTTTGGTTTGGAGGAAAAACAAACTTTTAAAAAAGATTTCTCCGAAAGAGTCCTATGAGCTGGACATGGCCTGGATGGAGCCTCCATTTTCAGGAGCAGGCTATCTAATCGGCAGCTTAGAGCAAGGGTCAACCTTTCGGATCTCGGACTACTACCTTCATAATTTTAAGTCCCACGGACCGTTAATATGATCTGCCTAAGGACCAGCTGGGTGGGCATAGCAAGGTTATGTGATTGGGAGGCAGGGCGCCCCTCAACGTGAGTGAAAGAGAGAGAGAAAGAAAGAAAGAAAGGGAGAGAGAAAGAAAAACAGAGAGACAAAGAGGGAAACAGAGAGAGAGAGAGAGAAAGAAAGAGAAAAACAGAGAGAGAGAGAGAGAAAGAGAGAGAGAGGAACACAGAGAGAAGAAACAGGAAACGATATACACCAAGGAAAGAAAAAGAAAAGAAATGAAATATTTAAAGAAGCAATTTATGGAAAGTAATTATTTTTGTTCTTTTGCTAATTGGGCCAATCCGTTGAGCCTCATGTTTGCAATTTCTACCTTACCTTCTTCACACAATCCAGGGTGTTTTATTTCTGCATTTTCCCTCCTGCCTTTGTGCGTTATAATGCAAAGGAGGCAGGGGCTTAAAATGGTGATTAATAAATAAAATAATAGATTTGCAGCGATTCCCACGTAGAGAAATGTCTACAAATGAAATCTGAATGCCTTTGGATCAAATCTGAAAAGAGGCGGTCCAATTCCTCCTAATTTGCGGGAGAAAAAAAATATTTTTGGGAGCAAAGAAGGGAAGGTTGAAAATAGGAATTTTGCAATTCAGCTTCAACATGCAAAGAGAAGAGAAACTTGGGTTGGTTTCTAGATAGGAGTGGCACAAATATAAATAATTTTTTTTCTTTTTTATTTAATCACGTCACTTACTTTCTTTTTTCCTTCTTAGGATCCAGGCATAATTCAGCACAGGCCCAATACGGACTATGCTACTCTGGATGTATATAATCCTTTTGATAATTCGGGGGTGAGTCAATTGCTCAATCTTTTGGGGAATTAGGGAGGGGGTTGCTGTGTTTGCATTTTGTGGGCGTTTTGGCTTTGAATGGGGATAGTTTGTCGCAGCTCCCTCTCCAGACTTTCAGAATCTGCGTTCATGAATAAGATAGATAATAAATAAAAGACAGAGAGAGAGATGGTAGGTGGGTAGGTAGGTAGGTAGGTAGGTAGGTAAAGACAGAGACAGAGGGATGGGTGGATAGTGGATAGATGGGTGGGAGAAAGAGAGAGAAGGAGATGGATGGATGGACAGACAGATAGACATAAATGATATAGGTAGACATAAACAGACAGATAGATGATAGAAAGCTAAAAGAGAGAGAGAGACGGATGGATGGATAGAGAGAAAAGATAGATGGATGGATAATAGATAGATAAATAGATAGATGATAGAGAGAGTTGATAAAGATTAGATAGAAGAGACAGATAGAAAATAGATATAGATGGAAAGATAAGAGATAATAAATAGAAAATAGATATAGATAGAAAGATGATAATAAATAGAAGAGAGAGAGAGAAAATAGATATAGGTAGAAAGATAATAAATAGAAGAGAGAGAGAAAATAGATATTGATAGATAGAAAGATAAGATAATAAATAGAAGAGAGAGAGAAAATAGATATAGATAGAAAGATAATAAATAGAGAGAAAATAGAGATAGATAGAAAGATAAGCTAATAAATAGAAGAGAGAGAGAAAATAGAGATAGATAGGTAGAGACATAGAGATAGATAGAATTGTGATTGTGGTGGTAGATTGAGCAGAAGTAGTATTCTGCCACTTTGGACCAGTTTGACCGAACTGGTAGCAGAAATCGCGGCTAGTTAATAAGAGAAAGCAGGAGGAATATGGAATGCCACCCAATTTACAAGCGATCCCCCACTTAACGACTGCAGTTGGAAACGGAACGTCCCGTGTTAAGTAAGTTGGTTTTTAAGTGAGTCGCGTTCTGCAGAAATTTGAGATTTCTCTCTTTTTTCTCTCTCTCTCTCGGAGCAGCTTCCCCCACCATACCAGCCCCCGGCCTTGGCTCCCACCATCCCCTCTGTGCCCACAGTTCCTGTCTCGGAGTTGCCCAAGAAACACAACAATGCGGAGGCCAGAAATTACGGCTCGTACGGGACTCAGGTAAGGGGAGAGGGAGAGAGAGAGAGAGAGCACATTCTGGAGAGGTAAAGAAGTGGAAATATTGGTAGAAATAAGACAGGTCAATTTGGGGATAAAATCGGGGGGGAAATTGGGATGAAATTGGCAGTTTGGTCTGGTGGGGAAGGCTTCAGACTATAAACTAGGAGATGGTGAGTTCTAGTCCCACCTTTAGGCATGAAAGGCAGCCGGGTGACTTTGAGCCAATCACCAGGAGATGGTGAGTTCTAGTCCTGCCTTAGACAGGAAAGCCAACTGGGTGACTTTGGGCCAATCACCAGGAGATGGTGAATTCTAGTCCTGCCTTAGACAGGAAAGCCAACTGGATGACTTTGGGCCAATCACCAGGAGACTGGGAGTTCTAGTCCCGCCTTAAGACAGAAAAGCCAACTGGGTGACTTTGGGCCAATCACCAGGAGACTGGGAATTCTAGTCCCGCCTTAGACAGGAAAGCCAACTGGGTGACTTTGGGCCAATCACCAGGAGACTGGGAGTTCTAGTCCTGCTTTAGCCATGAAAGCCAATTAGGTGACTTTGTGCCAATCACCAGGAGACGGTGATTTCTAGTCCTTCTCTCTCAGCCCAACCCATGGTTATGCGGAAAATCGGAGAAGGAAAGAGCGTGAGTTAACGCGCACTCCCTTGATTGACTTATGAAAAATAAACATGGGATAAAAAATTTTTTAAAAAAATAAAAATAAAAACTAGATTCCCCCACTCCAATGCTTTGCAGTTAGTTTGACGCCTCCAAGCTGCCTTGAAGGGCATCGGGGAGCTACCCTCCCCATGGGCCAGTAGGTGGCACTGCAGATCCATCCAATAATGCCTTCTGTTTTTCCAATTAGGAAGCGGCCACCGCAGCTACGGCCGACCTCTTAAAGCGCCAAGAAGAGCTGAATCGGAAAGCCGAAGAGCTGGACCGGCGGGAGCGCGAGCTGCAAAACGCGGCCTTAAGCAGCGGGGCAGGTACGGCGTCCTTTTCCGCACCCCCAATTCCCCGTGCCGAGAACGCCCCAAAGCCCACCTTTTCCTTTCTGTGTTTACAGCCAGGCCGAACAACTGGCCCCCTCTGCCCTCCATCTGCCCCGTGAAGCCTTGTTTCTATCAGGATATTTCCGTCGAAATCCCCGTGGATTTCCAAAAAACAGTCAGCATCATGTACTACCTCTGGATGGGTAAGCAATATCTCCAGCCTTTTATTTTTTTAATGATTTTAGGTGCCAGCAGTCCTTGACCAGGGCTCAGGGGTGGCTCAGGGGCTAAGACGCTGAGCTTGTCGGTCAGAAAAGGTTGGCAGTTCAGCGGTTTGAATCCCTAGCGCCGTGGAACGGAGTGAGCTCCCGTTACTTCTCCCAGCTTCTGCCAACCTAGCAGTAGGCATAGCAATAAGACCTGGCAATAAGGAATAGAATAGAATAAGAAATAGAATAGAATAGGAAATAGAATAGAATAGCATAGAATAGGACATAGAATAGAATAGGAAATAGAATAGAATAGAAATAGAATAGCATAGAATAGAAATAGAATAGGAAATAGAATATAATAGAATAGGAAATAGAATAGCATAGAATGGGAAATAGAATAGAATAGAATAGGAAATAGAATAGAATAAGAAATAGAATAGAATGAGAAAGAATAGAATAGGAAATAGAATAGAATAGAATAAGAAATAGAACAGAATAGCATAGCATAGAATAAGAAATAAAGTAAGAAATAGAATAAGAAATAGAATAGCATAGAATAGAATAGAATAGAATAGGAAATAGAATAGAACAGCATAGAATAGGAAATAGAATAGAATAGAAGAAATAGAATAGAACAGCATAGAATAGAATAGGAAATAGAATAGAATAGAAGAAATAGAATAGAATAGCATAGAATAAGAAATAGAATAAGAAATAGAATAGAATAAGAAATAGAATAGCATAACATAGAATAGAATAGGAAATAGAATAGCATAGCATAGATGGAATGGAATGGAATGGAATAAGAAATAGAATAGAATAAGAAATAGAACAGATCAGAAGAGTTGGAAAGGACCTTGGAGGTCTTCTAGGCCAATCCCCCCGCTTAGGCAGGAAACCCTTCACCACTTCAGACAAATAGTTACCCAACATCTTAAGATAAGATTAAATTAAGATCGTCTGAGTTTTCTTTCGGGGCTGGCCTGCTCCTCACTTACTCCCAGTTGCTGATCTGTGCTTTCTTGTGTACTCATTGTTGTTGTTCTTCTCCTTATTCTTCTTATTTTAATTTTCCACAGCCAGCACGGTGGCTCTTTTCATCAACTTCCTGGCCTCCCTCGTGTGGTTCTGTGTGGATGCCTCGGGCGCTTCCGGATTCGGCCTCTCCATCCTCTGGGCCTTGATTTTCACGCCTTGCTCCTTCATGTGCTGGTATCGGCCCATGTACAAAGCTTTCCGGTATGTCGGCGTTGCGCTTCTCTTGCTTCAGAGGGGTTAGGAGGCGGCCCTGGCTTAGATCAGGCTTTGAAGGGAAAGTGGGGACGAGGTGGCGGACTAGAACTCACCAGAGACACGGTGAATTCTAGTCCCACCTTAGGCGTGAAAGCCAGCTAGGTGATTTTGGGGCCAATCACCAGGAGACAGGGAGTTCTAGTTCTGCCCAAAACATGAAAGCTGGCCGGGCGACTTTGGGGCAATCACCAGGAGACGGTGAGTTCTAGTCCTGCCTTAGGCGCCAAAGCTGGCTGGGAGAATTTGAGCTAAGCACTGGGAGAGAGTGAGTTCTAGTCCCGCCTTAAATTTGAAAGCTAGCTGGGCTGATCTCCAGGTGGCCGTGAGTTCTAGTTTCACCTTAGAGCTGAAAGCTGGCTGGGTGAATTTGGGCCGATCACCAGGAGAGTGGGAATTCTAGTTCCACCTTAGGCGTCAAAGCCAGCTGGGTGACTTTGAGCCAATCCCTCCCTCCCTCAGCCGAACCCACCTCACAGGGTTGTCGTGATGGGGAAAATAGGAGGAGGAAGGTGTGTTATTGTTTATATTCACTATCCTGAATTATTTCTAGACGTAAAAGTGTGATGCTAATGCATTAAAAATAAAATCATACGGGTGAGCAATGTTTGTTTTCTTTCTCTCTCTGCCTCCATCCCCTCTCTTCTCTCTCTCTTCTCCCTCTTCTCTTCTCATTCTCTCTCCCTCCCGCCTCTCTTCTGTTTCTCTCTCTCTTCTCTCCTCTCTCGCTTTCTCCCTCTCCTCTCTCTTCTCGTTCTCTCGCCCTCCCGCCTCTCTCTTCTCTTCTGTCTCTCCTCTCTCTCTCTCTCTCTCTCTCTCTCTTTCGCTCTTTCTTCTTTCCTCTCTCTATCCCTCCCTCCCTCTCCTCTCTCTCTCCTCTCCTCTCTCGCTCTCTCGCCCTCCTCTCTCTTCTTATTCTCTCGCCCTCCCGCCTCTCTCCTCTCTCTTCTCTTCTGTCTCTCTCTTTCGCTCTTTCTTCTTTCCTCTCTCTATCCCTCCCTCCCTCTCCTCTCTCCTCTCCTCGCTCTCCATCCCTCGCTTCCTCTCCTCTCTCTTCTCTTCCCTCTCTCTCTTCTTCTCTCTCTCCGTCCCTCTCTCTTATCTCTCTCTTTCCCTCCTTCGATGGCAGGAGTGACAGCTCTTTCAACTTCTTCGTCTTCTTCTTCATCTTCTTCGCCCAAGACATAATGTACGTCCTGCAGGCCGTCGGAATTCCCGGTTGGGGTTTCAGGTAAGGAACGGTTCCTAAGCAGAATCCAGTCAAGTGGGTTGGCGCCTATATCTTTGTTTTTCCAGTCCTGAATTTTGATAGCGAGTAGATCAAACGTGGCTCGTCCCACGTGGCAGGGCCCTGTCCTTCCCCCAGAGAAATGTTGTATTTTCTCCGTTTTCCTGTCTTGCAGCGGTTGGATTATCAGCTTCGTCGCTCTCAGAGAAGAGCCAGGGGTGGGCATTTTCATGATCCTTGTTGCCGTGTTGTTCACCGTCATTGCCGGGCTGGGCATCATCATGTTGAAACGGGTGAGTAGAACAGAAAGCATAGGTAGTCCTCGACTTATGACCACAACCGGGCTCTTAAATTCCCGTGGCTAAATGAAACATCAGGCGTTAACTCAGAGTTGTCCCATTTTGCGATGTTTTTGGCAACGTTTCTGAAGTGAATCGCTGCCGTTAGCTAAGTTAGTAAGATGGTCATTAAGTGAATCTGGCTTCTTCTGTGGACTTTGCTCGTTCGGAAGGTCACAAAAGGGGATCCACCCAACCCTGGGACAGGGCAACTGTCATAAAAACGAGTCAGTTGCCAAGCGTCCAAATTTTATCATGTAACCATGGGGATGCTGCAACGGTCGTAAGGGTGAAAAATGGTCATCGGTCCCCCTTTTTTTAAACTGCTGTTGCAAGTTCGAACAGTCCGTAAACAAACTATTGTAAATCGAGGACTACCTGTATTTGATGCAAAATTTGGATCGGTTCCTCCCGAGGATCGGTTCTTCCTTTTCCATCTCGGACGAGTCCCCGATTTCTCGAGCGCTCGTATTCCGCAAAATCCAGCATGTCCAACCCCAGCCAATTTTCCTCTCTTCTCCCACAGATCCACTCCCTTTACCGCCGCACCGGCGCCAGCTTCCAAAAAGCCCAGGCCGAATTCGCCGCCGGTGTTTTGTCCAACCAAACGGTCCGCACGGCGGCGGCCAATGCCGCAGCCGGGGCAGCCGCCAACTCGTTCCAGGCCCCCTAAAGGAACGGCGACTTGCAAGTTGTCATCGGTTGGGCGATTTCGCCGGGACTCCTTCACCGAAACGAAACCCCCCCCTCCCCTTCAAGTGCACGGCCTTGCCCTCCTGGCCTTGAAAAATTCCTCCCCCCCCCCCTTTTTATGCAGATTTCAGAAGCTTCCGCTCTGCGATCTCGCAACGGATCCACCCCGCTCCAACTGCACTGACGTGAAGCTCACCGATCCCTCAACACGGCTTGACTCTTCTCTTCTTCCGCCCGAAATTGACCGAGGACTCAGCCTTGCTTGTGACTCCTCCGATTTACCTAAACCGGGAGGAACCGGGGTGGGGTGTCTTCCCTTCCTGCTCGTGCGCCGCCTCCCCCCCCCAAAAAAATTGGCTTTTCTCTTTTGCCTTCGATCCTGCACTCCACTCACGATCGGAGCTGGTTTGTTTCCTTTCAGCCCCGATTTCCTGCAAATTTGCTAAGCCGAGCATGCCGCCCCATTCGTGCGTTCCTCCTACTTAAGACCGTTTTTCTCACCCTTAGCATCTTTAAGAAGTGTGGACTTCAACTCCCAGAATTCCCCCACGGGCTGGCTGGGGACTTCCGGGGAGATGAAGTCCACCCCCTCCTAAAACCCCTGTCCTTGAGATACACCCGCTGACGTTAATTCATCCGTAGAATTCTGCTCGAGGTCAGTTGAAATCCAGAGGGGCTTTTGGAGTTTCTGTTACACTACTACCCTAAGCATAGGTGGCAACTTGTAAGACGGCGTGGACTTCCCACTCCCAGAATCCTCCCTGGCTGGGGAATTCTGGGAGTTGAAGTCCAACCTTCTTAAAGTTGCTAAGATTGAAAAAAACTCTTGTTTTAAAAGTTTGTTTTCCTCTTTTCTTTTCTTTTGATCGCTTCTGCCAGTGCTGGCCACTGGGAGAGGATAAGTTCCTTTTTTTGTCATTTTTATTAGCAATGGGAATAATTTTATTTGGCTCAAAAGCCACCTCTGGCCTCTGCAATCGCGTTTCGGCCCCCTTCTATGGTGCCTTCTATTTTATTTGGGGGTGAATCTCTTTTTTTCTTTCCTTCCTTCCTTCCTCCCTCCTGCCTTTCTTTCCTCCCTCCTTCCCTTTGTTCTTTCCTTCCTCCCTCCCTCCCTCCCTCCCTTCCTTCCTTCCTTCTTCCCTCCCTCCCTGCCCCTTCCTCCCTCTTTTCATTCCTTCTTTCCTCCCTCCCTCTTTCTTTTTCCTTCCTTCATTCCTTCCTCTCTTCTTCCTTCCTTTTCTCTCTCCCTCCCTGCCCCCTCCCTCCTTTCTTTCTTTCTTTCCTTCCTCCCTCCCTCTTTTCTTTGCTTCTTTCCTCCTCCCTCTTTCTTCTTTCCTTCCTTCCTCCCTTCTTCCTTCTTCCTTCCCTCCTCCTTCCCTCTCTCTCTCCCTCCTTTCTTTCCTTCCTCCCCTCCCTCTTTCTTTCTTTCTTTCCTTCTTTCTCAGCCCAGTCGAAGTGAAACGGCTTTTTTCCCGGACGAACAATTTCTCCGATTGCCCCGAAGTATTAAGAATTGGGACATCGAAAACGAGCAGAAGTCTTAACTCTCTGACTGGTCCTCTTTTTTTCGGAGCCCGTCTGAAGGGAGGGGGAGGCAGGAGGATGGACGGAGGCGCCCCCAGTTTAATTTTGCAATGTATGGGGCGGGGGGGGGGCGAGGTGGGGTCTCCTTCGATGTGTTTGCGATTTGGGAATGTCTCTCTCTCAAATTCTGCATCTCCACAGTGTCTCTCTTACTGTGTGTGTGTGTGTGTGTAAGTGACTCCATCTTCCTTCATCCTGTTCATTTGACTTGTTGCCCCCCCCCAAACCTACCTGGTGCCCCCTCCCCCTTGTCTCCCCTTGTCAGTATCTGAAATTTCAGACCTTCCACCAAGGTTTTTCCGCGTCTTCCCCTCTTCTTTGATCCCCTAAGGATTTATGGGGCGCCGCCGCCCCCTCCCACCGTTCTTTGTGCGTCTGTCAATGTGCAAATGCAATATTCCTCTCCCCATGGCACCTTCCCCATTTCTTCTTGTTGTTGTTATTATTATTTGCTGTGCCAAGCGCAAAACGGAAGTATGGAACTTTATTTAAGGAATAAAACTACATTTTATCTCGCTGGTTTTCAGCCAATGGTGCTTTTCCTGGCGGAGGGAGGGGGGAGGAGAGAAGATGGCTTCTACCGGTCAAAAAGCTTTGAAAGACCCTTCCTCAGTTTTTGATGGTTTTGTCAAGATCGTCTCTTCTTCGCAGGAGGGCAGCTGCTTGGAGGACCAGACGTGGGAAAATCCGGCCCGAGATGTGATTTAAGAAAGCTTTAATATCTCAACGTTTTCTCCCCCCGTGCATGTAATCCTCGACTTACGACCACCTTTGAGCCTGAGCTCAATTAGGATTGTAAGTCGAGGACTATCTGGGTAATGAAACATCGAGCAAACAAAAAAAGCTAAATTTTTAAAAACAGATTAGCAGAGTTGGAAGAGGACCTTGCAGGTCATCTAGTCCAACTCAGTTTTTCTGCACTTTTGCTGTAAAGTAACAAAATAGGCTCAGTTGTTAACAGGAAGGCACACTCCTCTCGCCCGAGTAATCTAGGTTAACCTTAGTTAAACCAAGTTGCACGAATGCATTGCCAAAACTTTTCACAAACCTAGTTAAAAAAGACTGTGCTCCATGAGGGCGTGCAGGAAGCCTCCTAGTCCACCAGAGGGCGCTGATGTTTAGATCCAGGATTACATTAAGAGAAATATCCCCACCCAAAAAATACATGATTATTGATGATAAATTTACATGGCTTTTCCTACACTCTTCCCTCGTGTGAATAATTCATGGGGATGATTGAGGTGACGGCATATCCCAGCTCCCAAATAATCCAGCAACCGAATGGAAAGGTGGTTTAAAAACAAAACAAAACAATTTTGTTAATTCTGGATTTCCGTGAGCAAAAGTTAGTTTGGCTGGAAAAAAAAATACAATTTGGAGGAGGGGAAATGGGAATGAAAAAGTAGCGTCTCCAACGAGGCTTCACTAATTCGTGTCAAAAATAATTTCCTCCTCTGGCTTTTGAAGTTGAGTAAAGTTTAGCGTATTCTGCTTTTTTTCACCTCTGTGTTGATTGTTTCTCGTTAGACTTTTTCGGTGGGTGGGTGGGATTATTACTGTTAGGAGGCAGGTGGCTTAAAAGTAGGGCTAACAGGAAGGGGAGGGGAACAATCTCATTTACTAAGTGAAAACATGTTTTTGTTGCCCAATAGGAATAAACGCAGCTTTGTTGCGAATAGAAATGTCATTGCAAAATGACATTTCGGAGAAATTAAAAGCGAAGGGAACCGCCAGGTTTAAGGAGCTCGGGATGACGGTGAAAAGAAAGTGGCTTTTTGCTGTTGGAAATTCCCATCGGCTGGATTTAGCCGCAGAGCCGAAAAAGATGAAGAAATTGGCAACGTCTCTCGTTCCATTAGCGAAGAGACCTCGCGGGAAACATTTTCCCAGTTGGCTTCTATCCTGCTCAGACTCCTCGGTGGATCAAAGCATCTACTCACAACGTTTCTTTCCAAGCTTAACAGAAGGAGGCCAATAGGACCCCTCTGGAGATAGATAGGTAGAGATAGAGGAAGGAAGGTAGGTAGGTAGATAATAAATAGATAATGATTGATAGACAGATAGATGAATGATTGATAGGTGTATGTATGATAGACAGACAGACATAGATATAGATAGATTAGATATAGATGATGGATGTAGGTAGGTGATATAGATGATAGACGAATAGATAGGTAGATAATAGGTAGATATCAATTATAGATGATAGATAAATATGGATGATAGGTAGGTAGATATAGATGATAGGTAGATATGGATGATAGATAAATATAGATGATAGATAGATAGATAGATAGATAGATAGATAGATAGATGATAGATATAGATGATAGGTAGATGATAAATAGATAAAGATGATAGATAAATATGGATGATAGATCAATCAATTGATCAATAGATACAGATGATAGATAAATGTAGATATACATGATAGATAAATATAGATGATATAGATAGATAGATAGATAGATAGATAGATAGATAGATAGATAGATGATAGATATAGATGATGGGTAGGTAGGTAGATATAGATAGATGATAGATAAATAAAGATGATGGATGACAGCCAGCCAGCCAGCCAGCCAGCCAGCCAGCCAGAGAGAGAGAGAGAGAGAGAGAGATGATAGGTAGGTAGGTATATAGATGATAGATAGATAGATAGATAGATGATAGATAGATATAGATGATAGGTAGGTAGATAGATATAGATAAATGATAGATAAATAAAGATGGATGACAGCCAGCCAGCGAGAGAGAGAAAGAGAGAGAGAGAGAGATGGTAGGTAGGTAGATATAGATGATAGATAAATATAGGTAGGTAGATAGATAGATATAGATGATAGGTGGTAGATAGATAGATACGTTTGATGTTTTAGCCTCCAGTCCCCTAATCCTCTTTGTTGCTCTTCTCTACACTCTTTCTAGAGTCTCCACATCTTTTCTACATGGTGGAGACCAAAAAATGGATGCCGTGTTCCTAAGCGTGGCCTTCCCAAGGCCTTATAAAGTGGCATTCACCCTTCACGGGATCTTGTTGAAAACTTTGAAAGAATCAGAAGGAAGGAAGGAGGCAAGATTGCAAAGCAGTCTTTAAAGGGAAAAAAAAAGAAGGGCTGCGGGGGGAGGAAGCACATTAAAAACACCCACCTCCTTCCTACCTCTGTGCAATAAGGTCAATTTGCTATGTCTCTCCTCTCTGAAAAAAAACCAGTTTTTTTCTGTTTCGGGAAAGCAGCTGGAATGGGGTCACGTTTCAGGATTTGGACTGGAGAACTACAGCTCCCAAGATGCAGCAGGGCAGGGCGTGTGTGTGTGTGTGTGTGTGTGTGTGTGTTTAAAAGAAATATTATTATTTTCCCCCTTTCCCCCTCCCTGCAGCATCAGGACCAGGCTGGAGAAGGATGCAGGGACTTAGCAAAAAAAAAAGGGGGGGAGGCGGAGCTTAAGAGCATCTCTGCCTCGGATCAGTCCTGCAGCCGCGCAGAAAGACTCCGCCCCTTCTGGGTAAGGCTGCACCCGATTTTTAACTCCTCTTTGGGGCCCAGGAGGAAAAAATAGGGGAAAGGGGGAGGAGGACAAAGGGGGGGAATTGATTTTTTTCAGGGGGAGAGCCTGTTGGTTGGAGGAGAGTGGGGAGCTTCGTTGGGGCGGGTGGGAAAAGGCACCCCCCCCCGGCTACGTTTTTTTGCTGCAAGGGAGAGAATTCAAGGTAGGGCTGCCTTGAATTTTTAAGTTTTTAGGGAAAGAAAGGTTTGATAATCCCCTCTCCCACCCCCACCCCCCGCAACCCCCGGCCTCTTTGCCCTCCAAGCAAGAGAGTGAGAAATTGAGACTTTCTTCCTGGAATTTTTGGGGATCTCCCACTGGGATTGGGGTTCGGGGTGCCTCAATTCCAGAGCTCTCACCCCACCCCGCTCCGCGGAAGAGCCCTCTTTGCAAGCATCCCCCCCACCCCCCACCAAACACTGGGGGGAAGAGGGAGGGGGCAGAATTCCCTGGCTTGCTTTTGGGATGGTGAAGAGCAGCAAAAAAATAAAAATTTTAAAAAAGCCCTGGACCACAAAGTTTCTTTGGGTGATGGCACAAAAACGGGGATTTTAGCAAACTCTCTGAGAGCCCTTAGTGGCTACTGTCACCCCTGTCTCTCCTCCCTGTTCTCTTCCCCCCCCCCCAACCATACACTGCGTGGATGACTGACTACAGATGTTTGCCAGCTGTGGGGAGGAGGAAGAGGAAGGGAGAGTGAAGGAAGAGCGATGGAGATGAAAAGGAAGCGGAAGAGAAGGAAGAGGGAAGGAAGAAAGGGAATGAGAGGAGGAAGGAAGGAGAGGGGAGGGAAAGGGGGAGGGAGGGAAGGAAGGAAACGAGATAGAGATGGAAGGAAAGAGGAAGAGGAGGAAGGAAAGATAGAGAGGAGGAGGAAAGGAGAGAAGGAAGGAAGAGGGAAGGGAAAGGGGAGGAGGGAAGGGTGGAAAGAAATGAGATGGAGGGAAGGAAGGAGGAAGAGAAGGAAGGGGAGGGAAGGAGAGAAGGAAGGAAAGAAACAAGAAGATTGAGATAGAGATGGAAGGAAAGAGGAAGGGAAGGAAGGAAGGAACAGAGGAGGAGGGAAGCAGAGAAGGGAGGAAGGAGAGGGAAGGGAGAGGGAAGGAAGGAAAGAAACAAGATAGAGGGAAGGAAAAAGGAAGTGGGAGGGAAGGAGAGAAGGAAGGAGAGAAAGGGGAAGGGAGGGAAGGAAGGAAAGAAACAAGAAGATAGGGATAGAGATGGAAGGAAAGAGGAAGGGGGAGGAAGGAAAGGCAGGCAGGAAGGAGAGTGAGGAGGAAGGAGAGAAGGAAGGAGAGTGAAGGTAAAGGGAGAGAAGGAAGGAAAGAAACAAGAAGATAGAGATGAAAGGAAAGGGGAAGAGGGGGAGGGAGGGAAGGCAAGAAGGCAGGAAGGAAGGAGAGTGAGGAGGAAGGAGAGGGAAGGAAAGAAAGACGAAGGGGGAGGGAAGGAAGGAAAGAAATGAGAAAGATTGCAGGAAAGAGGAAAAGAAGGAGCAATAGAGAAACGAGGAGGGGAAAGAAAGAAAGATGGAAGGGGAAGGCGGGCAAGCAGAAAGGCAGAAGAAGCAAAGAAAGAGATGGAACGAAAGAGAAAGAAAAGAAAGAGTGATGGAAAAAGGCAGAAAGGAGGAGAAAGCTTGGTGCCAGGGAAAATGCTTTTCAGTGCCAGCATTTTGGGGGCAGCTTTGATGTTTGGCTTCTGAGGCTGAAATTTGCGGGGGTAAAATTGGTTGGCATAATTAAGCCCCGCGCACCTCGTTGGATTTTCAG
Organism: Natrix natrix natrix; assembly: GCA_029891615.1. Classification (NCBI taxonomy): domain Eukaryota; kingdom Metazoa; phylum Chordata; class Lepidosauria; order Squamata; family Natricidae; genus Natrix; species Natrix natrix. The sequence continues at coordinate 276,709 of JAKRSK010002356.1, forward strand.
CAAGCGCCAACCTCTGCCCACCCCAGGACTCTCGGTAGACATGGAGCCCCACAGGGAGAAACACCCCCCCCAAAAGAACCCCAAAGGGGTTGGGTGGGTTCCTGTGTCCCAGGAAAAGTCAATCTTGACCCAAAGTCAAGATTGGAGGAATTGCAAGATTCCTCCGAACGAGGAAATTGTAAGTCTCTGTTTTGTACTTTCTTTTTATTGTGATTATTTTTCGTTTTAGGTCATCTCGCTCCGTAAAACCAACAGACGATCTTCTATGCTTTTGAAGGAAGACCCAAAAATATAACCTGTGATCCAGATAATCATAATAATCATAATAAAAAAGAAACAGCTGGAATTAAATTGCTTTTCCCCCCCCCCTCCCCTGGCCTTCCCGCTTGGAATCGATCGGGCTCTCTGCACGGGCCCAGAAGCGCTCTTTTCATGGATTTCCAGACCGCTCTGCAAGCAAAACTGGGCCAAAATTATCCCAGCTAAAAACAAACAACATGTTTTTCAAATTAAATCCTTTGCAAGATGGAGGTCTCGTCAGACTGACTTTCCTTTAATTGGGGAGGGAATTTGGTCTGCAAAATATGCCTTTGGTAACGACTGGAAGGTGATAACCCAGGGATTGGAATTATCTCCACGTCGCTGCATGGAAAGAAGTGGAAATAATCTCTTGGTTTTGTTTTTTCTCCATGTTCCTAGTCCTTGTTTTTTTTTAAATATATATTGTTTGGGCTGTTTTTTGGACCACTTTCATGAGTCTCCTTTTCGGGCATCGCCATGCCCTCCCGCAGCGATTCCAGCTACTCCTTAACTGGCCGGACTTCGCACAGTTTTACACACTTGCGGGTCCGAAGGGCTTGGTTGCAAATTATCCTCCTTTTGGGCTTCATCCAGATGATCTTAGGAGTCCTCATCGTGACGCTGAGTTTGCTGGTCACCACTTCCATCCCATCGCAGCATCCCATAGGAAACTCCTGTCCCATCTGGGCCGGTTTTCCGGTGAGTCTCTTTTAAAAGGTTGGTGGGAGGGTGCATGGGGGTTTTATTTTTTTTTGGGGGGGATCGCGCGATCTCTATTGCTTCCAACAAGATAATAGACCCCCCCCAAAAAAACCCGATCTGAAATAGTTCGAAGGGTACCCAAAAAGCTTTGGAAGATAAGCTGAATTTCAAGGAGCCCAAAAATCCTGCAAGAAGTAGGAGGAGGGAGGGATGGAGGGAGGCAGAAGAAGCAAAGAAAGAGATGGAGATGGAATGAACGAGAAAGAGGAGAAGGAGTGATGGAAAAGGCAGAAAGGAGGAGAAAGCTTGGTGCAGGGAAAAATGCTTCAAAGCAGCTCAATTTGCTTCCAGAGCCATCGTTTTTGGGGCAGCTTTGATGGGAGGGAGGGAGGGAGGGAAGAAAGGAAGGAAGGAAGGAAAAAAAGAAAGGGAAGGAAGGAGAGGAGAGGAGGAGGTGGAGGTGGAAGGGAAGAGAAGAAGGAAAGGAAGGAAGGAGGGAGGGAGGGAAGGAAGGAAGGATTAAAGAGAGGAAGGGTTAAATACCCTTATAGAAAATAGAATGAAAATTAGGATAGGATGGATAATAGAATAGAATAATAATAGAATAGAATAGTAATAGAATAGAATAATAATAGAAAATAGAATAGAATGGGGAATAGAATAGAATAGAGAAAAATACAGAGTAGAATAGAATAGCATAATAATAGAAAATAGAATAGAATTTAGAAAGGATAGAATAGAATAAAATATAGAAGAGAAGAGAAAATAAATAGAAGAGAAAATAGAAGACAGAATAGAAAATAAAATATACAGACAAAACAGAAGGGAAGATAGAAGAAAAGAACGGAAGAAAATAGAGAGTACAAAATACCATCGCATAAAGAAAAGAACCGGAGCAGAACTGAATTGAATTCAAAATCGAACTGAATCAAATCCAGCCGAAGAAACCCCACAGACGCTGGAGAGCTTCTTTCTAGAAGGATCGAAAGCCGAAAAACAACTCTCCTACTCCCTTTTCTGGAAATTGGCTCTCCTCCTTCCTTTGGCTGGCCGAAGTTCCTGGCCCTTTTGCATTAGCGGCATTTCCAGCTGCTTTGCATCGAGACCAACGTTAAATTATTCAGGGTGAAGGCCTTCCATTAGACAGCGAGAGAGCGAGAGGGAGAGAGAGAGAGAGGGAGGGAGAGAGAGAGAGATGCCCGGCCTTCCCATTTCACGAGCCTCACAGCAGAGACACATTTTCAAGATGCCAATGCCACCAACTTTAACGAACCACGGGCTTCCCCAATGGGACAATGGGGAAGACGGCTGGATGGGGCAACCACACCTTAATCGGGTTTGATTGCAGCTGCCGAGCCAAAACGGGGATCTCGATTTTTTTTCCAGTATACATGGAATATACTCCCCCGCCCCATTCTGTCCCCATAACAACACTGAGAGTTGACAATTGGAGGGGCTACCCCAAAGAAGAAGGGGGGGTGGTCAACATGTTCTCCAAAGCACCTGAAGAAGTGACGGATGGAAACGGATCAAGGAGAGAAGCAACCTGGAATTAAGGAGGAATGTATTGAAAGTTAGGACGATTCACCCGTGGGACAACTTGCCACCAGACGTTGTGGCTGCACCATCACTGGAGGTTTTAAAGAAGAGATTGGACGGTTGTTTGTCTGAAACGGTGCAGGGTTTCCTGCGTGAACAGTGGGTTGGACTAGAGGACCTGCAGGGTCCCTTCCAGCTCTATTATTCTATTCGTTCGAAAACTCTCTGGATTCTATGGAGCAATAAAAGTCACTTTTGCGTAGAAAGATTTTGTTTCCTGTACGTGACGCTTGTGAGGGGCCGATTTCTCATTCTGGTTTTCTCTCTTCCCAGCTGGCCTTCTCCGGGGTTGTCGGCATTGTTTCATGGAGACGCCCGTTCACCCCCGTGGTAAGTGGGAATACTTCGTGGGAAGGCAGAAAAGCACCAGGGACCCCCATCCAAGGTGGCCCTTAGAGCACAGGGCAGCCCACCCCTTCTCCGTTCCCCCTTCGCATTCCGGAAGGAAATTGGAGTTTGTTTGATTCCTTTGCAGCAGCTTAGAACTCTTACCCAAAAACTAATTATACATAGGTGAGATAAATAGATAGGTGATAGATAGATAGATGATAGATAGATAGATAGATGATAGATAGATAGATAGATAGATAGATAGATAGATAGATAGATAGATAGATAGATAGATAGATAGATGATGATGATGGATGGATGGATGGATAGATAGATAGATAGATGATAGATAATAGATAGATAGATAGATAGATAGATAGATAATAGATAGATAGATAGATAGATAGATAGATAGATAATAGATAGATAGATAGATAGATAGATAGATGATAGATAGATAATAGATAGATAGATGATAGATAGATAGATAGATAGATAGATGATAGATAATAGATAGATAGATAGATAGATAGATAGATAGATAGATAGATAATAGATAGATAGATAGATAGATAGATAAATAGATAGATGATAGATAGATAGATAGATAGATAGATAGATAGATAGATAATAGATAGATAGATAGATAGATAGATAGATAGATGATAGATAGATAATAGATAGATAGATAGATAGATAGATAGATAGATGATAGATAGATAGATAGATAGATAGATAGATGATAGATAATAGATAGATAGATAGATAGATAGATAGATAGATAATAGATAGATAGATAGATAGATAGATAGATAGATAGATAGATAGATAGATAATGATAGATAGATAGATAGATAGATAGATATAGATAGATAATAGATAGATAGATAGATAGATAGATAGATAGATGATAGATAGATAATAGATAGATAGATAGATAGATAGATAGATAGATATGATAGATAGATAAATAGATAGATGATAGATAGATAATAGATAGATAGATGATAGATAGATAGATAGATAGATAGATGATAGATAATAGATAGATAGATAGATAGATAGATAGATAGATAGATAGATAGATAGATAGATAGATAGATAGATAAATAGATAGATGATAGATAGATAGATAGATAGATAGATAATAGATAGATAGATAGATAGATAGATGATAGATAGATAATAGATAGATAGATAGATAGATAGATAGATAGATAGATAGATGATAGATAGATAGATAGATAGATAGATGATAGATAATAGATAGATAGATAGATAGATAGATAGATAGATAATAGATAGATAGATAGATAGATAGATAAATAGATAGATGATAGATAGATAGATAGATAGATAGATAGATAATAGATAGATAGATAGATAGATGATAGATAGATAATAGATAGATAGATAGATAGATAGATAGATAGATAGATAGATGATAGATAGATAGATAGATAGATAGATAGATAGATAGATAGATAGATAGATAGATAGATAGGAGATGAGAGATGATAGCTAGAAAGAGAGAGAGAGAATGGATAGATGATAGACAGATGAGAGAGATGATAGACAGATAGACAAATGATAGAGAGAGATGAGATATATTAGATGAGAGCAAAAGGGATGATAGATAGATAGATAAATAGAGACAGAATAGATGATAGATGATAGAGATGATGGATAGACAAATGAGAGAGATGAGAGAGAGAGAGAGACAGAAAGAATAGATAGATGATAGACAGACAGATGGGAGAGAGAGACAGAGAGAGAGATGAGAAAGATGATAGATCGATAGAGAATAGAATATAGAATGAGAGAATAGAATATGGAATTAGAATAGAATAGAATATGGAATAAGAATAGAATAGAATATAGAACGAGAATAGAATAGAATATAGAATGAGAATAGAATAGAATATAGAATGAGAATAGAATAGAATATAGAATGAGAATAGAATAGAATATAGAATGAGAATAGAATAGAATATAGAATGAGAATAGAATAGAATATGGAAAGAACAGAATATGGAAAGAATAGAGTAGAATAGAATAGAGTAGAATAGAATATGGAATTAGAATAGAATAGAATATGGAAATAATAAAATAGAATAAAATAGAATAGAATAACGAAGTTGGAAGGGACCTTGGTGGTCTTCTAGTCCAACCCCTTGCTTAGGCAGGAAACCCTATACCTATACCAGTTAATAGAGTATAACAGAGATCCTGTATCCTTCGGTCAGTGAAGCTCAGTGAAAACGATTTTCTCAAGATAAAAAAAGTCTTAGGTTTTTTTTCCTCGTATTTTTCGCCGCCTTTTGCACCCTGATCCGCCTCTTCTCCCCGCTTCTCCCCTCCTCTCCAGATCACTTTCTTCACCCTGCTGTCCGTCTTAGGGGTGATGCTGACCCTGGCCGGTTCGATTCTCTCCTGCCAACATGCCCAGCAGGTGAAATCCCTGGAAGTCTGTGAGCGGATAAGGCAGCAAGACGGATCGTCGATCCCAAAGGAGGTGGGATGGCGACGGAGCCTGAAAGCCCAGGTGGGGGTGCAACAGGTCGGTTATGAGGAGCGGGGAGGAATCACAGTTGGAGGAGATTTGGGGGGCAGGGGGAAGTGCAGGAAAGAGTGTATCCCACTTCTGACCCCATCCAGAGGGCAGGAAAGAGTGTACCCCACTTCTGACACCATCCAGAGGGCAGGAAAGAGTGTATCCCACTTCTGACACCATCCAGAGGGCAGGGAAAAGTATATCTCCCTTTTGACACCACACGGAGGGCAGGAAAAAGTGTATCTGACTTTTGACACCATGCAGGAGGCAGGGAAAAGTATATCTCCCTTCTGACACCACCCAGAGGGCAGGGAAAAGTGTATCCCACTCCTTACACCATCCAGAGGGCAGGAAAGAATGTATCCCACTTCTGAAACCATCCAGAAAATTCTCTGAAAACTCCCAGAATTCCCCAACCAGCATGTTTCTAGATGCAATGCTCTGTCTTTTCATTTGCAGACTACTTTTCTGTATAAGAAATGCATCTACTCGCCGTCCGAATCGGGGATCCCCGCCTGCGGCAATAAAGCTGACGTGGATTCGAATTGTTCCAGGATTCTTCTGGTCTTGAAAGTGAGTGGTGGGGAAAAGATTTCACGCCATCCACCGTGGAGAAAGGGACAGAATTTGCCGAGATAGACAAACAGAACCTCTCAAGATTTCCCATTATTATTTGCATTATGAGACTGGATTTGGCATTTTTAAAACGCTCCCATGAAGTCCTTCCCAAGGGTTTGGAATCGACAGATGTGGTGGCTTAATAACATTAAAAAGTATTGTCGCCGGATTTAAGCTGTCCCAAGTTAAGCTGTTGTTTGTAATTGACCAATGGGGATTTTGTCAATGCCGATAGGGTTCAATTGTTGTTATGGGTTCCTCGCACAGCCAAGTGTTTAAGTTCGGCCTTTTTGTCCATCCTTGGAGTCCTCCCGGAGGTCCTGGAGTAGACAGATGTGGTTATTTGATGCCATTACAGGTCTCCTTGCAGGATTTAAGCTGTCCCAAGTCAAACTGCCGTTTGCAATTGACCAACGGGGATTTGTCAATGCCGAGAGTGTTCAATTGTTGTTGTTATGGGTTCCTTGCACAACCAGGTGTTTTTTGTTCAGCTTTGGAGTCCTCCCGAAGGTCCTGGGGTAGACAGATGTTGTTTGACGCCGTTATAGGTCTCCTGGCAGGATTTAAGCCGTCCCCGATCAAACTGCCATTTGCAATTGACCAACGGGTTAGAGTTACGGTCTGTCACACAGCCATCCAGATGTTTAGACTGTATTCGGCAATTTTACCCGCCGGTTAAGTCTTCCCCAAGGCAGATGTGAATGTCGGATGGGGTTGGAGGTCTCGAAGGATTTAAGCTGCCTGTTGCAATTGACGGATGGGGATTTTGTCAATGCCGACGACATCTGAGTGGCGCTCCAGATACTGGGATATTGTTATTATTATTTCGCCTTGCGTGGAATTTCTCCAGAACGTAGCTAAAATGTGCTTCCTCCGTCAACTCCTAAAGTTGCCATAGTGAGGAAAGCAGGGGTGGGTGGGGAACGGAGCGCATCCCACGGATACTTTCGGCTGGAGTCGGATTTCAGATTGCCGCCGCAGACTCGGGAGGGGTTGCACCTCATTGGGGAATGTGATTTATGACACAGACTGAGGGGAGGGAAGGAACAGGGGCAAAGTTCAGCGATCATTCAAATAAGGCTAAGACCTGGCTGCGAAAAGAATTTTCTTTTGAATCATGAATCAATTAGGGCGTTTTTTTTGGAAACCTGTCATCCTCTCTTTTTCCTTTCCTCTGTCCCTCCTTTCTGACCTTTTCTCCTTTTGTTCTCCGTAGGACCTGCTCTTCAGCATCTGTGGCTTAACCATCTTCTCCATTGTAGTGTGCACCCTGTCCGCCATCATGTGTTGTATCCAAATTTTTTCAGTCGACATTCTCCATGTGGTGAGTCTCCCAAAAGCACCAGTTTGTTGTCGACTCACAGAGACTCTGATCTGACCGAGGCTTCCCAAGAGCCTGAAGCCAACTCCTTGTTATCCCGACAAAAAACCCTTTTCTTAACTGGCTGTGAATTCTGCTCATTCCCATCCAGCAAAGTCTTTCCAGGGAGGATTTACGGTCACAGACCTTATCTGGCTTGGAGAGCTGCCAGGCCAATCTCTGCAAAACTTGGCCAGGAGTCTCGGAGAGTCACGAACCAATTAAGCGAACTAATGGTCTCCTGCAAGCTCCACTCCCCAGTCGCTCCTCTTTTATTTCCTCTGGGAGGGGCCATTCATCGTCCACCTGTGGTCTTCCTCCCAAGTCAACCCCTGTTCCTTAGCTGTTCCCTTCGTCTGGCAGCTCTACGCATGCGCACACTGGGAACAGGCTCCAGCTGTTCTTCTGCCCCACTGAAGGCAGCTGATAACTGCCAGACGGCCTCGGCCCCCTCTCTGCCTCTGACACAGAGCCCTCATCCGAGCCTTCCCCAGACTCCAGGACTGGCCCATCTTCCTCCCCAACCCCCCTCACTGTCCGAATCTGCTGGCCGCTGGCAGGCCACAATAGACTCCCGAAAAAACAGAATTAGAACAGAACAGAGCAGGAAGGGACCTCCGAGGTCTTCTTGTCCCACCCCCTGCTCAAGCAGGAGTCCCTAAAGCCACTTCAGACGAATGGCTCTTCTTAAAAACCTCCAAGGATGCAGCCCCCACAACGTCTAGTGACGAGCTGTTTCGTTGTCCTCACTGTTAGGAAGTTTCTCCTTCATTCCAGGTTGCTTCTCTCCTTGATTAGTTTCCCTCCATTGCTTTTCGTCCTGCCTTCAGGTGCTTTGGAGAATAAATTCTTTGGTGCAGCCCCTCAAATACTGGAAGACTGTTATCATATCACCTCTAGTCCTTCTTTTCTCTAGTCTAACCCAAATCAATACAATACAAATACAATAGCAGAGTTGGAAGGAACCTTGGAGGTCTTCTAGTCCAACCCCCTGCCTAGGCAGGAAACCCTATACCATTTCAGACAAATGGCTATCCAACATCTTCTTCGAGACTTCCAGTGTTGGGGCATTCACAACTTCTGGAGGCAACTTCTGTTCCACTGATTAATTGTTCTAACTGTCAGGAAGTTTCTCCTCAGTTCTAAGTTGCTTCTCTCCTTGATTAGTTTCCACCCATTGCTTCTTGTTCTACACTCATATGTTTTTGTCTCCAGGCCTTTAATCATCTTAGTTGCTCTTCTCCCCACTTTTTCCAAAGTCACCCCATTTTTTTATTGGTAACCTGGTGACCAAAATTTGGATTATTTTCGTTTCACCCTTTCCATCCAGATTTAATTTACCAAGATTCTCAAAGTGATTTCTTTTTCTTTCTCACTGTTTTCTGCCGAGTTTAATATTTATTTATCCGGTTTTCTTTCCATTTTTCAGCTCTCTCCACCTCAGTCAAGTTCCGTCACGCTGGACTGTACTTCCCCTCCGGACACTTACTTGCAACACATGTTGGATCTGGATGAGTTTGTGCCCCCAGTTCCACCTCCTCCTTACTACCCCCCGGAATATACCTGTAGTTCTGAAACGGATGCTCAGAGGTGAGAGGGCTAAAAATATGGATTGCAGGGCATGTAAAATAAATTTGGGATCATCGACAGGGGAAAAAATATATTCCAGGCCCTGTAAGAGGATTGGGGAGTTTTTGCGGGCAGGGAGAGCTCAATTTAAGGAGAAAGAAAACGTAAGAATAGGAAAGAAAGAAAGAGAGAGAGGGGGAGAAGAAATGAATGAATGAATGAAAGAAAAAAAGAAAAAAAGAAAGAAATAGGGAATAAGAAGAGGAAGGAAGGGAGGAGAGTGAACAAGGAAGGAAGGAAGGAAGGAAGAAGAAATGAAATAAATAAATAAATAAATAAATAAATAAGGAATAAGAAGAACAGGAAGGAAGGAGAGTGAGCAAAGAAGGAAGAAAAAAGAATGAATGAAAAATAGGGAAGAAGAGGAGGGAGGAAGGTGAGCAAGGAAGGAAGGAAGAGAGAAAGAAAGGAGAAATGAATGAATAAATGAAAGAAAGAAATAGTGAAGAAGAAGAAGAGGAAGGAAGGAGAGTGAGCAAAGAAGGAAGAAAAATGAAAGAATGAAAGAAATAGGGAAGAAGAAGAGGAAGGAACGTGAGCAAGGAAGGAAGGAAGAGAGAAATAAAGGAGAAATGAATGAATGAATAAATGAAAGGAAGAAATGGGAAAAGGTCTAAAATGAATTTTTTTGTCCCCAGTTATTTCTTTAGTAATCCATTTAACGGAGAATGTCTTCTTTTTCTCTTTCATTGCGGTGTAGCATTACCTACAACGGCTCCATGGAGAGCCCCATACCCCTATATCCCACCGACTTCCCTCCAAGTTATGAAGCGGTTATGGGGCTCCGTGGGGATAGCCAGGTATGGCCGTTTTGAGGTGTGGTTTTTTTCCCCAATCAACGGAAGGACAGAGAACCATGAAGCATGTACAAAGGGCAGCAGATTTGGACAGTGGGGAGGGTTGGGGAGGAACCTGGGCCAGTCCTGGAGTCTGGGGAAGGCTCGGACGAGGGCTTTGTGTCGGAGGCAGAGAGGGGGCCAGGGCCGTCTGACAGTTATCAGCTGCCTTCGGAGTCAGACATCAGTGAGGCAGAAGAACAGCTGGAGCCTGTTCCCAGAGTTGTCGGACGAAGGGAACAGCTAAAGAACGGGGGGAGACTTGGGAGGAAGGCCACAGGTGGACGATGAATGGCCCCTCCCGGAGGGAATAAAAGAGGAGCTACAGGGGAGTGGAGCTTGCAGGAAACCATTCATTCATTTGGTCGTTAGATTCGTTTCAGGAGTGTGAAGATCTGTCCCTGAATCTCAGAGACTCTGTGCCGAGACTTTCCTTGCACAGCAGGCCCTCTTTGGGAAATATTTATATGGCATGCAGGCTGAAGAGGTATATAAGTCTTAAGTGCTATTCCTAGGGCTACAACAATAGATCCTGGGTTTAGTTGTTAGCTAGGCCCATTGTGGAACCCCCAAGGACAGTAGCATATATCTTGAAAACTTCACGGTCGTTCCGTGAAGCTAAATGAGATTTCTGTCTCACCGCCGCAGGTAACGCTGTTTGACTCTCAATTTACGGAAACATCGCATGGGCCCTGTTCCTGCAACCAGGTCCCTTCCGTTGTGCTCAGCGGTGAAGGTAAATACACGCGCACACACACACGTACACACAATTGTTTTGATGCACAATCGGAAAAAGTCCTTTTGGAGTCCACCATCCTCAATTTATGGACCACAATTGAGCCCCAGATTTCCCGTTGCTAAGTGAGATGGTTGTTAAGTGCATTTCGCCCCCATATTACGACCTTCCTAGGCAGGTCGTAGATAGAGGTGGTGCTCTCACCTCACAATCCGGAAGCCGTGTCTTCAATCCTAGGCAGAGGCAGATATTCCCCTCTCTCTGGGCACAATGAGAATATTATCTGCTGAACAAAACTCCGCATTGGCAACAGGGAAGGGCATCCGGCCAGTAAAACACTCTGCTATCTCCATTCAGTTGCCCGGATTTCACCCCTGCAAGGGATTACGGGGTCATTAAAAGAGGATGATAATCTAGCCCATAATATTTTACCAACTTTAGAATATTGTTCCATGTTGTTTTAAAAAACGGCGTAGGACATATATATACTCCATTTTATACGTACAAAACGAACTTAAAGATTCCTAACAATACGTAAATACCTTTTAAAAAAAAGAAGATCCATCCTAATTCATTAAACCATATTTAAGTCGCTCCCTCTCTTCATTTTGGCTCTCGTTTCTCGACAGCGATTTCCGTGGACAGCAACTCGCTCATCATGTCGGAAATCGTAGACATTCCCGGGGACAGCAGTCCCTCCGAGGATTCGTGCCTGCTGGAAGGGAGCGGATCGGCCTGCTCGGTGGATTACGTCCTCTTCCGCTCCATCCAGCGCAGCCGAGCGGATTACTGCCTGAGCGTCGATTGCGGACACTGCGGGCTTCACCCGCAGGGCCCGTTCGAAGACATCCCGCCGACGCGTCTGCGGGGCGAGCGCTCCTTCTCCTGTTCCACACCCGGCACGGTGTACGACGGCCTGCTGGAAGTCAACAGTGCTCAGACCCACAGCTGCCACCGCCTGGAGGGTCTCGGCCACAGCGTGGGTCCCTGCTTTCCAGAAGTCCGGATGAAGCCCAAGATGACGGTATCGGCGCGCAAAGGTCCCAGGCGACCGCGGCGGAGCAGCGAAACGTCCTGCCAGTCACCCGTCATCCGATGTCCCCTGCTGCGGAGCCACAGTGATCCTGGGATGGCCGTGTCAAGGGAGGCCGGTAGGTAGAACGGGGTAATCAGAGTTGGAAGGGGCCATGGGGGTCTTCTAGTCCAACCCCCTGCAAATAAAGGAAGGAAGGAAAGAAGGAGTTAGAAGGTACCTTGGAGGTCTTCTAGTTTAACCTCCTGCAAATGAAGAAAGGAAGGAAGGAAGGAAGGAAGGAAGGAAGGAAGGAAGGAAGGAAGGAAGGAAGGAAGGAAAGATGGAAGGTACCTTGGAGGTCTTCTAGTCCAACCCTCTGCAAATGAAGGAAGGAAGGAAGGAAGGAAGGAGTTAGAAGGTACCTTGGAGGTCTTCTAGTCTAACCTCCTGCAAATGAAGGAAGGAAGGAAGGAAAGAGTGAGTTAGAAGGTACCTTGGAGGTCTTCTAGTTTAACCTCCTGCAAATAAAGGAAGGAAGGAAGGAAGGAAGGAAGGAAGGAGAAGGAAGGAAGGAAGGAAGGAAGGAAAGAAAGAGTTGGAAGGTACCTTGGAGGTCTTCTAGTCTAACCTCCTGCAAAGGAAGGAAGGAAGGAATAACAGAATAAAAGAGTAACCCCTGCTCAAGTAGGAGAACATATCAAATTACAGACCAATGTAATCTCTTCTTCCAATCTCTTCTTGAAAACGCCAGGTGATGAAGAAGGAAGGAATAAAGGAAGGAAGGAGGGAGGGAGGGAGGGAGGGAGGGAGGGAGGGAGGAAATAACAGAATCGGAAGGGACCTTGGAGGTCTTCTAGTCCAACCCCTGCTCAAGTAGGAGACCACATCAAATTACAGACCAATGTAATTGGAGACAAGCCACAGAAAAGTGGCTAACTCCTTTTCTGAACTGAACACAGGCGGAGGGAGCCACGGGGCCACGGAATGGCCCTCTCTCCCCTGACAATCATTTGCGCCCCAAATCAAATCTTCTACCTTTTCAGGGAGCAGCGAAAGCCCCAGATTTTCATGCCCTCCCACCCGTTTCCGCCCCCCCCTTCTTCCACCCCACAGAAACCGATGACCAGGAAGTATTTTGCACAAAAGGGTCTGGAGACGAATTCCCCGAAAATTGTAACGGTAAGTTTTCCTGAAAGTTTTCCTGAAAATTGTAAAACGATGACGGCTTCTGGCGAAACCGTCCGAAATTGCAGATCGCAGGGTGCTACAAGAGGCCGTAACTTGGTTGTAGGAAGCAGCTGCTTGGTGTTGAGGGGGACCCTGTTGTAAGTCGATGCTGTTTGATCGCAAACCCCCCCCCTCCTCTCTCTTCTCAGGGCTCTATTCGGAGACGTACCCCTTGCACCCTTCGCTCGGCGACCCCTTCTTGTTGGCTCACGTGGCCGGCAAATCCAAGTTAGAGCTGCCGGCGAAGGTGCCCCACGACCTCTCGAAGACTATCACGCGGTCCCTGGGGGACCTCAAGGCGTGCCGGGGGTCTCGCGGACTGATGGCCCGTTTCCTGCACCGATCCAAGCGGAACCTGACCTTGCCGGGCGCGGAAATGAGTTCTCGCGGGAACAAACAGGTACCTTACGGGACAGTTTGGGGCAAGTGGGTTTCCCCACATTCAGGAGGTTTAACGTCGTAGGAAAAAGAAGGGATTTTAAAAATGGTTTGTGATTTGTTTTTTTTCCAAGAAGAGCCATTTGTCTGAAATGGGATAGGGTTTCCTGCTCGGGCAGGGGGCTGGACTAGAAGACCTCCAAGGTCCCTTCCAACTCTGTTATTCTCTTATTCTGCTATACTTATTTTGCCTTCCTTCCTTCTTTCTCCTTCCTTCTTTTCTTTCTTTCCCATCACTGGGGGTTTTCAAGAAGAGATTGGACAACCTCTTATCCAGAATGGTATAAGGTTTCCTGCTTGAGCAGGGGGTTGGGCTAGAAGACCTCCAAGGTCCCTTCCAACTCGGTTATTCTCTTATTCTGCTATTCTTTTTTCTCCCTTCCTTCCTTTTTTCCTAGGGGTTGGACTAGAAGACCTCCAAGGTCCCTTCCAACTCTGTTATTCTCTTATTCTGCTATACTTTTTTGCCTTCCTTCCTTCCTTCTCCTTTCCTTCCTTCCTTCCTTCCTTCCTTCCTTCCTTCCTTCCTTCCTTCCTTCCTTCCTTTTTTCCTTCCTTCCCCTCTCCCTCCATCCCTCTTCTTTTTTCCTCCCTCCCTCTTTTTTCCTTCCTTCCTTCCTTCCCTCGTTTCCTTTCTCCCGCCCTCCCTTTTTGCTCCTGATGAATGAAAACAGCAATGCAAACAAAAGTAAACATTACAAAGGGGAAAAAAAGTAGCAAACATAAAGACAATAATTAAAGAAAACAATTTGCCCTCAATCCAGTTTGCCCTATTGAGCCTGGAATGCTCCTTGCTTAACTAATTGTGCCAGCTAATTAACACCTAATTAACACCCAGGAAAAGAGGGGATGACACAGGATTTAAATGATTGCAGTTTTATATGCATGGTTGAAATTCAGGAGCTGTTTGAGAAACTCTTGTGTTTTTCACGGCGTCCATGTCTAAAATAATTCTTTGGTCTAAATTCTTCATCTTTGGAATTCTTTTCTCATCCAGATTTAGTCAGTTCAGATGACCTGATTTTGGATTGTTCAGAAGCCATGGGCAGAAGGCAGTATTGCCTTTCCTTCCTTCCTTCCTTCCTTCCTTCCTTCCTTCCTTCCTTCCTTCCTTCCTTCCTTCCTTCCTTCCTCCCTCCCTCCCTCCCTCCTTTCTTTCCCTCCTTCCTTCTTCCCTCCTTCCTTCTACTTTCTCAAACTTAAGAATGTGGCAGCATGGAAGCTTCCAGTGTTAATATGGCTTCCAAAGCTGACACCTCCCTCCCTGCCTCCTTCCTTCCTTCTCTCCTTCCCTCCCTCCTTCCTTCCTTCCTCAACCCCTCCCTCCCTCCTATAATAAAATAAACAATAAAATGGACTTTAAAGACAGTCACGATGGAAAAGAAGAATCAGAATTCTACCAGATATGGGATAAATGGTATAGGTGGATGGAGGAAAGAAATAAGAATCCTAGGTGATAAATAAGTAGAATGTGGTAGCTCTTACAGATTGTTGTCCGTGTTAAAATGTTTATAACATAAATACGAATGACTCTGGATAAAAGTACTTTCAAACAAATGCAGTTAAAGGAGAATGTTGGTACACTCTTTGATTTAAAATGCACAATTCAATTTGAATGAAGTATAAAGAATGATTGTAGTAATGCACGGAATTTAATGGTAACCAATTGACATGCTAGCTGGAAGACGTATTGAAGAGTGTTTTGTGTGTGTGTGTTATCTGTCTAATTAAAACAATAAAATAAAAAAAAGACAGTCACGATGGATAGATTTATCTCGCCTCACCTGATCTATTCAAAGACAACTTCACCACAAGATAATTGTACTGGGGAGTAATTAGCACGAAGTAATTATCAGATTTCTGCAGCCGTGACCATGACTGTTTGGTTTTAGTGCCAGTACAGACACTAGACAAACAATGCCTGTTGAGTCATCATTTCAAAGATATTTTCTTACTTAAACAGGGGGGGGGGGGGGCTGAAATGATTGCAAGCGGGCAATGAAGCTGTGGCAACTTACAACTTCCTGCTGGCTTCCCCAGTGACTTTTCTTGTGGGAAGCTGCTGGCAGGACATACTGTAAACCAGTTGACTGTAGCAACTGTACCTGACTGTAACTGATTTATTTTCAGTTGCCAACAGGAATAAAATACGAAACAGACAAACGGAAGTCGAACACTAACCAAAAAAAACAAACAAACAAAAAAACCCTGAATACAAAGAAAAATGCAAATCTTGAATAAATCTGATATTGAACATAAAAGCTGAAGGCTGACTAGATAGATAGATAGATAGATAGATAGATAGATAGATAGATAGATAGATAGATAGATAGATAGATAGATAGATAGATAGATAGATAGATAGATGATAGATAGATAGATAGATATAAAAGATAGATATAGATAGAAAGATGTTAATAAATAGAAGAGAAAGAGAGAAAATAGATATAGATAGGTAGGCAGGCAGGTAGGTAGGTATGTAGATAGATATAGATAGAAGAGAGATAATAAATAGATAGAAAATATATGGCGGGAGTGATGGAGGGAGGGAGGGAGAGAGAGAGAGGGAAAGAGAGAGAGGGAGAGAGAGAGAGAGAGAGAGAATTGTGATTGTGATTGCAGGTTGAGCATTACCTATGCTAACGAATTGTGCTTCCTATCCTTAGTACCCTTGGTTATTTTTCCTCATCCAAATCCCCCGTTTTCTCTCTCTACTTATGACGTATCATTCTGAGATGTTCTCAAGCGATTCCTTGGGTTTTTCAGGTGTTGAGGCTGGGGAGTCCGTCCGACGGCATCCATCTGCAGAGCTGCGGAGATCTGAACTCGACCTCCCCCTTACGGCGTCTCCTGTCCGGTCGCCGGCTGGACCAAAGACGTCCCTGCAGCCTGAGTGGACTTCTGCGAGAAAGCAATCTCTAAAGACCGGCTCCGATGCTTGTCCTCTGCGGAAGAGGAGTTGGAGTGAAAAACCCGCCATGATATGGGACATCTGGCAAATGTCCTCGCCGTACAATGACCAGGAATGGCCCAACAGGTCGACCGACACTGTTGTTTGGGAATTATTCCGCCTCGCTCAGGATACATGCGAAACCAAAGCGGGGAGTGTCGTGCTCCTGCACGGCGATTCTCCAAAAATTCTTCAGCAGGGAACCACAAAACCTGAGTGGGGTCAAGGAAGGAGGGCTTGCTTGGCTGCCGGCCCCCTGAAAGGACACACACACTGACCACGCTACCTAACACGACAATCGACACTCGCTTTTTAAGGGCTCCAC
This sequence comes from Natrix natrix natrix, assembly GCA_029891615.1. Taxonomy (NCBI): domain Eukaryota; kingdom Metazoa; phylum Chordata; class Lepidosauria; order Squamata; family Natricidae; genus Natrix; species Natrix natrix. Next base: position 293,328 of record JAKRSK010002356.1, read on the forward strand.
CGACTCTCCTTCTGGAGTTCCAGTTATCCTCGTACGGCGATAATCCGGCGAGCTGATCTTAAACGAGCGATCCCTTTGAACGAGTTTCTTACGTCTCAACGGGAAAGACGGATCCAAAAGCTTGGATGCACCATTGAACCCATAGTCCTTTCGTTTTATCCCGGATTCACTGCCTCTGAGAAGTTGTTCCTGTTATCCACGATACGTCTGCGGTGTTGCGTTGCTTGTTTCCTTGTACATTTGTCTCTCGCATTTGTCCCTCTTTTGTGGATACCTCACTTTAGCGTTGTGCCTTTTTGGGGTGTTTCCCTCGGAGAGGCCATCATGAACTGGGAGGGGACCCAGTTGAATTCTGGGGAGGGGGAGAGAGGAGACGCCACAAAAGCAGGCTCAGATTCCTACTCGGCATCCCAAAATAGTTCGGGTCACGGTTTGAGGGTACTCATTTTCCTACGATAGACTGCTCCTCCCCTTGGAGGTTTCACAGAGCCCTCAGAGTCAGAAATTATGACAATTCCAGGGCCTCGACCACTCCCTTGGACGATAAAAGGGGTTAGTGGTACAGGTAGTCCTCAACTTATGACCACAATGGGGCCCAAAATTTATTTTGCTAAGCAAGACAGTTACTGAGCGAGTTTTGCCCATTTTACAACCTCTCTTGCAACAGTTGTTAATTTAGGAAAATGGTGGTTAAATTAATCCGACTTCCCCCGTTGACTTGTTAGAAGGTAGCAAAAGGGGTCATGCGACCCCGAGGCACTACGTCTGTCCTAAGTACAAGTCAGTCGTCAAGAGTCTGAATTTTGATCACGCGACCACGGGGACGCTGTGACGGTTGTTAAGTGTGAAAACCGGTCCCGAGTCACTTTTTTCAGTGCCGTTGTAACTTCGGTCACAAAATGAGCTGTTGTAAGTCGAGGACTACCTGTAATAATTAATTTACGACAATTCTGGAGCCCAGAAGCTTCCTCGGATGAGAAAGAGTCAGCGGTAGCTCTAATCTCTTCACTATTGCAAAATTGACATATTCTGCAAAAGGACCCGAGACCTCCAAACATTTTGATTTCCCCAAAGAATTTTTGTTTCCTGCCGTTGGACACGTCCCCTTGTTACCCCCAAACCCAGTTTGGGGTTCCACTTTTCCGAAGGCGCATGCGGTAAGATCTCGCCGACACCTTTCCCGACTTTCTCAATCTGGGGCGGGGGGAGTTGGGGTGGTGGTGGTTGAGGATTGCCAACTCTCTCACCACCCCACCAGTGCCTCTGCTCTTTAACCAAGCCTGCATGCACCACCTATAAAATCTCTCCGACATTTGGAAAGACGGAGGGTTCTCCGCACAGGGGACAGAGTTGGAAACCTTCCTTGGCCTCGGCGGTTTTTGAGATGCACAAATGTCTCACCTGAGAACGGACAAATAAAGCCATATCTTAAATCGAGGATGAGAATTGTTGACGGGGGGTGAGGGCTGCATGCTCCTTTTTTATATTATTATTATTATTATTATTATTATTATTATTATTATTATTATTATTATTATTATTATTATTATTATTATTATTTCTTCTTTTCTTCTTCTCTTCCTCTTCTCCTCTTTTCTTCTTGTCCCCCCCTCCTCCTCTTTCCTTCTCCTTCCTCTTCCTCTCCTCCTCCCCCCTCCTCTTCCTCTTTTCTTCTCCTCCTCCTCCTCCTCTCCCCCTCTCCTTCTCCTTCTTGGAAATATCTTTGTCATGTTTTTAGAAGAAAGAGGCCAAGATAAGACATAAGAAATAATTGGAGGCCACAGAAGGGAGAGAACAGTGAAGAATGGAAAAAGAAAGCAAAGCAGGAAGGAAGGAAGGAAGGAAGGAAAAGAAAGGGAGAGAAGGAGGGTGGGAGGTTTTTTTCAGAAAGAAGAAGAAAAGGGGAGGAAGGAAGGGAGATGAGAAAAAGGAAAGAAAGGGAAAGAAAGGAAAAAAAGAAAAAAGGGAGGGAGGGAAATAAGAAAGAAGAAGGGGAGGAAAGAATGGGAACGGAGATGAGAAAAAGAAAGAAAGAATGAAAAAAGGGAGGGAGGGAAATAAAGAAAAAGGGGAGGAAGGAAGGGGAAGGGAGATGAGAAAAAGGAAAGAAAATAGAAAGAGGGAGATAAGAAAGAAAAAAGGGGAGGAAGGAAGGGAAAGTGAAGAGAGACGAGAAAAGAAAGGAGGTCGGAAGGAAGGACCAGCACCTTGGTCACTAAACAAAGCCGTCATTAAGTGACACTGCAACTGTGTTTATGGTCTGACCTCACTTTTGCTTTACAGAAAGTTTGTCCATATGAGATCTGATCACCAAGGTTTTTTTTCTTATTTTTTGGTTGCATTTTTTCCCTGTTTTTAAGCGTAATTTTTTTTTAAAAAAAGCTTTTTTTCCCATCCCCGTTGTAACTCTGAACGGTCGCTAAACAAGCCGGTGGCTAAATGAATCGACCACGCTGTGCCAATGGAAACCTTTTCGCGCGCACTTCGCCACGCCGGAAGGAGCATCGTCGCAAAATGATACGACGGGATTGCAGTCGACGGGAACGATAAACAGCTCCGTCAAAGTGTCACAATGAATCCGGGATTACTTGACAGATGGCTGTAGGCGTCTCGTACAAATAACGCCCTTTTTTAGGGCACACGTTGGTGACATGGGAGCCTGGCACGTAAATAAAAGAGATATTTCCCAGAGTAGCACATCGGGACACCTGCCACCCGCCAATCACCTGATTCTGATGTCCTGATCTTACACAACACCCTGACAAGGCGGGCCAGTCCAAACACCATTCTCAGCTGATGACTTGCACAAGTTCTTGCACACTTCTACACTCTCCTGCCGTGGGGCTCCTCGCTGACCCGCGCGGAGAACCAGAAAACGGTTTTTAAATTTGGCAACGGGGCTTAAAACTCCGACAGGCGGTCCCTAACGCTCGTTCGGTCGTGATTCACCTGATTTTATCACCCGTTTTGCAGCGGCGGTGAAGCGAAGGAAACCGCGGTTTGTAAAGCAAGCTTGCAGTTGGTTTGTTGCCAAAAAAAAAGCCAGGAGCAATTAACAGGATAAACGTGTCAGAAAGGGACCTTGGAGGTCTTCTAGTCCAACCCCCTGCTCAGGCAGGAGACCCTCAGCCATTTCAGACAAACGGTTGTCCACTCTCTTCTTAAAAACCTCCAGGGAGGGAAGGAAGGAGAAGAGGGAGTGAGGAAGGAAGGAGTCAGACGAGGGAGGGAGGAAGGAAAGGAGGGAAGGAAGGAAGGAAGGAAGAACAAATAACGGAAAAAGAAGAGGAGGAAGGAAGGAGTCAGACAAGGGAGGAAGGAAGGAAAGGAAGGGAGGGGAGGAAGGAAGGAAGAACAAATAACGGAAGGAGAGGAGGAGGAAGGAAAGAAGGAGTCAGACAAGAGGGAGGAAAGGAGAGAGGAAGGAATAAAAAATGGAAGGAGAAAAGAAAGGAAGGAAGGAGTCAAATGGAAGGAAGAAAAAAAGGAAGAAGAGGAAGGAAGGAAGAAAAAAGAACAGAGGAGAAGAGGAAGGAGTCAGACGAAGGAAAGAAGAAAAAAGAACGGAAGGAGAAGAAGGAAGGAAGAAAAAGAACAAAGAAGAGGAAGGAAGGAGTCAAACAGGAAGGAAGGAAGAAAAAAAAGAATGGAAGGAGAAGAGGAAGGAAGAAGTCAGACAAGGGAGGGAGGAAGGGAAGGAAGGAAGGAACAACAAATAACAAGGAAAGGAGGAGGAAGGAAGGAAGTCTGACAAGAGGGAGGAAAAAAGGAGAAGAGGAAGGAAGAAAAAAGAATGGAAGAAGAGGAAGGAAGGAAGGAGTCAGACGGAGGACAAAAGAATAGCAGATTAACTGTTAAACTTCCTGTGTTGGTGCATTGACAATGTCTGGTGGCAAGTCGTTCCACAGATGAATTGTCCTCACTGTCCAGCAAACCACAAAAATCCAGATTCCTTCCAGACAAGACCTGTTCTCTCTTTCTCTCGTTATAATTATTATGATTGATGATTACAATCGTTTTCTCCAACCAGAAGCCCCAACAGCTACGCCTGTGTTTCAAACCACAAGGACACACAATTGCAACAAAACCACACATCGCTGCAGGCCCCGTTGTAAGCTTTCGTATCGGGAACGGTGGAAATGCTCAACCCTGGACCACAAAGACCATGCGCCTGGACCCCAAGGCCCATGCGCCCCAGTGAAAGGGGGGGAAATAAAGCATTGGGCAGGGGGGCAGATCTTAAAAGATCATCCTAAGTGGACTTCAGGCAGGGAACTGAATGGCTTGGTCCAAGCGTTTTTTCTCTTCTCTTCCCCCCCCCCCCCCGCCAGCTGGGGCTGATGGGTGTGGGAACTCTCCACTCAAGCCTTGCCCCCTCCCTCTCTCCGTCGGGATGGGGAGGTGGGGTACTCAAGCAAGGCTCTGCTGAACCCCAGATTACAAGGCAAGGTCCCCCCCTCTCTTTCCTTCCTTCCTTCTTTTTCTCTCTTTCTCTCTTTTCTTTCTTTTTCTTTCTCTCTTCTCTCTCCCCCTCTCTCTTCCTTCCTTCCCCTCTCCCACTTCCTTCCTTTTTAGATGACAGATTAACAGAGTTGGAAGGGACCTTGTAGGTCATCCAAACCAACCTCCACCCAAATCTGCCTGCCTGCCTTCTCCCCCTCCCTCCCTCTTTCTTTCTTTTTCTTTCTTTCATTTCTCTTTCTTTCTCTCTCTCTCTTCCTTCCTCCCCCCTCCCACTTCCTTCTTCCTTCCTTTTTAGATGACAGATTAAAAGAGTTGGAAGGGACCTTGTAGGTCATCCAAACCAACCCCCTCCCCAAGCAAGCCTCCCTCCCGCTCTCCGCCCCCCCCCCGCCCCCAGATGTAAGCTTTTGCAAGAGCGCAACTGCGCGGTATCCTTGCCCAGCACAGGATGGGTCACTTACATAGGCGCAGGGGGGGGAAAGGCATGGATCAGCCCCCCCCCTTTTGCAATCCGACCCTTCCCCTTTTTCCCACGGTTGTTTTTTTTTGCTCCGCGCTTTTTGCAAGCAGAGAAAGAAGGGGAAAGTTCCTGCCAACTTTTGCGCAACCCGCGCGTCTTTTCCACCCCCACTTCCCAGTCTCCACCCCCCCTCCCCTTTGCTCGAGGCAGCCCACGTGACCGCCGATCAGCTGATTTCCCTTCCCCCTCCCTTTTCTCGGCGGGAGCGGCGGCCAAGGCGCTAGTCCCTGCGAATCAGAGCGCGGTATGTTGCGGCGGCGGAGGAGGAGAAGGCGGGTTTAAGCTAACAACCGGGCGGAGGAGAAAAGCGGCGTGGGGGTTGGGGGTCGCCCGCCTTGGGTTACGGTCGTACTACCGTTTTTCGTTGGGCTTCTGTGTGGTTAGAATGCGGGGGGGGGGGGAGGGAGGAGTTCTCTTGCACTAAGGAGCCCCTTACTACCCCTCCCTCCCTCCCTTCCCACTCTTCCTTCCTTCTCTCTCTCCCTCTCCCCCTTCTACTCCTTCCTTCCTTCCTTCCTTCTCCCTCTCCCCCTTCTGCTTCTTCCTTCCTTCCTTCCTTCCTTCCTTCTTTCTTTCTTTCTATCTTTTTCTTTTTTTCTTCCTTTTTCTTTCTTTTTCTTTCTTTCTCTTTCTTTCTCTTTTTCTGTTTCTTTTCTCTTTCTTTCTCTTTCTCTCCCTCTCTCCCCCTCGCTCTTTCTTTCTTTCTCTTTCTCTCTCCCCCCCTCTCTCTCCCCCTCCCTTCTTTCTTTCTTTCTTTCTTTCTTTCTTTCTTTCTTTCTTTCTTTCTTTCTTTTTTTCTTTCTTTCTTTCTTTCATTCATTCAGTAAGGCTTCCACCATTTGTAGAAATCATGAAATTTAGCTGATTGGCCCAAAGTCACCCAGCTGGCTTCCGTGCCTAAGGCAGGACTAGAACTCCCAATCTCCTGGTGATTGGTCCAAAATCACCCAGCTGGCTTTCGTGCCTAAGGTGAAACTACAACTCCTTGTCTCCTGGTGATAGACCAAAGTCCCCCCCTCCCGCTTTCACACCTAAAATAGGACTAGAACTCCCAGTGTCCTGGTTTCTAGCTTCTAGTGCCTTCACCGCCAGACCAAATTGAGTTGTTTATTTCTTTTTGCAAGGAAAGGCATGAATTGGGAAATATAAAAGGAGCACCTGGGCCAGGCGTAGTAGTCCTAAAGTAGGGATTAAGGGACTAGTCCTCTTGAGCTCCCTCTGCATCAACCCACTCAGCTGTAACCCAGCTCTTGCAATTGGACGGCTATCAGAAACACGCATGGCCTTGAGATGCCCTGCGGGAATCTTGCCCGACACGCTGAACCTGGCACGGTGGAGTCAACAGGGTGCCAACGCCGAACGCCCAGTGAAGAGGATGGGCGCCAAACGGGAGTTGTCAGAACGAGACAAATCAGGTTTTAGAACCGGCTTTGCACCCCCAGCTCGGCGGTAGGGCCAGATTTTTTAATTGTTCCTCAAAACGACCAAACGAGGACAGTTGGATGCCAGGTTCCTGTTTTGGAGCTTGGCCAAGTTAGCAACCGCTGAATTCGGGGTAGTCCTGTGCCAAAGAAGTCCCTTTGAGCTGCTGCAGTGATTTTGAGGTTTTGAAGATCCCATCGTAGGATTGAAACCGTTCCAAATCCAGCTGCCGATTTTGCTGCAATTGACCGAGGGGGATTGTGTCAATGCCGGCAAACGTTGTTATGATGGTTTCTGGCACAGTCAGACCGACGTTTCGTCTGGGTTTGCTATTTTGTCCACCTCTGGAGTCCTCCCCAAGGATCTGGGATAGGCAGATGTTGCCGTTGGATGGGGTTCAAAGTCTCCCATCGCAGGATTTCAGCTGATCCGAGTCCGTCTGCCTTTTGCAATTGACCGGTGGGGGATTATGTCAATGCCACTGGTGTTCAATTGCTATTATTGTGGCCTATCACAGTGTTTAGACTGGATTTGGCGTTTCTTTTTCTTCGATCAAGGCCTTCCCAAGGATCTGGGAGGGGCAAATGTGGGGGTTTCCTAAGAATATTCAAGTGTCATTGCAGGTTGGCAGCTCTTCCTTTTGCAATTGACCGATGGGGGATTATGTCAATGCCAGGCTGGATTTGACATTTTTATCACTCAATCAAGTCTTTCCCAAGGATCAGGGAGAGGAGTAGGAGTAGGAGTAATAGTTCTTCTTCTCCTTCTCCTTCTCCTTTCTTCTCCCTCTTCTTCTTCTCCTCCTTCTTCGCCTACCCCTCTTTCTTCTCTCCTTTCTTCTCCTTCTCTTCCTCCCCTCCTCCTCCTCTTTCTTCTCCCTCTCCTTCCTTCTCCTCCTTCCTCTGTCCTCCTCCTCCTCTTTCTTATCCCTCTCCTTCTCCTTTGTTCTCCTCCCTCCTCTCCTCCTCCTCCCTCTTTTCTCCTTCCTTTCCTCATCCTCCTCTTCTTTCTTCTTCCTTCTCTCTCTCCTTTATTCCTTCTTCCTCTCTCCCTTCTCTTCTCCTCTTCCTCTTTTTTCTTCCTCTCCTTCTTTCTCCTCCTCCTCCTCCTCCTCCTCCTCTTTCTTCTTCTCCCTCTTCTACTTTTCTCCTTCCTTTCCTCCTCCTCCTCTTTCCTCCTCTCCATCCCAAAGGAAAGTCTTCCCCATTGTAGGCAACCTAACAACCTAAACTTCCTCTGACCTCCTCATCCGAAAGTTTGAAGGCACCTGGCCAAACCCTAACTGCTCCCGAGGCATGAGAACAGCATCGCCAGAAATATTTGAGGATTGTTTTCTTCCTTGCCATGCTGAGTAAGAGTAAAAGTTGGCCCTTTGGGCAAAGAGCCAGTTGTTCTTTCTGTACTTTTGCACTTCTGGTTCCTCCGTCGGAGCTCGAGAGAGAGAACAACTAACTAAACAGTACCCCTGAGTGGTTCGCTTAACAACGGTGGCAAAAAAACGAAACAAAACCCCCAAACAGGTCGTAAAATCAAGCACGGCTCGCTGAACGGCTTTGGTTAGCGATGGATATTCCAGTCCCCTTTGTGGACGTAATTCAAGGATCCCCTTTCCTCTCCTCTCCTGCTCTCTTCCTTTCCTTCTTCCCTTGCATCTCCCCTACTCCTCTCTTCTTCTTCCTCCCCTTCCTGCCCTCTCCTGTTTCTCCCTTCCATCTCCCTTTCCTTTCCTCCCTCTTCCTCCCCTCTCCTCTCCTGCTCTCTTCTTTTCCTTCTTCCCTTGCATCTCCCCTACTCCTCTCTTTTTCCTCTTCCCCTTCCTGCCCTCTCTCCTTCTCCTTCTCCCTTCCATCTTCCTCTCCTTTCCTCCCTCTTCCTTCTCTCCCCTCTCCTCTCCTGCTCTCTTCTTTTCCTTCTTCCCTTGCATCTCCCCTACTCCTCTCTTCTTCCTCTTCCCCTTCCTGCCCTCTCTCCTTCTCTTTCTCCCTTCCATCTTCCTCTCCTTTCCTCCCTCTTCCTTCTCTCCCCTCTCCTCTCCTGCTCTCTTCCTTTCCTTCCTTCCCTTCCCTCTCCCCTACTCCTCTCTTCCTCTTCCCCTTCTTCCCACGTTGTCAGCTTTGTCACTAAAAGAACGGTTGCAAGTGAATTCCCCGAGTCAACCAGGTAGCCTCGAATTTATGCAGTATAACCTGTTTCCTAGGTATTTATTACTATTTCCTCATCCTTTCAGGTGAGCTGCCAGCTTCCACGCCGAGCTGCTAAAAAAGGCAACCATTTCATCCCAGCTTCCCAGGTAAGTGCAGCTGGTGGAGGTATCGGGAGCTGTTCTTTTTAAAAAATATTTTCAAAATCCCCCCAGCGTCATCTCATTGAAAAGTGGCATAATGTTTAAACGAAACCTTGACGATGACAAAAGTCTACTGAGGATATCCTTTTCTTCATGAATTTCTTGGAATGGAGGAAGCCCGAAGGATGTCCAGAATGGGTTGTTGTTTTATTATTATTATTATTTTGCTTTGTTTTCATAAATGAGGCCTGTTTTCAAAAATGGTTTTGCTAAGAATTGGGGTGGGGGAAAAATGGATGGATGATAACTTGGTCAGTTTTTAGGCTTAAAGGAGAATGACAACTCCAGTTCCTGGTTAAGACCAACACTTTAATTATTAAATTATTCACATTATTGATGCCAAAATGTTCTTCTATGGATGAGAATACTTCCTCCAGGACTCCCTCGTTTATCTTCTTTCTGCGTCAACATCGGACGGAAGAGAAGTGTTTGTGTGAATAGAATAGAATATAGGAACAGAATAGAATAAAGAATAGAAATAAATAATAGAATAGAAAAGAAAATAGGAATAAAATGGAAAATAAGAATAGAATAGACTAGAATAGAAAATAGGAACAGAATAGAATAGAAAATAAGAATAGAATAGGATAGGATAAAGAATAGAAATAGAATGGAATAGAAAAGAAAATAGGAAATCCCATTTCTGATACTGTGCTTCTAATCCTCTCTCTCTTTCTCTCTCTCTCTCTCTGTCTTTCTCTCTCTCTCTCTCTCTCCCTCCCTCCCTCTCTCTCTCTCTCTTTTTTCCTGGTATCCTTTCTAGTTAAGAGGATAATTGCGATGTGGTCATAGGCGAGGCGTGGAAAGGAAGGCTGGTGGATTAAGCGAAGAAGGATAAATAAATAAACAATTCTTGCAAAGTTGTCACAGTATTAAAAAAAAAAACTGGTCAGGCGAGAAGGACTTTTTCCCCATTTGGGCCAGGAAGGAAGACAGCCACGAAATCCAGCCGTGAAAATCGGCTGTGAGAATTTGACAGGTAATGTCCCGAGTTTGAATTTAAGTTGAACCTTAACTTAAAAGGGGGGAATGTTCTGGTTTTTGGGATTGATAATCAGATTATAAGATTATCATTAGATTTGGGGCGGTTGTTTAAAGGTTGTGCACTTTTATAGAAATGGACACACTCCCCTCCTCTCTCCTTCTCTTGTCTTCTTCTTTCCTTCTTTTTTCTCCTCCTCTCCCATCTCCTCCTTCTTCTTTCTTCCCCTCCCCTCCTCTCTTTTCTTTTCTTCTTTCCTCCCCTCCCTCCTCTTCTCTTTTTTCCTTCTTTCCTCTCCCTTCCTTTTCTTCTTTCCTCTCTTCTTTTCTTCTTTCCTCCCCTCCCTTCTCTCTTCTTATTTCCTCTCTTCTCATCTTTCTTCTTTCCTCTCCTCCCTTCTCTTCTTCTTTTCTTCTTTCCTCCCTTCTCTTCTTTTTTCTTTCCTCTCCTCTCTCCTTTCCTCTCCTCTCCTCTTCTTCTTTCCTCTTCTCTCCTTTTCTTCTTTCCTCCCCTCCCCTCCTCTTTTTTCTTTTCTTTCTCTCCCTCCTGCTTTCTATTTTATCTCAAAACAGCTTAATACAGTTTAATTAAAAAAAAATTTTTTAAGGGAATTTTGAACAGGGTGGTTCATGCAATCTAAAAACAACCAACGAGTAGCGATGTTTAAAATTGCTTGAGGACTCCTGGGTCATTTGCAGAGGGATAAATCACTTGTCCTTGTGAATATTTAAGGCTCGGGTTAGGAAGTCTGCGGATGATGTGAAATTTTATTTCGGTTTGCTGCTTGATTTGAATAGGTAGCTTAGCTATTTCAAAATAGGAATTTATTGTCCTCGTTTCAGGCGGTTTGCAGCTTCGAAGAATCATCTGCGGAGGGGGGGGTGTCCCTGATTTTGCAATACTGGGGGGATTATGGCGTCGGTGACAAACCATGTTCTCGTTTGGTTCTTCTTTTTGGCCATAGCCAAGACATCAAGAGGTGAGTTTGGGGGAAATTTCCTTTTGTCTTCTTACAAATTCTTTTTACCCTGCAGTGCAGTTCCATCCTATTGGGCTTTGTGTGTGGGGTTGTTATTTGGCTGGGTTTAAAAAGAAAACGGGGGAAAAAAAGAGTTTGTGGCAATAGAACATCCCCGTGGAAAGGCAGTCTACCTTTAAATGAAGGATTACAGCTGCTGCTGTGGAAGGAGGTGTTCCTGAGAGGTGTCTGGCTGCCCTTGTTTGTAAACAAACAAAAAACACTAGGAGATGCAAGGTGGATCCTTCATTTAATCTAAGACTTCCTGCCTTTTTTAAAAACTTTATTTTAATGAGGATTTTATTTTAATGAGGGATGCTGCAAGGAAGGCGAAGGGATTTGTTTATCTTTTTCACAATTTAAGATTAGCTGGGTGTGGTAAGAAAGAATCGGAATTCAAGCACTGCTATTTGCCTTTTTTAAAAAGAGATAAAGAGAGAGATGGTAGATAGATAGATATAATAGATGGATAAATAGAGATAGATAGATGATAGATAGAAAGATAGATAGATAATAGAAAGATAGATAATAGAGATAGAGATAGAAAGATAGATAATAGATAGAAAGATAAATAAGTTAGATAATAGATGATAGAAAGATAGATAGAGATAGATAATAGAGAGGGAAAGATAGAAATAGATATAGAGAGATAGAAAAAGATAGATAGATAGATAGATAGATAGATAGATAGATAGATAGATAGATAGATAGATAGATAGAAAAAGATAGAGATAGATAATAGAGAGGGAAAGCTAGAAATAGATATAGAGAGATAGAAAAAGATAATAGATAGAAAGAAAGATAGAGATAGATAGATAATAGATAGAGATAGAAAAAGATAATAGAGAAAGAAGATAGAGATAGATAGAAAGATAGACAATAGAGGGGGTCTAGAGAAAGAGATGAGAGAGAGAGATTATAGATAGAAAGAGGGGAGATAGAGAGAGACATAATAGATAGAGATAGAAAGATAGATAGATAATAGATGATAGAGAGATAGATAGATATTAGATAGATTGAGATAGAGAGGGATAGAGAGATAGATAAGAGAGAGAGAGATAGAAATATAGATGATAGATAGATAGATGATAGATAGATAGATAGAGATAGGGATAGGGAAATAGAGGGTAGATATATATATATATATAGAAAGATAGATGATAGATAGATAATAGAGAGAGAGAGAAAGAGAGTAACTCTGCACCATTGTAACTTTGAACCGTCACTAAAATGAACTGCTCTACGTCAAGGCCCCTACCTGTATATTCTTCATGCAATCCCACCCCTATATCCTAAAAACGGTTCCCCTTCTCCATTCAGGAAGCAGAGCCTGCAATCGGAAGTATTTTGGCGCAAACGCCATGGTGTGTGTTTGTAACAGTACCTATTGCGACACCCAGGATCCTGTCCGTCTCCCTCCCTTGGGTCAGTTTGTCTTGTACGAAAGCGGCAAATCCGGGAACCGACTGGAACGCAGAGAAGGCTATTTCCAGAACAAAACCACCAATCCAGGTATTTCTCCCTCGGCTGTGCCAGGACTACAAGTCCCATCTATCTCCCCACGTCCCAAGGGGCTGGCCAACGGCGGAAGGAAGCGGAGAGACAATTCCACCTTGTGGAGGAGTCGGGCAGCGTTTAATTTTAATAAACACAGGCTGTTCTTACAGATTAACAGAGCTGGAAGGGACCTTGTAGGTCATCTAGTCCAACCCCCCCACTGACCTCGACTTGCAACCGTTTGTTTAGTGACCGAAGTTGCATTTTTCACACGTACGTTGCCATGTCCCCGCCATCAAGCGATCAAAATTCAGTATGCTTGGCAACCGACTTGTATTTATGACGGTCGTAGCGTCCCTGGGGTTGCGCAATCTCCTTTTGCAAGCCACTTAATGGCCACTTAACTGATTGTTACTGATTTAACAACTGCAATGATGACAATTTAACAGTTCAAGTTGTTGTTGTTGTTGTTGTTGTTGTTGTTGTTATTATTATTATTATTATTATTATTATTATTATTATTATTATTATTGGTTAATGTTCAATTCAATTCACAGTTGGGACTGGTAAAAACTTAAGTTTAAATTATTATTGTTGTTCTTTCAAGTTTAATGAATAAAAGAAATGACAAATGTTAATTTTAACTCATTTTTTAAATGTATTGTCCTATAAATTGGGTTTGGTTTTTTGGATAGGTATTTAATTTCTTTTTAACTTTCGGGATGTGTGTTTTTTAATGTTGTACGCCGCCCTGAGTCCTTTGGGAGAAGGGCGGCATATAAATCCAATAAAAACAAACAAAACAAACAAGCAACAATAATAATTTAAACTGTTACATTTTTCCAGTCCCAGACTGTGAATTGAATTGGAAATTAACCAATAATAATACAATACAATAATACAATAGTATTAATAATAATAATAATTAATAATAACAACAACAACAACAACAACAACAACAACAACTTGAACTATTAAATTTTTACCAGTCTCAGACTGAATCGAATTGAAGATTAACTAACAATCATAATTCCACTACATGCTTCCTTCCAGCTGTAATATTCCGCCTGTCTTTTTTATTTTATTTTATGCATTAATTCTTAAAATGTACAGGCCACCTATCTCCCCTGTGTGACTCTTCCTTCCCCATCCTTCCTTTCCTTAGAAATTCTCCTGATTTTGGAGTCGGCCCAGCGGTATCAAAAAATAAAAGGATTTGGAGGCTCTGTAACAGATGCAGCCTCCATCAACATCCTGGCTTTGTCGCCGAACGCTCAGAGAAAATTTACTTCGCTCTTACTTCTCGGAGGAAGGTAAACGTCAGTGCGAGGGGTTTAGGGACTGAGGAGGGAGGGAGGAGGGATCCGGAAGGAAGGAATTGCGCTCGGAAGGTGGACGTGAGTTTTGTGTGTTTCATCTCCGTTTTAGAGCTGAAAAAACGACGCTAGCTCCAGAAACAATTTTGAACTGGAACAATGCTCTGGGAACGTGGTGCAAATGTTTTTTTTCCCCCCTTTGATCTTTCCCATTGGGAACATGAGTAGAGGAGACGAAAAGGAAGGGAGGAGGGAAAAAACCCCAAAAACAAAACATGATTGCTTTTGAAAATTAAAATTCTCACCCACCAGGCTGAAAAAGCAGTCGCTTGAGGATTGGTGGATTAGAAATAGGATAGATAATGACTTTATTCTGTTTATTAACGATGGAGGAATCTGGTTTCCTTCCTTAAGATCTGGATTGGGCAAAGTTCATTGCAGGAGGCAAGGATTCAGGAGCTCAGAGGAGTGATATTTATGAAAATAGATGGATGGATGGATAGATAGATAATGTATGGTTAGATGCATAGCTAGCTAGCTAGCTAGCTAGCTAGCTAGCTAGCTAGCTAGCTAGCTAGATAGATAGATAGATAGATAGATAGATAGATAGATAGATAGATAGATAGATAGATAGATAGATAATGTATGGATGATAAATAGATGCATGGTTAGATGCGTGGATAAGATAGCTAGATGATAGATAATATATGGATGGATAGATGAATAGATGGATAAATAGATAGATGATACATAGGTAGGTAGGTAGGTAGATAGATAGATAATGCATGTATGTATGTATGTATGGATAGATGGTTAGATGCATAGATAAGATAGCTAGATGATAGATAATAGATAATATATGGATGGATGGATGGATGGATGGATGGATGGATGGATGGATAGATGCATAAATGGATAGATGATACATAGATAGATGATAGATAGATAGATAGATAGATAGATAGATAGATAGATAGATAGATAGATAGATAGATAATGCATGTATGTATGTATGGATAGATGGTTAGATACATAGATAAAATAGCTAGATGATAGATAATAGATCATATATGGATGGAAGGATAGATGGTTAGATGAATAAAGAGATAGATGATACATAGATAGATAGATAGATAGATAGATAGATAGATAGATAGATAGATAGATAGATAGATAGATAGATAATGATAGATAGATATGGATAGATGATAGACAGATAGACAAATGATAGAGACTGAGATAGCTAGATGCTAGCTAGATGATAAATAGACAGACAGACAGACAGACACATACATACACATAGACAGATAGATGATAAACAGAGATAGATGATAGAACTGGTCAGAACTGGCTGAATCCAATCTCTGGTCTGATTGCATTCAAGCTATTGTGGTCAGACTTCTCTCTCTCTCTCTCTCACACACACACACTCTGACTGTCTGCCTATTGACACACCGCAGGGATCGAATACAATCTTGTGCGCATGCCGATGGCGAGTTGCGATTTCTCTACCCGGCCGTACACGTATGACGATTTCCCGTACGACTACGAGTTGAAGAATTTCAACCTAGTTGTAGAAGACCTCCAAATGAAAGTAAGCTTTAACACACACACACACACACCAAAAAAAGAGGGGGGGAGTATTGGCAGAGAGGTAGGAGGGATGACTCTGGGCAGCCATTGTTGGGCCTTGTTGACCACTCCTCCTCTCACTCCTCCTCCCCACAGATCCCCATCGTGCATCGGGCCAAGGCTATGTCAAGGAAGTCCATCTCCCTCATGGCAAGTCCATGGACTGCTCCGATTTGGATGAAAAGCAACGAGGACTGGAAGGGAAAGGGTTGGCTGAAAGGGCAGGCAGGAGATTCCATCCACAAAACCTGGGCTTCCTATTTCGTCAGGTAAAGAAACAGGCAGACAGGTGTCTTTATTGTGGGGAAACACTGCCCTCTGCAGGCAGCGAAGGGTATTGGCAGCCTGTCAAGTCCCTTGCTACAGTTAAAAATCGTTTTTGAAATGAAGAAATCATTGTTGAAATTAAAAATCGTTTTTGAAATTAAAAAAAGTGTTTGAAATGAAGAAATGGTTTTTGAAATGAAGAAATGGTTTTTGAAATTAAAAAAAATAGTTTTTTGAAATTAAAAATAATTTTTGAAATTAAATAGTTTTTAAAATTGAAAAATAGTTTTGAAATTAAAAAAATATAGTTTTTAAAATTAAAAAAATATCGTTTTTAAAATTAAAATATATACATATTGGATGGTTATACCGTAGGAGTTGATTTCAGTTCAGTTTTGCCAGTTTAAAGGTGAACAACGGTGTCTCTCTTTCCCTCGGCCAAGGTTTCTAGACGAATACGCCAAGCAGAATTTAACCTTCTGGGCTATCACTGCTCAAAACGAGCCTTCTTCTGGATATGTGAAAAATTATCCTTTCCAGACTTTGGGCTTCACCGCGGAGTCACAACGCGACTTCATTGCCCTGGATCTCGGCCCCGCCCTGGCACGCAGTTCGCACAAAGATATCCGGTTAATTATCTTAGACGACAACCGAATTCATCTCCCTAGATGGGCCAAAGTGGTGAGTGGAAGGCTTAAAACTTCCAAAACTTTTTTTTTTAATCCATACAATTATTTTCAAGAAATCAAGCGGCTAGTCCCTAAGGGTGGGAATATGAGTTGGAGGGAAGTGGACAATCCAGAGTTCTAGAGCAAGAATTCAAATAGAATCGTTCTTGGACCATAAAAGTCTCAGACCAGGAAGAGGGCGGATAAACCATTAGGAAAAGTACATTGCGTTCCATTTTAATTTTCCGGATCCATTTCCGTGACACTTTTGAGTGGCGCGGTGGCTTAGAGGTGGAGTTCTCGCCCCACAACCCCAGAGGCTGTGAGTCCAATCCTAGGTAGAGGCAGATATTTCTGTCTCTGGATACGATGAGAATATTTCTGCTGAGCAAAACTCCGCTCTGGCGACATGGAAAGGCATCCGGCCAGTAAAACACGCGGTTCCATTCAGTTGCCCAGATTCCACCCCCGCGAGGGATTATGGGGTGGTTAAAAAGAAGATGATTTCCATGACACTTTTGTTTTTCAAGATTATCCGGCATTGCCTCTTTCCGTTAAGGAAGGTGAGGTTTGGGGGAATCTCTTGGTGGCCTCCTGTCCGACAGCCAACAGGCCTGAGATCTTTCAAACTTTTTAAGAGTAGGAATGTGAGGTTTCCAAACAGATTGGATTCCACCTTGAGAAGTGGAAGATGGAGAGACTTTAACTGCCAGAATTCCCCAGCCAGCATGCTACCTGGGGAATTCTGGGCTTTGAAGTCCACCATCTTAAAGCATATTGGCTGGGGAATTCTGGGAGTGGAAGCCCACCCCTCTTAAAGCAAGCTACCTGGGGAATTCTGGGACTCGAAGCCACCAAACCAAGGTTGAAAAACTCTTAACTAGATAGTCTCCTAATTGGGTTAGGAGTAGCGATTCCTGCAGGCCTACAGGGGTTGGGTTGGATGACCTCTGGATTTCCTCCCGACTCTGATCCTTTCCCCCTTTGTCAAGGTGTTGAGCGGTGAGAGCCAAGCCTATCGCTACATTCACGGCATCGGCCTCCACTGGTATATGGATTTCGTCGCCCCTGCCAAGGGCACATTGGAAGCCACCCAACGTATCTTCCCTGACTATTTCCTGATCGCCACGGAAGCCTGCGCTGGGTCTTACTTTTGGGAGCAGGATGTGATCCTGGGATCCTGGGATCGAGGGGAGGACTACAGCCATAGCATCTTGGAGGTATCGGGTGGGTTGGGTGGAAGCGAACAAAGGTAAATTGATGAAGAAAGAAGAGGAAAAAGAGAAGGAATGGGGAAGGGGAGAGACGGAAGAAAGGCAGGGGGAGGAAGGAAGGAGGGAGGGAAGAAAAGAACAAGAGAGGCAGTGGGAGGAAGGGAAGAATCTGAAGGAAGGAAGAGAGAAAAGGAAGAGGGGAAGGAGGGAGGAGAAAACATGAGAGAGGGCAGTGGGAGGAAGAGAAAGGAAGTGTCAAAGGGAACAATGGAAGGAAGAGAGAAAAGGAAAAGGGAAGAGGAAGGAAGGAGGAAGGAAAGAGAGGCAGGGAAGGAGAGATGGAAGAAGGAAAACAGGAAGGGAGAAGGAGGGAAAGGAAGGATGGAAGGAATTGTATGGGAAGAGGAAGAAAGGAGAGATAGGAAGGAAGGGAAAGGGAAGAAGGATGAATGGATGGATGATGGAGGGAGTGAAGGTGGGAAGGAAGGAAAGAAAGGGAAGGGAAGAAGGATGAATGGATAGATGATGGAGGAAGTAAGGGAGAGTAGAAGGGAAGGAAAGAAGGAAGGAAGGGAAAGGGAAGAAGGATGGAGGGAGTGAAGGAGTGAGGTAGGGTGGAAGCGAAGGAAGGAAAGGAAAGGGAAGAAGGATGAATGTATAGATGATGGAGGAAGTGAGGGAGAGTAGAAGGGAAGGAAAGAAGAAAGGCAGGAAAGGGAAGAAGGATGGATGGATGATGAGGCGAAGGAGTGAGGAAGGGTGGAAGGGAGGGAAGGAAGAAAGGAAGGGGGAATTGTAGAGGAAGAGAAGAAGAATAAAGGAGAGATGGAAAGGAAGGGAGGGAGAGCAGGTAGTGAGAGAAAGAAAAGAGAAGAAGGAAGGCTAGGCAATTGAAGGAAGGAAGACAAGAGAAGAAGAGGAAGGGAGTGAAGTCAAACCTTAGCATGCCCTTCCTCTTCCTCCTCGGAGACCCTGATTCTTTCCCTCTCTTCTCTCTAGAACCTAAACCACCACGTCACTGGTTGGATCGACTGGAACCTGGCCCTGGATTTACAAGGGGGCCCCAACTGGGTGAAGAACTACGTCGATAGTCCGATCATTGTGGACTCCAGCAACGACATCTTTTACAAGCAGCCCATGTTCTACCACCTGGGGCACTTCAGGTGTAAACGGCTGGGCCGGGGTGGGGAGTAGTGACCGTGGAGCCCCAAAGGTGTGACCTTAAGGGAGGGGGGTTAGGAATATCAACGAAACCTCGGAGATCCTTGACCTTCTTGGTTCTCTAGAAGACCACCAGGGGAAGCTGGGTGGGAGGAACTCAACAAAGGGTCAACCATCTCTACCTCATGAAAATTCAGCCTAATTCTAGTGAGATCCAACTTGGATGAAAGGATGGGGTAGGAAGGGCCCTCTTTGTAGATTCTGGGGGATATTTTAAGGGTATGCTAGGTTTAAGTCAACCCTCAATCACAGATGCCCTTGACCGAATTGTAAGGTCCATTGGCTAACCTTAAGCTCAACCAATTAACCTGAAGCTCAAGTGGAAATCCAACTAACTTTAAGCTCATCCAACCAACCTTAAGATCAACTGACTAACCCTTGAGGTCAACTGGCCAATCTCAAGCTCAATTGAGTGATCATAAACTCAACTGCCCAACTTTAAGCTCAACCAACTAACCACCCTATGGGATTGTCACTTTGGGGAAAAAAGTGAAGGGGAGTGTTAAGACACAGTTTTTCAAGGAACCACATTCCCCCATTTTGTGCTGAGGATTTCTAAATCAGGGTGGATCCCCTCCCCACCCCCGGTGGGATCTCTTCATCCCCTCCTTTTTTCTCCCCACTTAGCAAATTCATTGTTGAAGGATCCCAACGCATTGGGCTGACGATGGTTAAAAGCCACTATAGTTGCAACTTGGAACACGTTGCGGTGCTTCGTCCCGACGGATCGGCTGTGGTGGTGGTCCTTAATCGGTAAGTGCCAGTATTCCAAACGGCTGTGCTTTCAAAGAGCCAAGTTACTAGTTCTCACGAAGGCATATATTTTTTTTGTCTTTTTCAAACACCTCCAAGGTTCGCCTCCCTTAAGTTAGCATATTGCGTGAACAAAAATGGTGTCCCCATCTTTCCGATTTGAGCGTGCTGACTCAAAATGAGACGCTTTATCAAGAAGGGGGCATATAAATTTAATAAAGGCTTGAATAAAATGGAGCGTGGCAGTTTTAAAGAGTGCCCATTTCATTTTGTCTAAAATCTTTAGTTTTTCACACCGAACTGGGCGTCAAAAATGTCTCCAGCCACCCTGACATTTGGGTGAGGAATTTTTCTTTATAAAC
The DNA here is from genome assembly GCA_029891615.1 of Natrix natrix natrix. Lineage (NCBI taxonomy): Eukaryota > Metazoa > Chordata > Lepidosauria > Squamata > Natricidae > Natrix > Natrix natrix. Next base: position 313,008 of record JAKRSK010002356.1, read on the forward strand.
ATTGTAGGAGTTAGCGACAACAAAGCAAATTGTGATAAATATATTGGAGTAAAAGAAAATGAGGGACGCGGTGGCTCAGTGGCTTAAGGCGCTGAGCTTGTCGATCGTAAAGGTTGGCGTTTCGAATCCCCAGCGCCGCATAACAGAGTGAGCTCCCGTGACTTGTCCCAGCTTCTGCCAACCTAGCAGTTCGAAAGCATGTAAAAATGCGAGTAGAAAAATAGGAGCCACCTTTGGTGGGAAGGGAACAGCGTTCCCTGCGCCTTCGGCATTGAGTCATGGCGGCCACATGACCATGGAGACGTCTTCGGATAGCGTTGGCTCTTCAGCTTTGAAACGGAGATGAGCACCGCCCCCTAGAGTCGGGAAGAGCTAGCACCTATCTGCGAGGGGAACCTTTACCTTAAAAGAAAAAAAGTTACAATGGCATGCCTGTTTTACCCACCGTTTTGTGATTGTGTTTCTGCTTCTCCTTTTCTTACTCCTCCCTTCTTTTCCTCCTCTTCCTCTCCTTTCCCATCTCTTCCTCCCTCCCTTCTTTTTCCATCTCTTTTCTCGACACAGGTCTCCGTTCAACAGACAACCCTCACAAACCAATTCCGGAAATATAAAGCGTCCTCCGAATCCGGGTTGGTTTATATTTTCAACCCACATCCACCCTCCCCCTGGCCACAGCCATCCAGGATACGTATCTCATGGGTCGGGCCACGAAAGCCAGTAAAAGCCCTGAGTACTTCGGTCCAGGGCACACCGATAGCAGACAAACACCACAGCAAAAAGACTGGGCCAACCTGGCATACGATTAACCTGAACCTTCTTAGGGCGCCCCTCTGATTAGGAAACCCCCAAGGAAACCCTAAACCAAAACCGGACCACACTGTATACCTGTCCATACACACAATAACGCTAGCACTGCCCAAGACACCCATGACAATGGACATTGCAGCAGCAAGAAGATTTGACTGTCTATGCTTGGGATCACAAACCCACAGCTTCATCAGAGGATAAAGATTGGTTTCAAATTAACCAAACCAAGGTGTTCACTAGCCACATATATATTCTCTGAGCCAAACGGAGTAAACAGGAAGAATTCCTTGCAAGAAAACTGTTGGCTTACTATGATTCAACGCAGCCGTGTGTATTTGCACCCATAATCCTTTGAAGTTACTAAAAATCATTAACCACAAATCCCTGGCCATACCAGGCAACAGGGGGGAACTGATTATCCCCCATACAAACACAGGAAAAAACACGCCACACAATCCAAGCCACATTACAGAAATATTTTCAAATCCACCTTATTTTCAATCAAACTTTTCACAAAAACAAAAAACATGGAGTTAGAACCTGACGATGAAAATCCAGCTGAGATCCCACCAAAACTCAGTTAACAGATTTAATCTTAAGCTAACTTCAGCAAAGGTTTAGCATTTTCAAATTAAGCGATTGAGGCATCAAAATAATAACGAATACCTGGAGGTTTTCTTTCAATTCTACTATATTTTCCTGACACCTACCAACTTTCCCATACACCAGAAACAGCAAGACACCCCCCATGTTTTCCGCGTGATTACTCTTATTCAAAAACACCACAGCCATTTATCTAGTTTCAGCTTACTTTGTCCTGCACAAGGTGCAGCCATCCCCACCCCACTATTGTGGCGCTCTTAACTATCTTCATCTCTTTCTTTATTTTCTATCCCCCCCCCACATCATTCGCCACACATCTTATGGAATACCTCAAACTAAGCGCACAAAGAAATATCAGATACCAGATTTTCGAAGACAGACAGACCATTGCCTTATAGGTAACAGATGGCACACATGCCCACCCCAAAGGACCACCCACAAAGCAGAGACCAACAAACAAAAGAGCTCCTTAACCCCCGGCCTACAAACAAAGCACCACAGCGGCCCGAAACCAAAGACCAGAGATGTGGCCGATATTTGCATGGCAGATGAAACATCCAACACGCCTCTACACAACTATCAATACACAACCGCATGCAAGAACAGCGTAGTTCTAGCCGACCACGCAGACCCTTTTGCACTTGACCAGCTTGCGTGGGCGAGGGGCCTTTACGTCAAGTGAAGCACATATCTAATGACCAAGGAGCGATGTTCACATAAATAGTCGCCAATCATCGAGACCCGACAAATACAACCGCCCCCCAAGATCAGACCAAAAACCAACCACCATAAACAGACCCGAAGACAACGAGAACTCATTATATACCGAGAGGACTGACAATACCTCATAATCCCCCTTCAACGCGACCCTCTCCCGACCGCGACGGAATACCGGGGGGGGGGGGAGGGGATAAATTAATAAATAAAATTAATAAAAACACCCGACCCTTAACCCTAGTGGGCTCTCTCGGCCGCGCATACAATTTACTAACACCCTCCACAAGGCCGAGCATCAATCCCCCGTCTACGCTCGCAGCGCCAGCAAGACAGCCAGGACAAATAAACCCGACCCCACAATAGCGGAACCACGACGAGAGAACACAACTGAACCACAAAAAATAAAACACCCCAAGGACCACCTACACCAAAGGACCAGCACCCCGCGGACCCTGGTAAGCACCGAGGGACATCCCATGAACCCCCAACTGAAAAACACAAAAACCAACCAACACTCTACCCGTCTCACGCCCGCCCCACCCAAGCCCCCTGCGACCGGAACGCCGATAATCGAGCCCGAGGTGCCACACCCAAGAGAATACGACCCTAGCAGGGAGGGAAAAAAAAAAATCACCCCACAATGCGGAATCCCTTCACCTACGTATCTGTTCCATAGCCGGATCAGACACCTACCCAGTTATACCAAGGGCCATCAGGAATTGGCCTATTTATTTTGTACTCACAACTAACAAAACACACTAAAACGAGACCATCCTCGGCCCAATGGACAAAGAAACGATAAAGACAAAAAACATGGAGGACGAACAAATAAAAGCAATACAACTTACCCAAGGAAAGTCCGATGATTTCCTCCCCATTGCCCATAGGTCCATTGCTAGGCAGGCAGATCGCGACCTAATACACCTACGCTCCTCAAGCCAGAATTGCCCATTGCCTGGCAAAGGGACGCATTTATGATTTCCCGTAGCCGATGGAATTCCGCGCGGGCGCAAAGTCCCAGAGGCTGCCTAAATCCTCAACACTTGCCCAGACCCGACTTATATTTCCAAATATATTATCCCGTTACAAGACAGAAAAAAAATACAGGACAGGCACAAAAAAAAAAACAGAGAAACCGAATCCTTAAGCCGTACCCGCGGCCCACTAATAGATTTTCCGATCCGCACCTTACATCATCCCGAAACTCAAACAAAAAAGAACAAACACTGACACAATCCAAGGAATCGCCCCCCCTGTTATTCGTCATCCTCAAAAATACAATGGAGTCCAAAAACTTATTGCAAAACTTTGTCGCCCTTCTCCTTCTACCCTTTCCTCTTTATACTTACTAAAAAGATATTCCCTTCCGGCACGTAAGCTTATATACGCAAAACAAAGCCGTTTGAAGATGGGGGTGACTTGCAGTCAGAAGAAAAAAAAAAGAAATAAAAAAAAAAGAGTACCAACGTGGGAGCGCCGCCGTGTCGGGCATAAACTGCGATCCGAACGATAGCTCGAGGTACGCCAAGGCAGCCGCCAACCACGCCATCTGCTCGAGCTACTAGCGCAGTAAAGCCCCCCCCCACCACCCAAACAACATGTGCCCCCGCCCCCGCATGCTACCCGTCCCACAGCACCCCGTCCTATAAAGGTAATTAAAAATAAATAAGAACAGATCAGGCTGGCCTCTGGCCATTATAAACGACAAGACTTCCCCCCCCCTCCCGCCCGGTATCCCTGGCAACCTATCCCTCCCCTCCCCCGCGCACTATATTCGCGGGCCCCGCAATCCTATGCCTTTTACCACTGGCTCCCCAATGCCCCAACCGTTCTTTCCTTAGGGTGGGGGTCCAATGTGTGTATAGATTGTTGTCTTCCACTAGACCCGAGCGTCCCACCAACTGAGAGTCGGAGGGTGCCAAACTGTTGCTGGGCCCCGCGCGACCCATGAATGGTGGAGGTTCCTGCAGCCACCTTCAAATAGGTGCCAATAAGTACACCGCACACCACCTCAATCGGGTGTATCCCCTCACCTCCGGGCCCCATGAGGCCGGGGATTTGGATGTATGGCAATGAGTGCCAGGAGCGTACCCACACCCCCACACGCCACCCCCCTGCAAATATTAGCAAGAACCAGACCCATACCCCTATATTCTACCATCACCTACGCCTCTCCAAAAATCATCAACTACGCGGAACGGAAAAGGAACCCGACACAGAAGTTCACAGTAAATGCCCAGTTTCGCCCAAAACAAGCGAAAAAAAAAAACGCGCAAACCCCCCCCCCCCCCCCTACCTGGCCCCCCACGCACAGTTGCTCGTAACGGTGGTAGCACCCAAAGTACAGCCCAGCAGGCCACGCCCCGGCTTGATGTCGGTACCCTTGGCGGAAGAACAGAAGGGAGCGTTTTTCATTTATCGGAACGTCCAATAAAAAAAAAAAAAATTAACAAAAAATAAAACCCCAACTTGAAGCCCGTAAAACGATATTTAAAAGAAAATGACACATGACAGAGCTACATACCATGCATCCACAGCGCCCCAAAAACCACCTGCAAACTAAGATAACCCGTATACGCAGCCCCTACCCCCGTCCCAGACCAACACACCATAGCCCGTCCTGAGCCGGAGGCCGCCCCCCGAATCCGCCGAGTGCGCGGTCTTTCCCCCCCAATCCTATCTGGACGGAACTACAGCACCAAAGGCGGCCGCAGAGTACCACGGCCTCGGCGACCATGCGGCAATCATCCCGCGACCGCCGGTTTACGTAACCATATAACCCACAGCCGCCTCCCCCCCCAACCCATAAGCTCCTCACCGGCCATCCCTCCTCCTCCGGCCGCGCCCCCATTGCGGCCCCAGCAGCTATTGCCGCGCATACCATCACTCCCGTGAAATCTGTCACGTGCTACCTCCTGAACGGATCCACAACACCAAACACAAAAACAAGAGCCGTACCCACGGGCCCCGGCATATCTCCATACAGACGCCTCCTCGACCACCACACCGGACACACAAACGAGCCACACGACACACACACGACTCGGCAACCTCGACTACACCTCACTCACCACACTCTAATCTCTCCACAGCCACCAACCTCTTCTAGCCGAGCACCAGTCCGCCTCTCGGGTGGCATGCCCGGGCGGAGACTCCGTTGATGATGCCAACCGGAACAAATTCAAACGCTTCGGCAACCCCCGCCCCTGGCCCACAGCCCGCAGTAACGTGGCACCCACACCCTTCCAACAGCGTACACCGCATGAATATGGATGTCAACATAAAAAGACTGCTAGCCGAAATGGAATGGACCATTTCTTCTGAACCAGTAGCGGGTTTTTTTTACGACCAGTTCCGGCGAACCGATCCAAACCGGTAGCATTTCAGCCCTGATTTGGTGGCATGCAGAGCAAATAGATGGTTGTTGAAAATAAGACTGGTTCCTCAAGTGAGGTTAGTTAAATACAATGTGTTTCCAAGCAGTAGCTTTTGGTGAAAAGGACGTTGGCTAGGGAATTCTGCGAACACTAACAATTTTCAAACGTGATTAGAAAAGGAAATATAAAGTCCCGGCGTGCTTTTGAAGGTGTTCAACCCCATTTTAAGGAAGATGCGTATTTCCCCCCTGTGTTCCGTACCATTAAAAGTGCTGGAGACTTGTAGTCTCTTGTGAGGAGCAGCTGCCCGGAGTGCTTTGGGGTGATCTCAAGTCATTTCCTTGCCTGGTTCTCCATTGTGGTTGCGTTATCATGTCTTTCCTGGAAGTCTGACTTTGCTCAATTTCATCCAGGTAATAATTGACATTTGAAGGAAGCTTCTTAATTGCTACTTATCTAATATGAGAGCTGGCTCGGCTAGAAGAGTGCCATAATTTTGTTTTTCCAAGAACTGCCAGGCTTCCTTCCCAGCACAGAGGATTTGAGCCAGTAGCTGAGATCTCCTGATTCTTCTTCGGTTCTTCCTGGAAAACAGCATCAGCTTTCCAAGCTCTGGGAGGGGAAAAAAAGAACATTCGACAGGTAGGAATATAACATACAAACCTGTGTTTGTTACGGTGCCAGGCAAGGCAGGGGGTGCTCGTTGCAGGATGGTAGAATGGAGAGAAAAAAATGATTTCAAGATCACAGAATGGGGGGGGGGGGAGAGATTTCAGAATGGGAAAAAAATCAGAAGGTTGCAAATCAAGGGGAAAGTATTTCAGGATTGTGGAATGGGGGGAAAACAGGATCACCGAGAGGAAAAAAAAGTCTGACCAGGATTACATATTTTGGGAATGCGGGACAGTGATTTTAAAAGAGAAAGTTAAAGGTTCCCCTCGCACAGATGTACTAGCCGTTCCCGACACTAGAGGGCGGTGATCATCTCCGTTTCAAAGCCCAAGAGCCAGCGCTCTCCAAAGACGTCTCTGTGGTCATGTGGCTGGCATAACTCAACACCGAAGGCGCACGGAACGCTGTTCCCTTCCCACCAAAGGTGGCTCCTATTTTTCTACTTGCGTTTTTTACGTGCTTTCGAACTGCTAGGTTGGCAGAAGCTGGGACAAGGAACGGGAGCTCACTCCGTTACGCGGTGCTGGGGATTCGATTTTTTTTAAAAAAAACAGCATTAAAAAGCCTTAAAAATGGGCTGAAAAAAGCATTGAAAATGGCCCCAAAAGCCTCGAAAACAAGCCACGAAAAGCCTCAAAATTGGGCCAAAAAACCCTTCAAAATTGGGCCAAAACCTCCCTCAAAATGGGCTGAAAAAAGCCTCGAAATGGGCTGAAAAAAGCCTCGAAATTGGGGCAAAAAAGCCTCAAAGATGGGCTGAAAAAAGCCTCAAAAATGGGCTGAAAAAAGCCTCGAAAATGGGCTGAAAAAAGCCTCAAAAATGGGCTGGAAAAAGCCTCCAAACCAGCTTGGAAAAAAAACTCAAAAACAGACTGAAAAAAGCCTCCCAAAAGAGCTGAAAATGTGGCACGCAGAGGCCAAAAACCTTTCTGTTGTTGTTTTCCTCTTCTAGTCAGGTGTGTCTTAAAATCCCCCCAAAAAATACAGTAGCTTTTTCAAAGTGCGGTTGTAACTTCAAACGGTCACTAAATCATCTTCTTTTATTCTTGCGGGGGTGAACTGAATGGAACTGAGTGTTTACTGGCCGGATGTCCTTCCCTGTCGCCGATGCGGAGTTTTCCCCCCCAGCAGATAACATTCTCATTGTGGCCAGAGAGAGAAATATCTGCCTCCACCTAGGATCGATTGGGAGGCGAGAGGTCCCCCTCTAGACAACTGCACCACTCTTTCAAATGGTCACTAAATGAATCGAGGACTACCTGTAAAAAGCTTTTGAAAAAGCCTAGGTGTTTTTTTCCAAAGCCAGCATGTTTTCAATGCCCCAGGCGTTGCTGCGAGATTGGCCTATAATAAAACCACTTTAATCCACAATTTAATTGTCAAGAAAGAGTCTGCCTAGGACAAGAGGGAGGGTGAGGTCCTATTAATTCAGACCTGCCCATCCTGTTTCCGGGGTCTTGGCATCAGCCCAAGATCCCAAGGGAGAGGCGGTGGAGTGGAGACGATTGACCAAGATGCTTAGGAGGCATCCAAAAGCTTTGCCCACAGATGGCTAGAAGTGGGACACCCAAGAGACTGAAGCCGACTCCTTGTTGGCCCGACAAAAACCCCTTTTATTCATTTCCCGTGAATTCTGCTCCTTCCCATCCAACAAAGTCCTTCAAGAGAGGATTTATAGTCACAGACCTTCTCTGGCTTGGAGAGCAGCCAGGCCAACATCTGCAGAACTTGGCCAGGAGTCTCGGAGAGTCACAAACCAATGAAGCGAACTCATGGTCTCCTGCAAACTCCACTCCCCCGTCGCTCCCCTTTTATTCCCTCTGGAAGGGGCCCTTCATCGTCCGCCTGTGGCCTTACTCCCAAGTCTCCCCCTGTTCTTTAGCTCTTCCCTTCGTCTGGCAATTCTGCGCCTGCGCCCACTGGGAACAGGCTCCAACTGTTCGGACCAGGGGAGACATGACAGCAGTCTCCCAATATTTGAGGGGCTACCCCAAAGAGGGGGGGGGTCAACCTATTCTTCAAAGTACTTGAAGGCAGGACAAGAAGCAAGAGATGAAAACTGAGCAAGGGAAGAATCAAACCCAATACCTCTAAGTTCCCTTCCAACTCTTATTATTCTATTCTTATTCTATTCCACTCTATTCTATTCTGTTCTTTATTCCTCCTCGTATTCTATTCTATTCTATTCTATTCTATTCTATTATTTCTTATTCCATTCCATTCCATTCTGTCTACATCAGGGGAAGTCAACCTTTTTATGCCTACCGCCCACTTTTGTATCTCTCTTAATAGTAAAATTTTCTAACCGCCCACCGGTTCCACATTAATGGTGATTCATAAAGTAGGGAAGCAATTTTACTTTATAAAATTTATAAAGCAGAGCTACCGCCCACCATGAAAGCTGGAACGCCCACTAGGGGGCGGTAGGGACCAGGTTGACTATCACTGGTCTATATCCTATATGCTATGCTATGCTATTCTATTCTATTCTATTCTATTCTGTCTTTCCTATATTCTATTTTCTCTTCTTTATTCTCTTCTATTTTCTCTTCTCTTCTCTTTTCGATTCTATTCTGTTTTCTCTTCTCTATTCTCTTTTATTTTCTCTTCTCTTCCCTATTCTATTCTATTTTCTCTTCTCTATTCTATTCTATTCTATTTTCTCTTCTCTTCTATTTTCTCTTCTCTATTCTATTCTATTTTCTCTTCTCTTCTCTATTCTATTCTATTTTCTCTTCTCCTATTCTACTTATTCTATTCTATTCTATTCTATTGTATTCTATTCTATTCTGTCTTTCCTATGTTCTATTCTATTCCATTCCTATTCCTATTCCTATTTTCTACTCTAGGTGTTGGGAGCTACGTTTTGTAAGATATATATTGGGGGGGGGGCAGATTTAGGATTTGGCCTGCAAGAGCCCTACATGAATAAATTTAAGAGCTTTGCCAATGAATGCCCCCTCCCTTCTCTAAATTTTGCAGGCTGATGTTTCAACTGGATGATTTGCGCGTGCTGTTCCTCGTCTCCCTAGGGATGGTCGAGGCCAGAGGTCAGTGGGGAAGCCTTTGGGAAGTCTCCTGTGGGTGGAGCCGGAAGGAAAAGTGGGCAGGGCTCCATTGTCCTGGTGGGTGGGGGTCTAAATTCACCCTCTTTTCTCCATCTCCTGCTCTCTAGCACACCAGCCCTGCAGGCCTAAATTCCTTCGCGAAAATGCCATGGTGTGCGTTTGCAACGCAATGTATTGCGACACCGTGGACCCGCTCTCCCTCCCGGACGTCGGCAACTTTGTCAAGTACACAACCAGCAAGGAGGGCCAACGCTTGGAGCGGAGCGAAGGGCAAATTGTAGGTGCCGGCTCAGGAACTTCAGGTAAACCTGAGGGAGGGGGGGGGTTGGACTAGATGACCTCCAAGGGTGCCTTCCAACTCAGCCATGTTGTTCCTTCTGTTCGTTGTTGTGTCTCAGGTGGGATTTTCTACACCTACAACCCTTCCGTTCAGCACCAATACGTCAAAGGCTTCGGCGGGGCTCTCACCGACTCTGCGGCCATCAACATTCTGCGTTTGTCTTACGGAGCCCAAAACCACCTTCTCCGCTCTTATTTCTCGGAAGAAGGTGAGAAAATTGGGAATGACCGCTTGGTGAAATCTAGCAGCTCGGGGAAAGCTTATGTTCCCTAGAAACTCAGCGTAAATCGTTCTAAACTTGACTGTTAAAAAATACGATTTTTGTAAGTCGAGTTGTCGGAATCTGGAATGCTGCACCTGATTCAGTCATCTCAACTACACATTTTCACAGTTTTAAGTCGCAAATTGACTTCCGTGGATCTTGCTTCACAGATAAGTGTCATTGTGTTTTTATATTAGTCCCGTTTTTGTTTCTCTTGGACAAAATGTAGTAAATAAAAAGGAAAGAAAAGGAAAAAGCGAGGGGGAAGGAGAAGGAACGCGACGACCTCTGACGAAGAACCATCTTTATGCTCTTGGTGGCATTATTATTATGATTATTATTATTATTGGTAAGTTTTGTATTGGCTCAGTGACGCTGAGCTTGTCAACCAGAAAGGTCAGCAGTTCGAATCCCCAGCGTCGACTAACAGAGTGAGCTCCTGTTCCTTGTCTCAGCTTCTGCCGACCGAGCAGTTCGAAAGCACGTTAAAAAAATGCAAGTAGAAAAATAGGGGCCACCTTTGGTGGGAAGGGAAGAGCGTTCCGTGCCCCTTCGAAGGCGTTGAGTCGTGCCGGCCACATGACCACGGAGACGTCTTCGGACAGCGCTGGCTCTTTGGCTTTGAAACGGAGATGAGCACCGCCCCCTAGAGTCGGGAACGAACTAGCACATATGTGTGAGGGGAACCTTTACCTTTTAAGTTTTGTATCCCTTTTTCTCTTCTTTTTCTGACTGTAAAAATTCGGAGACCAGAATATTTCCCTCTCTCTCTCGCTCTCTGCTTCTGCAGGAATTGAGTACAATTTGCTACGCTGGCCCATTGCCTGCTCCGATTTTTCCACGCGGCCGTACAGTTACGCTGACCGATGCGTGGATGACTTTGAACTGAAGTGTTTTGAGCTGGCCCCCGAAGACACCAAGCTTAGGGTGAGTTAGGCTAGACTTGACACACACACCCCACTGAGGGGCTTCCTGGTTGAGTTGCAGCCTCGTTCCTGCTACCAATATGAGCTGTGGGGTCCTTGATGCTTCCTGAGCTTGGCGGTTTCCTTGCAGACATTTCATGACCCAACTAGGTAATGTCATCAGTGCTAGAAGGGAGTGGGGTTTGCGAGGAGGAGAGGAGGAGGAGGAGAATTGTGCGCTCCTTGGTGCTCTCTGATCTTGTTGTTTTCTTGCAGACATTTCATGACCCAACTAGGTAACATCATCAGTGGTAGAAGGGAATGGGTGTTGCAGGGAGGCAGAGGAGGAGGAGGAGGAGGAGGAGGAGGAGGAGGAAGACAAATGTGGGGTCCTTGGTGCTCTCGGAGCTTGGTGGTTTCTTGCAGACATTTCATGACCCAGCTGCCTAACATCATCAGTATAGAATGGAGTGGAATTTATTCTCTGTTCATGTACGGTATTTAGTCCTATCAGGATTGGTGGGAATGTGGGGCAGACAGGCAGAAAAGTAGCATAACACATCCATAAACATCAACGAGAAGTCAGAAAAATTCTTTATTCTCACCACCCAGGGACAGGTTCAATCCCCATTTCTATTGGGAAACTGTGAGCCGCCCGATCCCAAGCTGAATCCCGAAAACAGGGGAATTCCTGGAACACTCGGCCATCAACAGGCACATAGAGAAAAATCACATTTACACACCATTCAAAAGAGAAAAGCTAAGAAGGAAAGAAAAACAAGACGTTTTCTGCAGAGAAGCTGGGATTAATACCAGACAAACTATCCAGCACTGATGATGTGTCCTAATTGGATAATGATATGTCTGAAAGTAAACCACCAAGCTCAGAACACACCAAGGACCTCACAGTCCTCCTCCTCCCCTCCGCAAAGCCCTCCTCCCTTCTAGCACTGATCAGGTTACATAGTTGGGTCATGAAACCTCTGCAAGAAAACCACCAAGGACCCAAACACTCTGTTCTATCGGCATCAAATGGAGTTATCTGCTAATTCGTCTGTCATTCCAAATTTGCCTAAAATACTTTCTCCGAATCTAAGAAATCATAATGTTTAATGAGGCTACTCGCTGTTCCTTTTGAGTCCTTTAATTTGCCTGGTAACTAGAATTCTTTGGAAGTACGGTAGCAAAATCTGGTTATTATTATGCCATAATCCCATAATGATACCATAATTATTATTTTAATGCTCGGCTCAAATTTAATCCACTACTCCGCTTCAAAGTAGGCAGGACAACAAAGGTTTGCGCCCTAGGGAATTGGCGGTATTGCTCCCGTATCTGGGCTGAGAATAATAATAATAATAATAATAATAATAATAATAATAATAATAATAATAATAATAATAATAATAATAATAATAATAATAATATATACATGATGCGGTGGCTCAGTGGCTAAGACACTGAGCTTGTCGATCAGAAATGTCGGCAGTTCAACGGTTCGAATCCCTAGCGCCGCGTAATGGAGTGAGCTCCCGTTCCTTGTCCCGGCTTCTGCCAACCGAGCAGTTCGAAAGCAGGTCAAAAATGCAAGTAGAAAAATAGGGACCACCTTTGGTGAGAAGGGAACAGCGTTCCGTGCGCCTTCGGCGTTGAGTCCTGCCGGCCACATGACCACGGAGACGTCTTCGGACAGCACTGGCTCTTCGGCTTTGAAACGGAGATGAGCACCGCCCCCTAGAGTCGGGAACTAGCACCTATCTGCGAGGGGAACCTTTACCTTTACATATATATGGAAAAACAGGCCTGACAACGGAGGGAAAGAGGCTGTGGAAGATAAAGGAAAAAGTTCTCCATTTTTGCAATTGAGCTCCTTCCAAGTAGTTCTCCATTTTTCTGTACTTGATTCACATTTCGTTTTTCTTCTTCTACAATTTGATGTGTTGGCAATAGCATTACAAATACCATTGACTTGTTGATGATGATGATGATGATGATGATTATTGCAAAGGGCTACCTCAAAACTCTCAGCATTTCAGCATCGACTGCCCCAATTAATGAAAACATGGGTGATTTAATGAATGAATGAATGGTCCAATTAATGCCAGCGTTTTCAGGATTTCTAGGAAGGTTATACTGTGAATAAAGTCAGAACGTTTTTTTTTTCCCCAAACTCGGGGACTTTTAAATGATACGGACTTCGACTCCCAGAATTCCTTAGCACTGGGGGATTCTGGGAGTCGAAGTCCACACATCTTACAGTTGCCAATTTGAAAACCATCAGCTTTTACAGCCTTTTAAGGTTTTGCTTTGCTTTTTAAAGGTGAGTCACTGGGTGCTGGGTTCTTATTGCTAAGGAGTTAGCTAATAAACATTAATTTTGTTTGCGTCTGTTCCCGACAAGTCATATTGTTGTGTTGCACGGAAACATATTAGAAGTGACTCAGAGGTGTTACGTGCTATTTCCCCCCCCCCCTTTGAAGGCAGACTTGATTCTGGCCTTTAAAAGATGTACGTTTGAAGCTCTGTTCCTTTTTTCTTTTCTTCTTTTACCCCCTTTACAAATTTGCATTTGTATATATTAGTTTGTCGAACATGTGCAAGATAGGAGGTATAAATATAAACATGGATATAAGCGAAAGCAATCGATGGGGACAGTAGGACAGGGACGGTAGAAACGCCGGTGCGCTTATGCACGCCCCCTTTTACGGACTTCTTAGGAATGGGGTGAGGTCCACGGTAAACAGTTTGAGGTTGAAGCTGTTGGGGGTTTGAGGATGTAACAACGGAGTCGGGTAGAGCATTCCAGGCGTTGACCGCTCTGTGGCGGAAGTCGTATTTTCTGCAATCGGGTTTGGAGCAATTTGACCTTGAGTTTGTATCGATTGTTTGCCCGTGTGTTATTGCGGTTGAAGCTGAAGAAGTCGTTGACAGGTAGGACGTTGTAGCAGGCAATTTTGTGTACTACGCTTAGTAGTACAGGTTGTCCAAGACCAATATTGTGAGCCCGGTGGCATAAGGGATTATATTGTGAGCAGAGGAGTGGAGGACTCTTCTCGTGAAATACTTCTGGACTTTGCTCGCTCGTATTAATATCCGATATACAGTGTGGATTCCAGGCAGACAAGCTGTATTCGAGGATTGGTCTAGCAAAGGTTTTGAACGGCCTCGTTTGCAGTACAAGGTCACCGGAGAAGAAGCTTCACAAAGATTAGGTTAACAACTCTTAATGCCTTTTGGGCAATGCTGTTACAGTGAGTTCTGTGACTTAAGCCGTTTGAAATGAGTACTCCAAGGTCCTCGACAGAGCGACGGTCGTCTACGCGGTCGTATCCGCCCAGCTTGCATTTGGTGATCTGGTTTTTGTTGCCAATGTGTAGGACAAAGCATTTGTGGGTGGAGATTTGGAGTTGCCACAATTGCGCGACCCTTCTGACACCTTGTCGAGTTGGTTTTTAAGTTTGGAGGGAGAAAAGTGTATGCAGATTGATTTACAGCCAGAATTTCTGTCGCTAAGTTGTTAAAAGAGATGTGTTTGATTTTACGAGTTTTTGTGAAGTGAATCACTGCAAATGGTTGTAAGACAAGGAATGGGACGTGAAAAGGATGCACAGCAGGGGTGGAAAAGTGACAAAATCACTTCTAATCTGAGGATTTATTTTGTCTCGTTTTAATCGTGAGCGAGTCAAAACTTTTAACTTTGGTCATATAAACCCACTTTGAATTCCTTCCTTTTAGTTGTAACGACCTTGATCTTTTAATCCCTTCAAATAAACTTCCTGGAATCCCTTAATTTCAAATAATGTCCTAGGACTTTTTTTTTTCTTTTTTCTTTTCTTTGTTCCTTCTCACAAAATTCTTCAAAGCTTTAATAAGCCTCTTTCGTAAATCCAATATAGGAAAAATATGCACCGTTGCACTTCTGCTTTGCATTCTGCCTACCCGTTGGATTATTAAGACAGCAGACGGTTTCATTTGTATATTTAATGCAGCATCTTTATTTCCATATCATTTTAAAATCCACTTTCAGATCACTCTTAGTTTTGCCCAGTAAAATCTGTGCTTCTTCCATTACGCCTTTCAAACTGAGTTTTTCTATAATGGCAGACATTCTTAAGATTAATTCTGCATCCGTCCTTTGCAAACATCCTTCATTAGGTCTGAATTTAAAGTATTGCTATGTTCTGCCTGAGTAAGTCAAATTTATGTCTTCTCTAATTACAGGTAGCCCTTGAATTACGACCACAATTGAGCTCAACATTTCTGTGGCTGAGTGAGACATTTGTTAAATGAAAGGTCACTTCTTTCTTGCCACTGTTGTTAAGTGATTCTAGTGTTCCGTCTGACTTTGTTTGTCAGAAGGTGGCAGAAGGTGTTTGTCAGAAGGTGGCATGACCCCAGGTTGCTGCAACCGTCATAAATACAAGTCAGTGGCCAAACATCTGGATTTTGGTCACATGATCACGGGGATACTACGAAAGTTGTGTGAAAAACAGTCATAAGTTGTATTTTCCAGTGCTTTGAATGGTCACTAAATGTTGTTGTAAATTCAAGGACTACCTGAATATGTTTATTTCCCTCTGGTTCCCTCTAGTGTCCAACCTTCGAACTGTCATCTTATCAGTTTTTTTTTTAAGAATTGAAAAGAACAGCAGTTCCTTCCCAGAAATTTTCTTACCATGAACTTCGAAATCTTATTTCGAATCCATCTGGTTTCTTTACACCTTTCCAAAAATCCATATTCCGATCACCTTTTTTTTCTGTTTGCTTTAAAAAAAAGGTTTTTTAAATCTTTAAACTTGGATTTAAAACATTTAGCCTTTGGCTAATGGCTAATGGGAGAAAACTCACCGGGTAGAATGAAATGTGGGACATTAAAAGTTCCTAACTTTCAAAAAGCTGTTAAACAAGCATTTGCAAAAGTTGCTACGAAAGGAAAAATGCAAAGCCAGCGTCAGTTTGAAGGCGTCACTCCTATTTTGAGGAAGATGGGTAGTGTCAATCGGGAGAATTGAACCTGCTGGAGACAATTGAGAATTGTGGTCTCGTGTGAGGAGCAAATGCCCGGAGCATTTCGGGGTGATCTCAATACTTCTTATCCGCTTCTTCATTCCTGTGGAATTGCTGACTGTGCTTCAGTTCTCCAGCTCTTCTCTGGAAGTCTAATTTCCTTTCATTTCATCCAGGTAATAATTGACGTGGAAGTTTCTTAATTGTCATTTTTCTGGACAAGCCAGTCAGGTCTTCCAGCTCTCGTCTTAGACAAGACACGCGTCATCAATTTTGCTGCCGGAGCTCTTGGCCTCCTTCCCAGCTATACAAGAATTGAGCCAGTAGCTACGGTCGCCTGGTTCTTATTCTCTGCGCCCTGGGAAATTAACATCACCTTTCCGAGTCCCGAAATAAAGCGTTCGACAGGTATGTAGGTAACCTACAATCTTGCGTTTGTTACGGTGCCAGGAAAAGAGTGGGGGGCAGTTTCAGGATCGTAGAATGGAGGGGGAATGGGATTTCAAGATAAAGAAATCTCATGAATGGGAAAAATGTGGTTTCTGGTTGCAAATTAGGGGGGGGGGAGATACTTCAGTGATTTCAGGATCACAGAAAGTGTGACCAAGATTACAAATTGGGGAAGTATCTCAGGATTGTGGAATGGGGGAAACAATGATTTCAGGATCGTAGAAAGTGTGACCAAGATTACAAATTGGGGAAAAAGTATTTGGGGAATGTGGGACAAAGTGATTTTAGGATGGTGGAATAAGGAGGGGAATGTTTTGTAGGGCGCTTTTGACTTGTCGTATACATGAATCAGGGAAGCCACCCCACGTATCTGAAGTGGTGTAGGGTTTCCTGCCTAAGCAGGGGGCTGGACTAGAAGACCTTCAAGGTCCCTTACAAACTCTGTTATTCTGTTCAGATGAAAGAGCTATTAAGGAGGGAGAGATTTTTCTCCCCGGTCCAAAAATTGAGGGGAAAGTGACAAAGAAGCTCAAGAAAATACCAGATTGATGCTATTCCATGTACGTCAGAGGGACAGAAACTTTCAAGATTGATGTTAACCCTTCGAGGTAGGCCAGGTCAACAAAGAGACATAGGAATCCCTTTTTTTGTCCATACCATTTGTCGGAAATGGTGTAGGGTCTCCTGCTCGAGCACAGGGCTGGGCTAGAGGACCTCCGAGGCCCCTTCCAACTCTATTATTATTCCATGTTCCATATCGATCATGGTGTAAAACCTCCAGCAAGACGGACCAGCATATCTTGGGTTGTTTTTACGAGCATCGGAGAGACTGTTTGTTGTAGATTGGATGGAGGATGAACGTTTTGGAGACAAGATTTCTGAACTGGGGGAATTGACGCTGTAGGAAGCGGGCTTGGCTACGGTTGACACCAAAACCGCAAGTCCCCAAATCCCTGTCATTAAGCGAGACGTTTGTTCATGGAGGTTTCCGCCCCATCACACAACTTTTCTTGCCACATTTGTGAAGCGAAACTATGCAACCGTTCAGTTACCAACACGGTGGTTAAGGGGATCTTTTATCCCCATTGTCTGGGCTCGTTCAGAAAGTCACAACAGGGGACGGACACTGCGACCGTCATAAATACGAGACGGTGGCCAACATCTGGATTTTGATCACGTGTCCATGGGGATGCTACAACGGTCATAATTGAAGTAAATAAAGACAGTAAATAAAATAAATGATAAAATAAATAATAAAATAAATAAAATAAAATAAAATAAATAAAATAAAATAAAAAATAAAATAAATAAAAAATAAAAAAATAAAAAATATAATAGAATAAATAAAATAAAAAATAGAATAAAATAAAATAAAATAAAAAATAGAATAGAATAGAAAAGAAAAGAATAAAATAAATGAAATAAATAAAAAAATAGAATGGAATAGAATGGAATGGAATAAATGAAATAAAAATAGAATAGAATAAAATAAATAAAATTAAAATAAATAAATAAAAAATAAATAAAATAATAAATAAAATAAATAAGATAAATAAATAAAATAAATAAATAAATAAATAAATAAATAAATAAATAAATAAATAATAAAATAAAATAAAATAAAATAAAATAAAAAAAAAAAATAAATGTAGAAAATAGTCCTAAAGACACTACTTTTTTTTTCATCACTCCTACAACTTTGAACGCCTAAAATAACACTTTTAGCTATGTAAAAATGCGTCAATAGGAATGTAAATCTGCAGCTAGATTGGTCTATCTTAAAACCGCCTTCGCCCACAACTTAATTGTCAGTCTACAAGGCCTTATCAACATCTGGCTAGCGAGGACAGGAGGAAGG
This sequence comes from Natrix natrix natrix, assembly GCA_029891615.1. Lineage (NCBI taxonomy): Eukaryota > Metazoa > Chordata > Lepidosauria > Squamata > Natricidae > Natrix > Natrix natrix. Next base: position 331,074 of record JAKRSK010002356.1, read on the forward strand.
TGGGGGCCTATCCATTCAGATCTGCCCATCCTGTTTCCCGGTTTGACACCAGCCAGCGGAGGGCAAGTGGACTGGTGTGATCTTCCGAGAATTTCGGGAGGTATCTAGTCTACCAGAAGTGATAGGTTGTTTCTTCATATGGGCAAGAGACCTTCACAGCCAAAAACGGACCTCGGGAGCCCATTTTCGCTGGCAAGAGTGCTGGGGCTACCATAGGCACCCCCACACGAGTGATGTTGAGCTGGCCGTGCCCCCCAGGTCAAACACAACCTTACGCGGCCCTCAATGAAATCGATGTTGACCTAAGAGGTCATTGGGAAAAATAGGCTGAACAAATAGTAGATGAAATCGGTCTACGTTGGACTCTTTCTTGGTGGGGGCTACGTCTCGCAAAAAATAGATTGGGGCAGGGGCAGATTTAGGACTGGGGCTGCAGAAACCCTGCATGAATAAATTAACAGCTTTGCAAATGATGTCCCCCCCCTACAAAAAATGCATCTTTCCCCCCTCTTTGCAGGCAAATTTCTCTAAAATTCAAAGACTGATGCCTTAGCGCTGCTATGCAGAAACTGGATGCTTTGCGCGTGCTGTTCCTCATCTCCCTAGGGATGGTCGTGGCCAGAGGTCAGTGGGGAAGCCTTTGGGAAGTCTTTTGTGGGTGGAGTCGGAAGGAAAAGTGGGCAGGGCTCCGTCGTGCTGGTCGGCAGGGGTCTAAATTCACCTCTTTTTTTCCCCCCCCCCTGTCCAATTTCGGTTGATTTTAGCACGCCAGCCCTGCATTCCTAAATTCCTTCGCCAAAATGCCATGGTGTGCGTTTGCAACGCAACGTATTGCGACACGGTGGACCCGCTCTCCCTCCCGGACGTCGGCAACTTTGTCAAGTACACAACCAGCAGGGAGGGCCAACGCTTGGAGCGGAGCGAAGGGCAAATAGTAGGCGCCAGCTCAGGAACTTCAGGTAAACCTGAGGGAGGGGGGGGTTGGACTAGATGACCTCCAAGGGTGCCTTCCAACTCAGTCATGTTGTTCCTTCTGTTCGTTGTTGTATCTCAGGTGGGATTTTCTACACCTACAACCCTTCCGTTCAGCACCAATACGTCAAAGGCTTCGGCGGGGCTCTCACCGACTCTGCGGCCATCAACATTCTGCGTTTGTCTTACGGAGCCCAAAACCACCTTCTCCGCTCTTATTTCTCGGAAGAAGGTGAGAAAATTGGGAATGACCGCTTGGTGAAATCTAGCAGCTCGGGGAAAGCTAGCACCCTGAGGCTCTTGTCCTGACCTAGGTCCCCTAATCATAGTCCGAACCCTCTTTTATTTATATGGCTGTGTATTAGGGTCATTCACAGTCCGCGGGGTTTCACAAACAGCCTGTGAAGATTCCGACAGATGTCTGCTTGAGTTGCCACAGTCTTTCAGGGAAATGTTGATAAACACCCACCTTTATCTCCCTGGGAATGCTGCCAGAGACCTAATGGCCAAATCCAGAGCAAGGCCAAACTTAGCACAGAGTCAAACAGAACTTTTCAAAGCGTGAACCGACCAGATGAACTAATTGCTTCCTGCAAAAGTTCCCCTCCCGTTTGCTCCTCTTTTATGTCTTATGGGAGCGGCCAATTGTCTCCAAGCCTTACTCCCAAGTCGACCCTGTTTTCTTAACTGTTCTTGCCTTCTGGCAGCTCTGCGCATGGGCACACAGGCTCTCGCTGTTCTTCTGCCTCGCTGTTGTCAGACTCCAGAGGCAGAAAATAACTACCACATGGCCTTGGTCCCCACTCTGCCTCCGACGCAGAGCCCTCATCCGAGCCTTTCCCAGACTCCAGGACTGGCCCATGTTCCTCCCCAACCCTCCTCACTCTCCGAACCTGCTGCCACAACAGCTCTATCTTTCTTAAAGCAACGATGAGCCACGCAGTGGTCAGAGTGCAGTACTGCAGGCTACTTCTGCTGCCTACCGGCTGCCTGCAATTTGGTAGTTCAAATCCCACCAGGCTCAAGGTTGATTCAGCCTTCCGTCCTTCCGAGGTGGGTCAAATGAGGACCCAGATTGTTGGGGGGCAAGAGGCTGACTCCGTAAACGGCTTAGAGAGGGCTGTAAAAATCCCGTGAAGTGGTATATAAGTCTAAGGGCTATTGCTATTAGGCTGCGTTTAAAAGCAGAATGGCGATCTCTTTGGGCACACGCTCTGAACAATCCAGAAAGTATTCCATTTCTTTCTTTTCTTTTTTAAAAAAAGCCCTGTTTTACTGACTTTATGCCCCTGCTTTTGATGAGGGGAAAAAAACACCAAAATAAGTTCTCCTTTTTCATTTTTAATTGACTCAACTTATACACGGAATGCTCACGAATGAAAACCTTTCTCTTTATGAGACGGTGTGGATGGCATTATAATTTTTTTATTTTGTGGATGTAAGTTTTGTATCCTTCCCCCTCGTTTTTTTTTTTGATTGTGAACATTAAAATCCTAGAAGACTAGAATCATTTCCCTCCCGCCCTCTCTCTTTCACTCTCTTTGTCTCTCTCTCTCTCTCTATCTCTCTCTATCTGTCTCTGTCTCTGTCTCCCTCTCTTTCTCTGTCTCTATCTCTCTTTCTCTGTCTCTCTCTCTCTGTCTCTCCCTTTCTATCTCTTTCTATCTTTCTATCTCTTTCTATCTGTCTCTCTCTGTCTCTCTGTCTCTATCTCTCTCTCTCTCTCTCTCTCTGTGTCTTTGATTCTCTGTCTCTCTCTCTCTCTTTCTCTCTCTCTTTCTCTCTCTCTCTGTCTCCCTCTCTCTCTCTTTCTCTCTTTCTATCTCTTTCTATCTGTCTTTCTCTGTCTCTGTCTCTGTCTGCTTCTGCAGGAATTGAGTACAATTTGCTACGCTGGCCCATTGGCTGCTCCGACTTCTCCACGCGGCCGTACAGTTATGCTGACCGATGCGTGGATGACTTTGAGCTGAAGTGTTTTGAGCTGGCCCCCGAAGACACCAAGCTTAGGGTGAGTTTGGGTAAATGCTCAGCTTCACGGTTGCATCGAAGGCTGGCTCCCACTTTGTGGCGGAAATAGCGCTCTCGCTGGACACCAAATAGAGTCGTGGCGTCCTCGGTGCTTTCTGAGCTTGGCTGTTTCCTTACAGACGTTTCATTACCCAACTAGGTAATGTCATCAGTGTTAGAAGGGAGAAAGGTCTAGGGAGTAAATGGGAAGAGGAGGAGGAGGAGAGAAAGAAGAAGAAGAAGAAGAGGAAGAAAAGGAGGGGGGAAGAGGGGATGAGGGGAGAGGAGGAGGAGGGGGAGGAGAAGGAGAAGAAGAAGAGGAAGAAGAAAAGGGGGGAGGAGGAGGAAGAGGAGGAAAGAGAAGGAGAAGTAGAAGAGGAAGAAGAGGAGAAGGGGGAAGAGGGGGGAGGGGAAGGAGAAGAAGAGGAAGAAAAGGAGGGGGGAAGAGGGGATGAGGGGAGAGGAGGAGGAGGAGGGGGGAGGAGAAGAAGAAGAGGAAGAGGAGGAAGAGAAGGAGAAAGAGGGGGGAGGAGAAGGAGAAGAAGAAGAAGAGGAAGAAAAGGAGGGGGGAAGAGGGGATGAGGGGAGAGGAGGAGGAGGGGGAGGAGAAGGAGAAGAAGAAGAGGAAGAAGAAAAGGGGGAGGAGGAGGAAGAGGAGGAAAGAGAAGGAGAAGTAGAAGAGGAAGAAGAGAAGGGGAAGAGGGGGAGGGGAAGGAGAAGAAGAGGAAGAAAAGGAGGGGGAAGAGGGGATGAGGGGAGAGGAGGAGGAGGAGGGGGAGGAGAAGAAGAAGAGGAAGAGGAGGAAGAGAAGGAGAAAGAGGGGGGAGGAGAAGGAGAAGAAGAAGAGGAAGAAAAGGAGGGGGGAAGAGGGATGAGGGGAGAGGAGGAGGAGGGGGAGGAAGGAGAAGAAGAGAGGAAGAAGAAAAGGGGGAGAGGAGGAAGAGAGGAAAGAGAAGGAGAAGTAGAAAGGAAGAAGAGGAGAAGGGGGAAGAGGGGGAGGGAAGGAAAAGAGAAGAAAAGGAGGGGGAAGAGGAGATGAGGGAGAGGAGGAGGAGGGGGGAGGAGAAGAAGAAGAGGAAGAGGAGGAGGAGAAGGAGAGAAGAAGAGGAAGAAAAGGAGGGGGGAAGAGGGGAGGAGGAGGAAGAGAACTGTGGAATCCCAGTGATTGCCCAGCTTGGTTGTTTCCTTGTAGACGTTTCATGACCCAACTAGACAATATCATCAGTGTTAGAAGGGAGTGAGGTTGGTGTGTCTTCCCCCGATTGGTGGAGGCTTGAATCAGACAGGCGGAAAACTAGCACAACACATCCATAAATGGCAACAGGCAGTCACAAGACACAGTGAAAATTCTGTATTCAGTCCCGGTTTCAACTTCTCATTTACAGCCGTTTGCCTAACAGTGAAAAATGTTGATCCGGCGGGTCAGTAACCCGCTTTGTGACTGCTGCAACTTAACGACTGCAGTGGGCGAGCTCCATGGCAGTCATAACTCGATAACTACCTGCAGAGTGCCAAGATTAACACGGTCAAAGTCCGTAAACCCGCAAGGAGGTTGTGTGAAAGGTTGGGGGTTGATCAGGCCATCCCCGGAGACAGTTGTGGTTTCTCTCTGTAGATCCCCTTGCTCCATCGTATCCTGGCCCACGCCAAGAGGCCCCTCTCCCTGGTCGGCAGCCCTTGGACCAGTCCTGGCTGGCTAAGGGTCAACAACAAGGTTCACGGCAAATCCAGGTTAAAGGGAAATCCAGGCGACCGTTACCACAAGACCTGGAGTCTCTATTTTATCAGGTAATAACATTTTTTTCCATTCTCGTCTGGTTTAGAAACTGCTTAGAATTTAACAGGCCCTCCCCTAGCCAAGTCCCACCCACTTTGGGGCTCCACCCTTTCTCAAACTCCTCCCCAAATCATGATCGGGCCCCACCCACAGACAGATGTTCTCGAAAACCCATATAGATGAAGATAGTAAGAAATCAATAGGCACGGAAAAGTTGAGTCCCTTCTCTCTCTCTGTCTGCCCACCCTGCTCCGGAGAGGTATGGGGATATTTTCAAGGTATTGCATTTTCACTGATTTATTTATTAGAATCCTAGAGCAGTGTGTCTCGTAACTTTAAGATGGGTGGACTTCAACTCCCAGAATTCCCTAACCAGTGTCTGGCTGGGAGATTCTGGGAGGTGTAGTCCATTTTTTTTTTCCAAACTGGACTCATCTCACCTACCGTATTTTTCGGCATGTATAGTCTTTGGAAGGCTTGTAGAATGCTCCCAGGGACTGGGAGGGGCAAAAACGGCCCCCAAACCCTCTTCTGATCGCCTAGCATACTGCCACGGTCATAACGGCGAGGACCAGTCTGTCCCATTCTTCAGCGGCATTGTAACATTTTTGTAAAGGGGGCAGGGTTTCATGAGGCCAAAAAATGATGCATTCAGTATATAAGTCGCACCTAGATTTTCTCCCTCTTTTGGGGTGGGTGGGTGGAAAGGTGCGTCTTATACTCTGAAAAATACGGTAGTTCCATTTTTTTAGACCTTCTGAGAAGTCAATGGGGAATCCAGATTCACTTAGCAAATGGGTTACTAACTTAACAACTGCAGTGATTCACTTAACAAGTGCGGCAAGGAAGGTTATAAAACGGGGCAGAATTCATTTAACCAATGTCTCAGGTTTGAGTTCAATTATGCTCGTACGTCAACGTTTACCTGTATAACTTTTGGTCAGCCAGAAAGCTGGGAGATAGGGGCTTCCCTAAATAGAATAGAATAGAATAACAGGAGTTGGAAGGGACCTTGGAGGTCTTCTAGCCCAACCCCAGTGAGGGGGAAGGAAGGAAGGAAGGAAGGAAAGAAGGAAGGAAGGAAGGAAGGAAGGATTGATTTGGAAGGGACCTTGGAGGTCTTCTAGTCCAACCCCAGTGGGGGGAAGGAAGGAAGGAAGGAAAGAAGGAAGGAAGGAAGGATTGATTTGGAAGGGACTTTGGAGGTCTTCTAGTCCAACCCCCTGCTTAGGCAGGAAACCCTACACCACTTCCGACAAATGGTTACCCAACATCATCTTAAAAACATGCAGCGTTTACGTCTGAAAGCAAGTTGATTCGTTGTTCTCACTGTCAGGGATGTAAGAAAAATACAAAGAGGCGTGAAATATTTTGCGGCCCGCTAAAACTGACGTTATTACGACATTCTGGGTTTTTTTTTTTGAATTTAGGTTCTTAGATGAGTACGCCAAAAACAATATTACTTTCTGGGCGCTGAGCTCTCAGAACGAACCGGTCACCGCCCTTTTCGTAAGCCGCCAAGACTTTCCTTGCAACTATTTCTCACCGCCACATCAGCGCGACTTTATCGTTCAAGATTTGGGGCCGGCCCTGGCCGCCAGCCGTCACGCCGATATCCGCCTGATGATCCTGGATGACGGCAGGTGCCACTTGCCGAACTGGGCCAACCAGGTGGGTTTCCAAGCTGGGATGAGGGAATCCTCGACTTGCAACCGTGGGCTTAGTGGCATTAAAAGAAGAGTGACTTAGGACCGTTATTCACACATAACAACCTGTTCTGACTGAGGCTTCCCGAGAGCATGGAGCAAACTCCTTGTCCTGACAAAAAAAACCTTTTATTAATTTGCTGTGAATTCTGCTCCTTCACCTCCAGCAAAGTCTTTCGAGGGAGGATTTACGGTCACAGACCTCATCTGGTTTGGAGAGCTGCCAGGCCGATCTCTGCAAAACTTGGCCAGGAGTCTCGGAGTCACAAACCAATGAAGTGAATGAATGGTCTCCTGCAAACTCCACTCCCCTTCCGCTCCTCTTTTATTCCCTATTCATCGTCCACCTGCAGCCTTCCTCCCAAGTCGACCCCTGTTCTTTAGCTGTTCCCTTCGTCTGGCAACTCTGCGCATGCGCCCACTGGGAACAGGCTCCAGCTGTTCTTCTGCCCCACTGATGTCCGATTCCTGAAGGCAGCTGAGAACTGTCAGACGGCTCTTGCCCCCTCTCTGCCTCCGACACAGAGCCCTCATCCGAGCCTTCCCCAGACTCCAGGACTGGCCCAGGTTCCTCCCCAACCCTCCTCATTGTCTGACTCTGCTGCCACCTCTGCTAGCTGCTGGCAGGCCACAACACAACCATGGCAGAACCTTCCTTCTTTTTGTCCCCTGACAGGTGATTGGCAATAGTACCGCAGCATCCTTCGTGTCCGGCATTGGCATCCATTGGTACTTTGACTCAGTCACTCCAGCTGGACTTACTCTGGACATTACGCATCGCCTGTACCCCGATTTCTTTCTGCTCTATACGGAAGCTTGCAATGGTTTTCTGGATTGGGATGTGAAGGTTGCCCTGGGAAGCTGGGAGAGAGGCATTTATTACAGCAGAAATATCCTGTCGGTAAGAGGATCCCTTGTTACGACTCAAAAATTGATCCCTTCGATGATAAGAGCGGTAGGAATGGACGAGTAATCGAAACGTCTATGCGGTTTCTCAGACTTCAAAGGACATTGTATAGTCTTTGGAAAAGCTGAGTCAGTAGCCCAAAACTCTGCCTTAAAGAGGGGTGGGGTTGAGGATAGCAGAATAATAGTTGTAAGGGACCTTAGAGGTCTTCTAGACCAACCCCTTGCTCAAGAAGGAAGGAAGGAAGAAAAGGAAGGAAGGAAGGAAGGATGGATGGATGGATGGATGGATAGATGGATGGATAACAGAGTTGGAAGGGACCTTGGCAGTCTTCCAGTCCAACCCCTTGCTCAGGAAGGAAGGAAAGAAGGAAGGAAAGAGGGCGGGAGGGAGGGAATGAGAGAGAGAAACAGGTAAAAAGTGAGAGAAAGAAAGAAGAGAAAGGAGAGAAATTTGAGAGGAAGGAAGGAAGCCGAAAAGGGGAAGAAAGGAAGGAAAGAGGGAGGAAGTGAAGGAGAGAGAGAAACAAGTAAAAACAGAGAGAAAGAAAGAAGAGAAAAGAGAATGGAGAGAGGAAGGAAGGAAGAAGAAAAGAGAAAGGAAGGAAGGAGGGAATGAAAGAGAAACAGCTAAAGAGAAAGAAAGAAAGAAAGAAAGAAAGAAGAAAAAGGAGAGAAAGGAGAGAGAAAGGAAGGAAGAAGAAAAGGAGAAGGAGGGAGGGAATGGAGAGAAACAGGTAAAAAGAGAGAGAAAGAAAGAAGAGAAACGAGAGAGAAAAAAAGGAAGAAAGAAAAGGAAGGAAGAAGTAAAGGGGAAGGAAGGAAGGAAGGCAGGCAGGGAGAATAACAGAATTGGAAGGGACCTCAGAGGTCTTCTAGTCCAACCCCCTGCTCAAGCAGGAAGCCCTATCCCATTTCAGACAAATGGCCGCCCAATCTCTTCTTCACCCACAACTTCTGAAGGCAGTTTTGGCTCTTTAGAGAATCTTCCCTCTCTAGTTCTCCGGGAGTCCAAGAAAGACAGTAGTCTGCAGTTTGATTCTTTCGGGTTTTGCTCAATTGCTCAATTTTGGAAAACCCCCAAATGTCCTGTCCGTCCCCGTCCCCCGTCCCCCACCGCCCTGCATGCAGAGGGACGGGTTGTTGGGCTGTCGTAAAACCTCCGATGCTTTTGGCCTCTGCAGAATCTCAACCACTTCGTCACCGGGTGGATTGACTGGAACTTGGCCCTCGACATGGAAGGGGGACCCAATTGGGTGGACAACCCAGTGGATAGTCCCATCATTGTCCACCCCCTCAAGGACGAGTTCTACAAGCAGCCCATGTTCTACCACCTGGGACACTTCAGGTAAACGCAGCCGAGGCGGTTTTGCACGGCGTGGAGGAAGAGGTGGACGAGGGGAAAAATAACAATATTTATTGTTATTTTAATAACAATAATAAGCTGTAGAATGGACTCATCCGGTGGCAGGGAGTCCCGCAGGCTGCTACGGAGGGAAGGAGGCAGTTTATATAACCTTGGTAGATTAAACAGCAGTTTTCAAGTACCCAAATTTGGATCGTTTGCTCACAGGCGGTGCCGTATTTTTCAGAGTATAAGACACACTTTTTCCTCCCCTCAAAGAGGGTGAAAATGTGGGTGCATCTCATACCCCAAATGTAGCCTCACCCACCCTTTGGCCTCTCCCTCCCAGCAAGTTGCCTCCTTGCAGCCAACTCATCCAGTGGCAGGGAGTTCCTCAGGCTGCCGAGGAAGCGGACGGAGGGAAGGAGGCAGTTTTATAGTTAAACGTTTGTGCATTAGATTAAGGTTCTATCCGGTGGTGTCGGCTAATGTCTTCTCTCTTCCGGGCAGTAAATTCATCCCCGAAGGCTCCGTGAGAGTGGCGCTCGCCTCCAACTGCCTGTTTGACATCTGTAAGTTGAAGACTTCGGCTTTCCTGAGACCTGATGGCGTTGCAGTGGCGGTGGTGTTGAACGAGTAAGCGGAGAGGATCTGGAGGAGCCCAAATCGGGAATATTTTGCGCCGGTGTGAAGCTTGGGTGGGGGAATAAAGTGATACTGCCTAGGGAACGATTCGATAAGAGACGTCGTGGCCCTCCAGCGGCCACCAGAGCTGGTGGCAGGATCTGACAGTGAGAAGGTTGGGGAGGAGCATGGGAGGCTGGGGAAGGCTCTTGAGTCGGAGGCAGAGACGGGGCCGAGGCCGTCGGGCAGTGATCAGCTGCCTTCAGAGTCAGACATCAGCGAGGCAGAAGAACAGCTGGAGCCTGTTCCCAGTGTGAGCTGCCAGAAGAAAAGAACAGCTTGGAAATCAGGGTCGACTTGGGAGTAAAGCCACAGTTGGACGGTGAATGCCCCCTCCCAGAGGGAATAAAAGAGGAGCGAAAGGGGAGGGGGCTTTTGCAGGAAACAATTAGGTCGTTAGATTCGTTTCAGGAGTGTGAAGATCTGTCCCTGAATCCCAGAGACTCTGTGCCCAGAGTCTTTCCGTTCACAGCACTTCATTTGGGAAATATTTCCATGGCAGCTTTCCAAGCTAGATAAGGTCTGTGGTCATAAATACCCCTTGGAAAGCCTGTTTGCCAGGCCTTTCTTGAATTTGAAGGAGAGGAATTCACATTCGTTTCATAAAAGGGTTTTTTGTCAGTGCCAGGACTCTGCCTCCTGCTTTTTTGGGGGGAAGCCTAGCTCAGAACAAGAGACAGAGTAGTCGGCAGCTGCATAACGGGCAGAGAAAGAAATTTGGAAGAAACCTTCCCACGTTTCTCAGTCTATAAAACAGACAGCGAGAGATTTGTACTTCGAGACTTGCAAAATTATGGTCAGAGTTTCCAAATAGGAAACAAAACCAGACCAGCTGATTCTACTTTATTGTAACGCTACCTTGACAGAGTCCTTGAAACTCTGAAAGCATCAATGTCTCACATTTCCTTTGACCAGAATTTATCCTCTCTTTTCAGTGGGTCTGCCGATATTTCTTTCACTATCTCGGACGATCAGGTGGGTTACCTCAAGGACCGCGCGCGAGCTCACTCCATCCAAACCTACCTCTGGAGGAGGCACCTTTGAGGTCCTGAAGACGGGGAAGGGAATCCGCTTCTTGCTCAGGAGTAGCGGGCTCTGCAGAGAAGGGGCCTCGTGTCATGGTGGCCCACAACTCACACATTGAAGAAACTGCTCCAGCTAAACCAGTGGGACGTCAGCCTGGGGAGACATCGGACTTGGTTGACACAAGCACAACAGCTGGAGTAGTCTAATGATGATGCTCAGCCCCCAATCCCTTGGATGTGGGCAGTAGAGCGGAGAGCAGAGGGACGATGCTCAGTGCGGCTCCTTTCAAGCAAGGATTAAAGATTAATAAATTAAATTAAAGATAGCTGGCTGCAGCCTGATTTAAGGCGCACCCGTGAGCCCTATTCCTCTTCTCGTCTCCTGTTGTAGTGTCTCATTCCTGCGTTTCTGCTTGTTATTCCTGAAACCCTGTTCGGCGAATCTGATTTGGCTCTCTGAACTTTGGACTGGGTTATTGACTATTCTCCCGCGCGCTCCTGTTGAGAACACAAGTACTCTCGAAAGCTTTAATTTGCTGGTTGATATCTTTTTTTCCCCCCTTGGGTGCTGTTATCGGCTCAGCCTTGAGTAAAACGGCTTTCCTGACCTCGAAATTCCGTGTGTGCATTTTGCGCGTGTGTGAGTTTGAGACCCGAAACAGGACAACGTGGACGAATCAATTAATAAGAATAGAGCAAATTAAAGAACCCTGGAGGTCTTCTAGTCCAACCCTCTGCTCAAGCCGAAGGCCCTATGCCATTTCATGCTAGTGGCTGTCCAGTCTCTTCTTAAAAGCCTCCAGTGACGTCTGGTGGCAAGCTGTTCCACTGGTTAATTGTCCTCACCGTTAGGAAGTTTCTCCTTCATTCCAGGTTGCTTCTCTCCTCGATTTGTTTCCATCCATTGCTTCTTGTCCTCCGTTATGGTGCTTTGGAAAATAAGTTGACCCTCCCCTCTTCTTGGTGGCAGCCCCCCCAAGGGAATACTGCTATCATGTCCCCCCCCCCTTACTCCTTATTTTCTCTAGTCTAACCCAAATCCTTCATATGTTTTTGACTCCAGAACTTTAATCATCTTAGTTGCTCATCCCTGCCTATTGTCTTGATTTTCGGTTCTGCGCGTGGGTGGGCGGAACAAACTTCCTCGCAAACATTTAATTTTCTTTCCTTGTCTAACGTTATGCGCAGACCTTTTTTAGCTGAAAATGCGCAGGCACAAACGACATTTTTTGGGGGGGCGCGTCGAAGTGGCAGGGATGCCAGTAGCAATCCATCCAAACACACACACACACACACACACACACACACACACACACACACACACAGAGTCAAACAAAGAGCCAGGAGACGACTCTTTGAAGACAAGAAAAGCGAAACAAACGTGGCTATATTTTTTGGGTCTGCAGGGGGCGCTTGCAGACTCAAGAACCCACAGCCTTTCACAAAGTGGCTAGTCCACATGTGCAAAATGTCCTTGGCATTTAACCACCTCATCCTTTAAAAAAAAAAAGTTTAAAAATTTTTAAATACGAAATTCTTAAGAAGTTTAGAATCACAGAGTTGGAAGGGACCTTAGAGGTCTTCTAGTCCAACCCCCCGCTTAAGTAGGAAACCTTCTGCCATTTCAGACAAATGATCAGTCGCTTCTTAAAATACCCCAGTGAGGGGGAAGGAAGGAAGGAAGGAAGGAAGGAAGGAAGGAAGGAAGGAAGGAAGGAAGGAAGGAAGGAAGGAAGGAAGGAAGGAAGGAAGGAAGGAAGGAAGGATAACAGAATGAAAGCATTGGAAGGATCTTTGAGGAAACCTTACACCACTTTAGACAAATGGCTATCCAACATCTTCTTAAAGACTTCCAGCATTCACAACTTCTGGAGGCAACTTCTGTTCCACTAATTAATTGTTCTAACTGTCAAGAAATTTCTCTTTAGTTCTAAGTTGCTTCTCTCCTTGATTAGTTTCCACCCATTGCTTCTTGTCCTGTCCTCAGGTGCTTTGGAGAATAGCTTGACTCCCTCTTCTTTGGGGCAACCCCTGAGATATCATGTCTCCCCTAGTCCTTCTTTTCCTCAAACGAGACATACCCAGTTCCTGCAACTAGTTGTTCTTCATATGTTTTAGCCTCCAGTCCCCTAATCCTCTTTGTTGCTCTTCTCTGCACTCTTTCTAGAGTCTCCACATCTTTTCTACATCGTGGTGACCAAAACTGGATGCAAATATTCCAAGTGTGGCCTTACCAAGGCCTTATAAAGTGGTATTAACCCTTCAGGTGATCTTGATTCTATCCCTCTGTTGATGCAGCCTAGAACTGTGTTGGCTTTTTTGGCAGCTGCTGCACACGGCTGGCTCCTATTTAAATGGTTGTCCACTAAGACTCCAAGATCCCTTTCACAGATACTTCTATACTACTACTACCACCTATAGTACTGTACCTGTGCCTTTGGTTTTTCTAATTACGGTTGCCAAACTATGCCCCAACTTTTCAACTCACCCACACGGTTTTTCTTTGTGCCTTTCGCTTTGCCAAACCAGGTTAAAGAAAAAATAATAATGAGTACCTCGTTAATTTTTGCAACCAGGGAAAGGATGTTATCCTCGCCAGGTGGGGGGGGGGACAACAACAACCTGGAGGTTTTCCCATCATTATCTGGAGAGGCCTTTTAAAAAAAAAGAAAACAGAAATGGAGATAGGAGAAAACCAAACGAATCCCAGTTTAAGTTTCTAGTCCTCATGATTCCAAAAGGCAAAAGGGGAATGCCGCGACCCTCATAAATGCACACCGATTAGCCAAGCGCCCCCTCCCTCCCCGGCCCTCTTTTGATCGCCTCGCATGCTGCCACGGTCGTGGCGGCGAGGACTGGTCCGTCCCTCTCATCGTAACTTCGAACGGTCGCTTAAAATTGAAGAGGACGCAGCTAAATTTTGGGACGGCGCCATTCAGGGAAAGAAATGAAAGGATGCATACGAGCCAACGCAGCTGAATTTTTATTTTTATTATTACTGTCTGCATCGTTGGGAAGCATTGCGAAAGACGTACAATCTCCGTGGGACGATTTCGCAAGCGTCTCGAAGCAACGCTTGGCTTTCACATTCAACCCCGCCCGAAGAAATGTGCAAAATGTTTTTATTTCTAAACTAGCTGATGAATCGGCATTTATAGACGTCGAAGCGTTTGTCTGACGGGGGAGCTGTGGGGAGGGGCCTTTCTTCCCTCTACTCCCATGCCCATCGTCCCTGCCCTCTCCCTTTCCCCTCCCATGCGCTCCTCTTTTCCGCCCTGTCTACGATCGTGGCCCATTGCCCCAAATCCATCAGGCGCTTCCACATCGGTCCACTGGAGGGCGAATGTCACGGCTGGCTTTCTCGGGGAAGCTGCAGAGGAACTGAGATCGCAAACAATTGCCGCTCTAGGACGCCGCACTCGCTCTCCTTTAACGGCCCAGGCTCTCCCTCCCATGACATCACAAACAATTGCCGCTCTAGGACGCCACACTCACTCTCTTTTAACGGCCCAAGCTCTCCTTCCCATGACACCACAAACAATTGCCATTCTAGGATGCCGCACTCGCTCTCCTTAACGGGCCAGGCATTCTAGAGTTATGCTGGAACACACACACACAGAGACCCATACACATACACCAGGGGTGTCTCCCCCCCTCCCCAATATTTGTTTCCAGAGAGTAAGTCATCTGTGTACCAAGCTTGGTTGAAATTGCTCAGAGTTAGGCTGGAACAAATATACATACATACATACATACATACATACATACATACATACATACATACATACATACATACGAATGATAAATGATATATATAAAGAAGAAAGAAGAAGAAAATAAAAGACCTTTGGGAGAATTCCGGCCGCAACCCTTCGTCTCCCCTTCTGTTGTTTCTTCATCCAGAGGGACTAGAAACTTACTTTTTATGTTAACGGGAATGATGTTGGCTGGAGCAGCCCTGATTATGCCATCACTTCCTTCCCACAGACCTTATCTATTTTGAATTGCAAACACATCTCCAAACAATTGGAAACTGCTTTGCATAAAACTTGGAGCTGAACATCAGCGTCTCTGCCTCTCTCTATCTTTCTCTCTTTTTCTGTCTCTCTTTCTCTCTTTGTCTCTGTCTCTCTCTGTCTTTCTCTCTCTCTGTCTCTCTCTAACTCTCTCTGTCTCTCTCTCTCTCTCTCTCTCTGTCTCTCTCTAACTCTGTCTTTCTCTATCTCTCTGTCTCTCTCTCTCTGGACCATCTGGATGGCTTTTTTGCTTCTCCACCTTGGGTGTGACCTCGCCAGCCTCCAACCCTTGCAACATCCAGCCGCTGATTCCCAGAGAAATCAGGCATTCAACCCCGAAGGGGAAAAAAAGAGATTTTCCGGCTGAACCAGCCCGCCGTGGCAGAAGTTGGCTGTGGTGTGAAGAGAGAGAGACACACACAACACATCAGCTGCGGAGGCTTTTCCGGGCAGAGGACCACTTTTTCGGAGCTGGGGCGAGAGAGGTGAGTATGCCAGAGAAAAGTTTGTGTGTGTGTGTAAATTTCCCTCTCCCCTGTTACTTTTAAGCTAGCATCCGCAGGCGATATTCCAAAGAGCAAATAATGGTCTAAATTAAACCATTAAAATGTTCTTTAGAACTTTGGCTGCTTAATTGAAGAAATTAAAACTATAGCTTCTGGGTTTTCATTTATCTTCCCCACCTCTTTCCCCCCCCCCTTTATCCATGAGGACTAGAAACTTTGAATCTCAAGGGACTATGAGAGAGCGCCCGCTCTTTGCCTCGGCTGAACGCGTCAGGTTTGATGCTTTCAGGAGAGCTGGGGAAACGGTCCACCTTGCCGGGAATCTAGAGAGAGCGAAGGGTCCTTCTTTGGCTTGGGATCTTGAGGACTAGCATCATATTTCATCTTTGGGGGAAAGCTATTGCCCCAGGTTCGATTCCCCCCCCCCTAATTTGGAAAAACCGTGCCGAGTCTGAATAAGTAAAATTAGATTGAACTGCTGATTTGGCTAATTTCTGGAACTCCGTATCGCTCAAAGAGGGCTAGCATCTTGAATTTCTCTCCAAAGCATCATGATTGAGAGGAGAACTGCTGAAGATTTCCAAAGAACCTCAAAACCTGCCTGTTTTTTTGGAGGGGGAGGGGTCTGGATTGATCCTAAAACGGATCATCCCCGTGGATAAAACCACTGCCCAATACATTGTATTAATTCTATTCCTTTCAATCATCATCATCATCTTCATTGAATGACCCCATAATAATCCCTTGCGGGGGTGGAGTCTGGGCCACTGAATGGAGCTAGCAGAGTGTTTTTAATGGCCAGATGCCATTCCTGTTGCCAGAGCGGAGTTTTGTTTGGCAGATCTATTCTCTTCTCAATGTTACCATTCAATTTTATTTTTACGTTGGGGTGGGGGGTTGGAGGTTTTTTTTTAAATTTTGGGGATTTGGGGGGTTCTTGCTGCCCCGAGAATGTGCTGCAGGGTGGACATTTAAGAGAGGCGGCCGTGCAAATTTCCCGTTGTAAAATGAAATCTAAATGAACGTGTCATCTTCCCGTCTGGTTTTGGCTTTGAAACACTTGGCTGTTATCGTCCCGAGAAATCCTGGGATTCGCAGCGATGTCTCGTGGGGCCCTCCAGATCTTCTTTGTCTCTTTGTGGCTACTCCAGCTGAGCTGCTCCTCGACGGGTAAGTGTGTAAAATCAAGCGTCAGCAAGTGTCGGCAGGTCCCGTGTGTTGCCTTGCTTTGCACAATTCCTTCCCTTGCAAAACGCGCCTTGAAGCTGGGATTAAGACTCCAAAGGGCGGCGAAAACTCTGGCTTTGCAAATGACTGAGATTAAGCAATCTGGAAGAGAGCCTCCATGTTTAGAGGCAGTCTAGCTGTCTTCTAGAGGACTCCCTGGCTAACGTTCCTGCAAGGGCAACGTAATAAATGGAACACTTGTCTACTTCTAGGGATAACGGTTTAGGAGCCAGGCGCTGGGGAGTTCAAGTCCCACCCTAGGCACTACGGAAGCTGGTTGGGTGGTTTGGGGCCAATCACCACGAGGCTCTGAGTTCTAGTCTCGACTTAGGGAGAAAAATTGGCTGGGCAAACTTTGGGCCAATCACCAGGAGACGGGGAGTTCTAGTCCCGCCTTAGCCATGAAAGCTGGCTGGGTGACTTTGGGCCAATCACCAGGAGACTGGGAGTTCTAGTTCTGTTTGATATCTTGAGAATGAAGCAGAAAAACAGAAGAAAATGTGTATAAAAATGTAAAGACTGGTTTCCTACACCTTTATCAAGTCAATTTCTCTTTCTTTCTTTCTCTCTCTCTCTCTTTCTCTCTCTCTTCCTTCTTTCCTTCTTTCTTCTTCTTTCTCTTGCTTTTCTTCCTTCCTTCTCCTTCCTTCCGCTCCAATTCCCTTCTTTCTCTCTTCCTTTCTTCCATCTTACCTTCCTGCCCATCCTTTCCTCCCCTTTTCCTTTCCTTCTCTGTTCCTTTTCTTCCTTCCTTTCTTCCTTCTTTCCTGCCTTCTCCTTCCTTCCTTTTTTCTTTGTTTCCTTCCTTCCTTCTTCCTTCCTCTTCCTTTCTTCCATCTTTCCTTCCTTCCTTCTCTTCTTTTTCTTCTTTCTTTCTATTCTTCCTTCCTTCCTTCTCTTCCCATCCCTTCTTCCTTCTTTCTCTTCTTCTTTCTCTTTCTCTTCCTTCCTTCCTTTTTCTTTCTTTTTCTCTTCTTCTTTCTTTTTCCACAGGTGGACGCCCATGTTCTCCCAGAAATTTTGGGCATGGCTCCTTGGTGTGTGAATGCGGGCCTGATTATTGTGATACGTTGGAGCCCCTCACTCTCCCGGATTCGGGGTCTTACGTGAAGTACGAAAGCAATAAAGCCGGACGCCGTGTGGAGCGCAGTGAGGGCCTCCTGGTGGATAACCCTTCTGAGAACGGTGAGGCCGGATTAGATCCCCAAGTATGCTTTTACCCCAAAGAATCCAGGACAACATGAAATCTAGTAGGCCTTCCCTTCCTTTTATCCTCATAAGAACCCTGCGAGGTAGGCCTGGATGATGCAATGCCCAGTTCTCGACTGAGGGCTCGTTTGCTCATCTAGTGGTTAAGGCATCAGGTTTGAAACCAGGAGACCGTGAGTTCTAGTCCCACCTAAGCCATGAAAGCTGGCTGGGTGACTTTGGGCCAATCACCAGGAGACTGGGAGTTCTAGTCCCACTTTAGGCATGAAAGCCAGCTGGGTGAGTTTGGGCCAATGTTGAGAAGTTTGGGAAACTTTTCCTACCCAACGAATCTCCTACATATTCCTTAATAGAGAGAATCCCACCCGCCAGTTGATTAATTTATGAAAGCATTGAGCCATCCATCTCACGATTCAAATCGGCTCGTAACCACCTCCGCCAGATGCTAGACAAGCCTAGTTTTATAATCCGGTTTGAATCTGGAGTGAAGGAACGGCGCTTGGGTGCCAACCCAGAACCCGCAATCCATTCGCTAAACCCGTCAAGCCTGTTATGCAAAAGTGGCAAACATTTACCAACCAGGTGGGCGTGCGAGAGAATAGTAAGCGCTATCCTTTAGAAAACTGGGTGGTGGTTGTTGTTGTTTTTTTTGCAAATTCCTACTTCTCCTTTGTTCCTTTGACTTAGATGATCTGGTTTTGAAACTGAAGACGTCGCAGAAGTATCAAAAGATCAAAGGTTTCGGAGGGGCCCTGACTGATTCAGCTGCTATCAATATCCTGAATTTGTCGCCCAAAAGTCAGAGAAACCTGCTCAAATCTTATTTCTCCAGCGAAGGTCAATTTTATTTACTCGCGTATATATTTATTGATTCAATGTGCGTGGGGGCTGGGGGGGGCAGGCTTCCCTCAAAAGCAGAGTCCTGGTCCCGACAATTTAGGAATTCCTCTCCTTCACATTCAGCAAAGCAAAGCAGTCTTTCAAAGGAGGATTTCTGACTGCAGACCTTATCTGTCTTGGAAAGCTGCCATGTCAATATTTTCCCAAATGCAAGGAAAGAGTCTGGGCACAGAGTCTCTGAGATTCAGGGACAGATCTTCACACTCCTGAAACAAGCGAACAAACTAATGGTCTCCTGCAAACTCCCCTCCCCTGTCGCTCCTCTTTTATTCCCTATGAGAGGGGCCATTCACCGTCCACCTGTGGCCTTACTCCCAAGTCGACCCCTGTTCTTTAGCTCTTCTCTTCGTCTGGCAACTCTACGCATGCGCACACTGGGAACAGGCTCCAGCTGTTCCTCTGCCCCACTGATGCCTGACTCCGAAGGCAGCTGATAACTGGCATACGGCTCTGACTCCCTCTCTGCCTCCGACACAGAGCCCTCCTCAGAGCCTTCCCCAGACTCCACGACTGGCCCATCTTCCTCCCCAACCCTCCTCACTGTCCGAATCTGCTGCCAGGCCAATAACAATTACCATAGGGGAACATCAAACAGAATAGCCCAGGTTTATTTATTTTTATTATGCATTCTCACCTTGGATTCAGCAGTTCCTTGCATAATCCCAGTTTAAATAATGTCATTTAAGCATTCCGCGTGGGCAGGACGGCACCCAGAGGGAGTTTCTTGGTGTGGCCGACAATTCCCAGCAGGTTGTCCCTTTTCGTCTGGGCGACGTCGAGACACAAAGTCTATAGCCAAGTCCTCAATTTATGACCACCGTGGGTGTCTATTGCCAAGCAAGACAGTTGGGTGAACTGACGACCTTTTTTGTTGGGACTTACGTTTAAGGTGCTTTTTTTTTTTCCAGTGCCGTGGTAACGTTGAACGGCCGCTAAATGGACAGTTGTAAATCGAGGACTACCTGTAGAAGGTTGCTGGCCATGGTCCTGAAACCAAGCCAAGTCCGTTGGCTGAATGTAGAGGCATTGTCCAAGGTGCTGAAATCAATCAATCAGAATAGAATAGAATAGAATAGAATAGAATAGAATAGAATAGTAGAATAGAACAGAATTGGAATAAAGAATAGAATGGCAGAATGATAGAATAGAATAGAATAGAATAGAATAATGGAAGAATAATGGAAGAATGAATAGAATAGAATAATGGAAGAATGAATAGAATAGAATAAGAATGAATAGAATAATGGAAGAATGAATAGAACTGAATAATGGAAGAATGAATAGAATAGAATAAGAATGAATAGAATATTGGAAGAATGAATAGAATAGGAATAAAGAATAGAATAGAATAGGAATAAAGAATAGAATAGGAATAAAGAATAGAATAGAATAATGGAAGAATGAATAGAATAGAATAGAATAATGGAAGAATGAATACAATAGAATAAGAATGAATAGAATAGAATAATGGAAGAATGAATACAATAGAATAGGAATAAAGAATAGAACAGAATAGAAATAAAGAATAGAATGGAAGAATGAATAGAACAGAATGGAAGAATAAATAGAAAATAGAATAGAAAATAATAGAAAATAGAATAGAAGGGACCTTGGAGGTCTTCTAGTCCAACCCCCTGCTCAAGCAGGAGACCCTATAGAGACCATTTCAGACCAGTCCAGTCCCTTCTTAAAAGCTTCCAAAAACTTGATGAAGCCCCCACAACTTCTAGTGGCCAGCTGTTCCCCTGGTTCATTGCCCTCACCGTTAGGAAGCTTCTCCTTAATTCCAGGCTGCTTCTCTCCTTGATTAGTTTCCATCCATTGTTTCGTGCCTTCAGGTGCTCCGGACAATAAGTTGACCTCCCCTTTGTGGCAGCCCCCCCAAATACTCTTTTTCTTTTTTAAATGTAGTGACCCAAACTGGATACAATATTCCAGGTGTGGCCTTACTAAGGATGGATACTAATACTCCACCTGCTTTTGCTTCTGTGCTGTGTTTACACAACCCAGGATCGTAGTATTAGCTTTTTTTGGCTGCTGCCACGCACTTCTGGCTCATGTTTAAAGGAATTGTCCACTAGGACCCCCAAGGTCCCTCTCACAGTGACGGTTTTTGCGCCGGGTTTCGCCTCAACTGTCCTTGCACCTCTGAGTTTACCTGCCCAGGTGTAAAACCTTGCTTTTCCTCCACGTTCATGGACGAAGCCTTCCCTCGTCTTTCCCTCATCTGCTGCACGGACTACAGCTCCCATCCTCTCTCCTCTGGGGGTGAAGCTTGGGAATTCAGCCATTTGGGGGCTACCCCCCCCAATTTCCAAATCCTATGTTGTTGTTGTTTTAACGCAGGCATTGAGTATACCTTGATCCGTGTACCCATGGCAAGCTGCGACTTCTCTGTCAGGCTCTACACCTACGCCGACGTGGAGAACGATTTCGAGCTGAAGAACTTCAGCCTGACGGATGAAGACATCAAAATGAAGGTGGGTCATTTACCGTCGCCGGGGAAAAAATAAGAATATCGAGATGCTCGCAGTCCAGGTCTGTCGGGTTTTGACCCAGCGTAGCAGACAACAAGAAACGAGCTCCGTGTCCCGAAAATTCCCTTTTATTTGTCTCCTGTGAATGAACGGCATTCACACACCCCCGAAAAGTCCAGGCATTAGTCCTTCAAAGTGTTAACTGCAGTAACAGACCTTATCGGTTCCTTGCAAGGCCATGAGCTCCCAGCCGCAAGGCGAAACACAATGAGCAAAATCTTCAGAAAGACGAACTGTTGTCTCCTACGATCACCACTCCTTCTATTTATTTCCCAGCCAGGGAAGGGCCATTCAGCATCCGTGGATGCCTTGCTTCCCAAGTCGACTCCTTGTCCTCCGTTGTTCTCCTCTCCTAACAGCTCTGTTAGCAGTGACATTCAGCAGATATATTCTCAACGTGCCCCGAGGGAGAGAGTGAGCTGCCTCTATCTAGATTCGAACTCACAGCCTGCTGATTGTGAGTCGAGAGCTCGACCTCTAGGCCACCACGCCACTACATCTTGGCGTGATTTCAAATTGTATTTTGGTATCGGCCCTACAATCTACCCCAATCAGTCCCACGCAGGCCGAAGCATTTGAACCCCGAAACACATTGCTCTGCTGTGCTAGTTATTTTCAGTTTGATGTCCAGGTGCAAACGATGCGCTGTCTCCCCGCACATTAGATCCCGATTTTGCAACAAGCGCAAGCCGTCGCCCCCCGACCCCTGTTGCTCTATGCCAGTCCCTGGACATCCCCCATCTGGATGAAAACCAACGGTGCCATGACTGGCCGTGGTACCCTGAAGGGTCAACCGGGCGACAGATATCACAAGACCTGGGCAAACTATTTCATCAGGTAATGTGCGTGTGTTGAGTTTGAGACCGGAAACAGGACACTTTGGGGGAATCGATCAGAGTAGAGCTGGAAGGGACCTTGGAGGTCTTCTAGCCCAACCCCCCGCTCAGGAAGGAAGGAAAGGAGGGAGGGAAGAAGATGGAAGGGAGGGAGGAGAAAGAGGGAGGGATAGACGAAGGGAGATGGAAGAAAGGAAAGGGAGGAGAAATAGAGGGAGAGAAGGAGGGAGAGAAGGAAGGAAGATGGGAGAGAGGAAGGGTGGGAGGAGAAATGGAGGAGAGAGGGAGGGGGAGAAAGAAGGAAGGAAGAAAAAGAGATGAAGGAAGATGGAAGAGAGGCAGGAAGGAGAAAGAGGGAGGAAGGAAGGAAGAGAAATGGAAGAAAGGGAGGGAGGAAGGAGAGAGGGAGGGAGAGAAGGAAGGAAGGAAAAGTTGGAGGAAGGAAATGAGGGAGAAAGGATATAAGGAAAATAGAAGAGGGAGGGATGAGAAAGGAGGGAGAAAGGAAGGACGAAAGGGAGAAATAGAGGGAGGAGGGATAGAAAGGAAGAAGAAAAAGTTGGAGGAAGGAAGGAAAAAAGAGGGAGGGTGAAAGGTAATAAAGAAGGAATATAGAAGAAGGAGGGAAGGCAGAGGAAGGAGAAAAGAGGAAAAGAAGGGAAGGGAAACATTTCAAATTAAAGGTCTGGTAACAGAAAGGAAGAAGGGATGAAAGGAAGGGGCAGGAGACCATATCCCATTCCAGACAAATGGCTTTCCAATCTCTCCTTTAAAATCTCCTTAAAAGCACCCACAACGTCTAGTGGCCAGCTGTTCCACTGGTTAAATTGTCCTCACCGTTGGGACATTTCTTCTTAGTTTGAAGTTGCTTCTCTCCTTGGTTCGTTTCCTTCCTTGGAGCGCTTGGGAGAATAGCTTGACTCCCTCTTCTTTGGGGCAGCCCCTGGAGGACCGGCACAAGAATTTAACACTGAGCAAAATCTTCAGAAAGACGAACTGTTGTCTCCTACGATCACCCCCCCCCTCTTCCTCCAACCCAGATTCCTGGACGAATACGCCAAATACAACCTGACCTTCTGGGCCATAACGGCCGGCAACGAGCCAACGGCCGGCGACATCATCTTCTACCCTTTCCAATGCCTTGGATTTTCACCCGAGCACCAGCGAGATTTCATTGCGGAGGATCTGGGCCCGGCCTTGGCCAACAGCAGCTACAAGGGCATCGAGCTCATCATATTGGACGACCAGAGGGTGATGTTGCCTTACTGGGCAGAAGTGGTAAGTTGGCCACCCAGATGGATGGAATTGAAGCTGAGTTTCTCCTCCTCCTCTTCTCTTCTTCCTTCCTCTTCCTCCTCCTCTTCTTCTTCCTCCTCCTTCTCCTCTTCCTCCTCTTCTTCCTTCTTCCCCCTCCTCTCTTCTTCTCCCTCCTCCTTTTCCTTCCTTCCTCTTCTTCCTCCTCCTCCTCTTCCTCTTCTTCTTCCTCCTCCTTTTTCCTCTTCCTCCTCTTCCTCTTCCCCCTCCTCCTTTTTCCTCTTCCTCCTCCTTTTTTTCCTCTTCCTTCTCTTCCTCCTCTTCTTCCTCCTCCTTTTCCTCTTCCTCCTCCTCTTCTCCTTCCTCCTTTTCCTATTCCTCCTCCTCCATTCTAGCCTGTAATGTTCCTAGTTGGTCCATACTGCCGAACAACAGCTCTAGACCGGTCCCTCTTCTTCTTCCTTCTTTTCTTCTTCTTCTCCTTCTTCTTATTCTCCCTGTCTTCTCCTTCTCCTCCTTCTCCTTTTCCTCCTCCTCCATTCTAGCCCTGATAATGTTACCTAGTTGGGTCACAAAATGCCTGCCAGAAAACTGCTACAGACCCCCCCCCCCCGTACTGAAAAATCTCTTGTGATTTCCTAACTTTCCTTCCCATCAAGACGATCAGAAATTCTGGGATTTCTTGCTAGCCAACCTAAGGGGACCGTCGTTAGTGTCCAGGTTGGCTGGGATAGCGGAGGGGCAGAGAGACGATGTCGTTTCAATTATCCCCCGGCCGCGTGCGGCCCCAGGAAAATAACCCTTGGCGCCTGACTTATTCCTCCAGGTTCTGAAGGACCCCAAGGCCACCCAGTACATCAACGGCATCGGAATCCACTGGTACCTGGACTTCTTGGCCCCCATCGACTTGACGCTGTCCATCACCCATCACCTCTTCCCCAACTATTACCTCATCTCCACCGAGGCCTCGACGGGGTCCTATTTTTGGGAGCCCCGGGTGGTGCTGGGGGGCTGGGATCGCGGCAGCAAGTACAGCCACAGCATCCTGACGGTAAGGCGGGGACCGTCGTCGGTGTCTACGTTGGCTGGGGGAAGCGGAGGGCAGAGAGACGGTGTCGTTTCAACTTTCCTCCTCCGCAGAATCTCAACAATTACGTCACCGGGTGGACGGACTGGAACCTGGTGTTGGACATGGAAGGGGGGCCCAACTGGAGCAAAAACTACGTGGACAGTCCGGTGATTGTGGATAAGGAGAAGGACGTCTTTTACAAACAGCCTATGTTCTACCACATGGCCCACTTCAGCAAATTCCTCCCGGAGGGAACTCAGAGGATCGAAATCCAGAAAAGCAGCTCCTGCGACTTGGAATTCTCGGCGTTCCTCCGTCCGGACGGCTCAGCCGCTGTGGTGGTCTTGAACAGGTGAGTGGCAGGGAATGGGGCCATCACCGCAGGGGCACTTGGAGGTGCAAACGGCCCCCTCGAAACGGGGGGCGGCCGAGGTGGAGGAGAATATTCGTAGCTCAGGGTGGAAGCGGGGACGGGACGGGGACGGGTGTCCTTGGTGCTTTCTGAGCTTGGTGGATTTCTCGCAGACGTTTCCAGACCCTTTTAGGTGACGTCATCAGGGCCGGTGCCTAACGGTAACCCTGGGGATGTCAGCTGCTTTGGGCAATGAAATGTCTGTTAGAAAATCTCCAAGCGCAAGAGAGGATTAAGGGGCCATAGTCTTCCTCCTCTTCCATTTTTCTCCCTCAACAACTTCTCCTTCATCCCCCTTCTCTTCCTTCTCCTCTTCCTGTTCCTTCTCCTTTTCTTCCTCTTCCTCCTCTTCCATTTTCTCCCTCAATTCCTTCTCCTTCATCCCCCCCTCCTCTTCTCTTCTCCTTCCAATTCTGCTATTGTTTGAGCAGGGGTTGGACTAGAAGACCTCCAAGGTCCCTTCCAGCTCTGTTACTCTGATTGAGCAGGGGGCTGGACTAGAAGACCTTCAAGGTCCCTTCCTTCTCTGTTATTCTGTCTTCTGTGTAGGGGGTTGGACTAGAAGATCTCCAAGGTCCCTTCCAGCTGTTATTCTGTCTTCTGAGCAGAGGGCTGGACTAGAAGACCTCCAAGGTCCCTTCCAACTCTGTTATTCTGTCTTCTGAGCAGGGGGTTGGACTAGAAGACCTCCAAGGTCCCTTCCTTCTCTGTTGTTCTGTCTTCTGAGCAGGGGGCTGGACTAGAAGACCTCCAAGATCCCTTCCAGCTGTTATTCTGTCTTCTGAGCAGGGGGCTGGACTAGAAGACCTCCAAGGTCCCTTCCATCTCTGTTGTTCTGTCTTCTGAGCAGGGGGTTGGACTAGAAGACCTCCAAGGTCCCTTCCAGCTCTGTTACTCTGCTTGCACAGAGGGTCGCATCGAGAAGACCTCCAGCCCTTGTTTATCGAGACCCCGTTCCCTCCGTCCCTTCTCACGGTGATCCGTTCCTTCCTTTTTCAGATCCCCCAACGATATCGCTTTTGGGATCTCGGATCCCGGGGTGGGCTACATCGAGGCCATCGCTACGGCCGACTCGATCCAGACATACCTGTGGCAAAGGCCTGCGGAAGAATGAGAGGCCTCCCCGAAGCCATCGGAACAAAATCCTTTCTTTGCACGAGGAAGTAGAAAATTAAAAAAAATAAGGGGAGTGGGAATGACTGAATCCTGGGGAAGGGTCTGTTGAGTAAAAACCCTGCACTAACCAGAGATTTAAACGTAGCCTGGCATAGTCTTAGGATCTGCTGAATTAAGATTCAACCTGCTTCTCCTCTCCGTTACCTTCCCACGTCTTTTCGTTTTTCAGAATAAATCTTGTTTTGTTTTTCTTTTCTAGAAATACATCTGGTTCGGTTTTTCTTCTTCTTGGCTCTAGAAAGGCAAAGGGGGGAGGGAATTTAGGCAGGAAGCCGAGAGACCCTCGGTTTTTGTCCCCAAATGAGCCTTTTTTTTTGCACTTGCGTCCCTCCGATGTGCACGATTGGACTCCGAATCCCATGCTCTTAGGATCTGCTGAATTAAGGTTCAACCTGCTTCTCCTCTCCGTTACCTTCCCACGTATCTTGGTTTTGAGGGATAAATCTGTGTTTATTTTTTTTCCCTAGAAATACATCTGATTCGGTTTTTCTTCTTCTTGGCTCTAAGAAGGCAAAGAGGGGGGAGGGATTTAGGCAGGAAGCCGAGAGACCCTCGGTTTTCGTCCCCAAATGAGGCTTTTTTTTTTGCACTTGCGTCCCTCCGATGTGCACGACTGGACTCCGAATCCCATGCTCTGGACTCCGAATCCCATGCACCATTATCCGAATCTCTTAAAAGTCTTTTGTTTTCATGGCTTTTTCTGCTAGGAAAATCGGGACAATTTTTCATTCAGTGCCTGTGACAGCAGCGATGAAAAAAAATAAGGGGGGGAATTTATGACCGGTTCCTCGCACTTACAACTGTCAACGGCCGCGCGATTCGCTTAACAGCGGCAGGGACTTGCTGAACGACCCCCGACAAAGCGAAGTGGTAAAATGAAATGCGAGTTACTGAGTGACGCTTTGCTTAGTAACAGAAGTTCTGGGCCCAATTGTCGTCGTACATTGTGGTGGGGAGTTCCAGAGGGCAAATCACACACCCCCAGTTATTTTCATGCTCAGGAACCCTTGAATCGCCCCCTCCCCCCCATCGCAGCTCCTATTACAACCAATTATCGATAGTCTTCAACTTACAGCTCATTCAGTGACTGTTCTAAGTTACAACGGCAAAAAAGGGAGCTAGAACCATTTTTTCACACTTACGACGTATGGTCACATGATCCGAAGTCACAGGTTGGCACCTGGCTCATACTCACGACGGTTGCAGTTACAACAATGAAAAATGTGACTTAGGATCGTTTTTCACTCTTACGCCCAACGCAGCCTCCCCGCAGTCACCTGATCAAAATCCGGACGCTCGGCAACCGACTCGTATTTACGATGGTCGCAGCCTCCCCCCCCCCCCGGGGGTGGGGGGGGTGGGGCCCGCGATCCCCTTTTACGTCCTTTGGACAAGCCGAGTCCACGGGGCAACTTAATAACGGTGCGACCAAGGTAGAGATTCGTTTCGTCACCGTGGCGAGAAAAGTTGGCCGAACTTGCGGGACAAGCGTCTCGCTTTCGCAACAAGCGTCTGGGGAGCTGTTGGGGGGTCGTACGTCGAGGACGACCTGCCTAAAATAAGGACTAAAGAACAGACAAGCGGTTAAACCTGCACCTCCCCCCGTTTTATTGATCCTCGATCGTCCCCGGAATGGATTTAAAAAAAAGATTTTTGAGACAGCGGTACCGGAGCCAGCTTAGCTATACAAAAAAAAAAAATGATTTTGAAGTCTGTTGGAAGCCGGTACAGCAAAATTGAGCTGTGTCCCTCGCTACTCCTCTTCCTCTTCCTCTTCCTCCTCGTCCAGGGTGATGGCGTGCTGGCCGGCATGGTGCGGGGTCTCCTTCTGGATGGACACAATCCCGGAGAGGAAGGCGTAGCCCACCATGGCCACCAGCGCCACCAGGACAGAGAGGAACTGGTTGCGTCGCTTGTGCGTCTCCCCGTCAGTCTCGGCGACGTCGCCAGAGGCCGCTTTGTGGAGGTTGGGTGGGGGGTCCCCTGCAGGAGAGGCAAAAGCGGTCAAGGAACGCCTTCGATCCGGGGAGAAGCCACTGCCAAAGGTTTGGCGCTTAGCGGCCGTCGTACGAAGGCGCGACGGATGGTACGATGGGGGAGGCACACTTAGGACCTCTTCGAAGTGCCGATGGTCACGCGATCGAATCTCAGGTGCTGGACAACGCTTCCTGTGGTCATCCTTCCTTCCTTTCTAGAGGGTTGGACTAGAAGGCCTCCAAGTTCCCTTCCAACTCTGTTATTGTTATCCGCCCTCCCTTCCTCGTCTTTCTCCTTCCTTCCTCCTCCCTCCCTCCCTTGTCTGTCTCCTTCCTTCCAAATGGACAACCATTTGTCTAAAATGGGGGTTATGGGTTTCCGGCTTCAGCAGGGGTTGGACTAGAAGACCTCCGAGGTCCCATCCAACTCTGTTATTCTGTTATCCTTCCTCCCTTGTCTGTCCCCTTCCTTCCTTCCTTCCTCCCTCCCTCCCGTCTCCTTCCTTCCTTCCTTCCTTCCTTCCTTCCTTCCTTTTCTCTACTTCTCTCTTCCTCCCTCCCTCTCCTCACTCCTCTCTGTCCTTCCTTCCTTCCCTTGCTTCTCCTCCTACCCTCTTCCATGTCTCCTTCCTTCCTTCTCTCGTTACTTCCTCCCTTCCTCCTTCCTCTCCTTACTTCCTCCTTTACTTCCTCCACTCCTCCTCATCTGTCTCCTCCCTTCCTTCCTCCATTGTCTGCCTTCCTTCCTTCCTCCTCTCGTTCCTTCCTCCCTTGTCTGTCTCCTTCCTTCCTTCCTTCCTTCCTTCCTTTCCTTCCCTAATGGACAACCGTTTGTCTAAAAAGGGGGCTATGGGTCTCCTGCCTGAGCAGGGGTTGGACTAGAAGACCTTCGAGGCCCCCGTCCAACTCCGCCATTGGGTTAACAGCGGCACCCTCCCTCCCCCGAGAACCGACCCCGAGGATCTTCCCCCAAGGGAGAGCAAACTCACCTCCGTCCCAGGGAAAATAAAGGCTCAAGATGGATGTGCAAAAATTGCAAAGGTTTGGAAGGGATTTGAGGTGTTGCTGGAATTTCCCGTTGGGGAGTTTGGCGTTAAGCAGGCCGGCTAGAAGGCTGAAGACTGAGGCATCCAAAGAGGCAGGTCTGAAAACGAGAAGACACCATGAAGAGACTCGGCCGCAGCAGGGAACAGTCCTCGACTTACGACCAACATGGAGACCATTCTTTTTTAAAGTGAGTTTTGTCCCGTTCAACCGTCTTCCTTGCCACCGTTGTTAAGGCAATCTCTGCAGTTTACACTAGCTCCCCCGGGACTCTGCGACCGTCATAAATACGAGTCAGTTGTCTGGATTTTGATCATGTGACCGTGGAGATGCTGCAACGGCCGCCGTCATCATCTCCTTTTAACGACCCCGTAATCCCTTGCGGGGTGGAGTCTGGGCAACTGAATGAGCTGAGGGTTTGATTGGCCGGATGCCTTTCCTGTTGCCAAAGCGGTGTTTTGTTCAGCAGATAATATTCTCATTGTGCCCAGAGAGAGAAATATCTGTCTCTACCTAGGATCAAACTTCTGATTGCGAGGCAAGAGCTCCCCCTCTAGGCCACCGCAGATACTGCGATGGCCACGAGTGCGAAAAACAGACCCAAGTCCCTTTTTGGGGCGACGTAACTGAACGGTCACTAAATGAAGTCGGGGATTACCCCTGTTTAGGATGGTTGCCATCTCCTGTAGTGACGGGATCACCACAAACAACCTTCCCCAGGGCGTGCGCGCGCTCCAACAAACGACGTCAGGCCACGTGATTCGCTTAATGACGGTGCAAAGAAACCCGTAAAATCGGGCACACCGACTCACCGCCAAGTCGCCAATCCCGATTTTGGTCGTAAGTCGAGGACTACCTGAAACAGGTAATTAGACTCCCGTTTTACTTACGATGCTCGACACCCAAGTTACTTACGAGTCTCCGAAGAAGAATTTCTTCCGGCCGAGGCGTTGAGAGAGGAGAGTGAGACATTCGCAACCGTCTCGATAAAGCTGCAGGTACCAAAAAAAGAAAACCGTCGTTGGGTCACGCGTCCTTCTCCCTCCCCCTGTCCCCCCAACCATTAGCACCTCCAAGCCTTTGGACTACAAGTCCTATCGTCCCCAGCCAGGCAGGCATGCTCCAGCCTCTCTAGCTGGAGTGCCCCCTGGTGGTCACGAGTCTTGAGGATACAGATAAATGTCTCTGACCCAACGCCCGGCTGTTGAATGTCATTAAGATGTTTTTCTATTTTCGTTTTGAATATATATTTAACGGGCTAAAACGTCGTTTTCGTTTTCCAAGTTTTTTATCTGAAATTGGAAAATACTTTTTTCTCTCGTCTTGCCCCGTCTCCTTTTACGGCATGTCCTGGTGGAAGACTCACACGGTGAGGAGGCTGGGGAGGAGGAACCTGGGCCAGTCCTGGAGTCTGGGGAAGGCTCGGATGAGGGCTCTGTGTCGGAGGCAGAGAGGGGGCCAGGAGCCGTCCGACAGTTATCAGCTGCCTTCGGAGTCAAACATCAGTGAGGCAGAAGAACAGCTGGAGCCTGTTCCCAGTGTGTGCCTGCGCAGAGCGGCCAGACGACGGGAAAAGCATTCTTGGCCCTATCTAATATCCTCCTTTTTCAAAATCTAATCTTAAGCTCTGACGTTCACGTTAAATGTTGTTATACAAAATCATGTCCCGAGACTTAGGAGAGATTAAACAGATTAAAAAAATTAGAATTAGGGGGGTAATATAGTCCGACGTGATTTTGCAGAACGCAAAAGTGCACGTCGGAGGTTAAGATTAGATTTTGAAAAAGGGTGATAGGCCCAAGGATAGTGTTATGATCATTTAGAAGGATGTAGTAAATATTGATTAATTGAAAAGGAAGGAATTCGTGTTGATATCAATACGTATGATAATACTAGGAGGAGATTATTAGAAGGACGTAGTAAACACCGATTAATTGAAAAACGAAGGAATACGTGTGGGATGTCAATATATATAATAACGCTAGATTATTTTTGTTCAGCTAATGAAATGATGATTGTGGTGTATTACTATTGGTTTTAAACCAAAATGAATGCCACTGATATTGATATTGGTGTATGCTTTAAAAAAAACTTTATCTAGAAATAATAACAAGGAGAAGGAGAAGGAGGAAGAAGAGGAAGAAGGAAGAAAGAAGAAGAAGGAAGAAGGAAGAAGAAGAAGAGGAAGAAGAGGAAGAGGAGAAGAGGAAGAGAAGAAGAAGAAGAAGAAGAATGAAGAAGAAGAAGAGAGAAGAAGAAGAAGAAGAAGAAGAAGAAGAAGA
The DNA here is from genome assembly GCA_029891615.1 of Natrix natrix natrix. Taxonomy (NCBI): domain Eukaryota; kingdom Metazoa; phylum Chordata; class Lepidosauria; order Squamata; family Natricidae; genus Natrix; species Natrix natrix. Next base: position 361,940 of record JAKRSK010002356.1, read on the forward strand.
AGAAGAAGAAGAAGAAGAAGAAGAAGAAGAAGAGAAGAAGAAGAAGAAGAAGAAATAATATTGGCTGAGAATTAGAATAGATTAAATAGGGGGGGGAAATTAGAATTAGGGGGAATATGCATTTTTACGCATCCTTCCTTCACCTGTTTTTCCAGCTGTTCTTCATCGTCCTGCCAGTTTTCCCCGCAGACCGTTTGCAGATGCTCCAGCCGCCGTTTCTGCATTCGACTCGGCAGGAAAAAATTGAGCGGGAAGGGGATGGCCTCCGCGTACCACTTCCGCGTAAACTCCACGTAATTCTTCGCGTCCACCCAGAAAGTATGGATCTGTGGGAAAGGAGGAGAATCCCCGGAGTGACTTCCCTCAACGGGCACAGCCTCCTCCTCCGTTGGGAGGGGGAAAAAAGAAGCCAAGGAGCAATGTTTCTAGTCCTCATGAGATCTTCACAAATCGGTGAGGCTAGACGCAATCGAACGATTTTGATACGCCTTCCCGTCCCACAAAAAAAACCATAAAAAAAAAAAAGGACCGAGGAAGTTAAAATGGGATAAAATTTTGTCCCAACAGACCGCCAAGCTTACAATCTTGGTTGAATGGGCAAAACAGACCACGAATGGCTGCTTCGCTCAAACCAAGATGAGTTAGTTGGGACACTTGCAGCAAAAAAAACCCCAAAAATAATATCATAGGTCGTCTTTAGATTTACGGCCGCAATTTTAGTCGCTGAGCGAGGCAGTTGTTAAAGTATGATTTTTAAAGTCTTTTTTCGCCACCGTCATTAAGCGAATAACTGCCATGTCTGGGACAATGATTAAAGTATGGTTTTTACGGGCCTTCTTGCCACTGTCATTAAGCGAATCACTGCCACGGCTGGGGCAGTTAAAAGTGTGATTTTACAGGCCTTTTTTTGCCAGAGTTGTTAAGCGAAGGATTGACGTAGTTGGGCAAATCAGGTAGTCGCTAAGCGAATCCGGCTCTCTGCGTTTGAACTTGGCTTGTGGGAAGCCGCGAAGGGCGACCACATAACTCCAGGGGGCTGAAACTGTCGTAAATACAGGCCCAGTGGCCGAGGACTTGAATTCGGATCGTGTCACCATGGAGGAATGCTACGACGGTTGTAAGTGCGAGGACTGGTTGCAAAGTGACTTTTTTTCCCCAATGCTGCTTAACATCCCACGCTCCCTAAACAAATCTTGTAAATTGAGGATTAATCAACCCAGATCTGGCCCATTCCTCCAGCTCTTGGAACTCAAAACTGTGACCACCATCACCCCCCCCTCCCCAAATTTCTTCTCTCCCCCCCTCTCCCCAAACTCACCAGCATGGGCAGGAGCTTCCTATGTACCAGAGAGAGGAAGGCCAGAGTGTCCGCTCCTTGCAATGCCGAGAGGTCATAATCTGCATTAAATTGCTAAATAAGAAAAAGAAAATAAAAATATAGAAGAATAGAAAAGAAAATAGGAATAGAACAAAACAGAACAGATAATGGAATGGAGTATAGAATAGAATATAGAACAGAATATATAGAATAGAATAGAATATGAAATAGACTAGAATAGAATAGATAATGGAATGGAATATAGAATAGAATATAGAACAGAATATATAGAATAGAATATATAATGAAATATAGAACAGAATAAATAGAATAGAATATGAAATAGAATAGAATAGAATAAGAGAATTGTGAATAGAATAGAATAGAATAAGAGAATTGTGAATAGAATAGAACAGAATAGAAAATAGGAATAGAATAGAATAGAATATAAAATAGAATAGAATAAGAGAACTGTGAATAGAATAGAATATGAAATAGAATAGAATAAGAGAATTGTGAATAGAACAGTATAGGAAATAGGAATAGAATAGAATATGAAATAGAATAGAATAAGAGAACTGTGAATAGAATAGAATATGAAATAGAATAGAATAAGAGAATTGTGAATAGAACAGAATAGAATAGGAGCTAGAAGGGACCTTGGAGGTCTTCTAATCCAGCCCCCTGTTCAAGCAAGAGAACCTATACCATCTCAGACAAGTGACTGTCCAGGGTTGGGCTAGAAGACCTCCAAGGCCCCTTCCCGCTCTATTCAATTCAAACAGGACCCCCCCCCCCAGCCGTCCATACCTGTTTCCTAAAGTGGGTGATGATTTCTTGCGTATCGGAAATAACCCCGTCGGCCGTCTTGAGCGCGGGGAGCGATCCTGAGATTGGGGGGAAAAAAACAGCAGGTTGGGGGAAGAGAAGCGGGGGGGGGGGTGGAACCACATGTAAGCTCCCCCTCTTCTCCCAGGCTGGATTCTCTCCCTCCCACCCGTTTCCCTATCCCTCTTGAGGACTAGAAACCTGCGCGGGCTTCCCAGGCAATGAAAAACTCAAAGTTTTCCACGCAATGAAAACCAAAAATGTCCATGCAATTCACAGGAGGGGGTTTCTTTTTCTTAACCCCCCCACCCCCTAAATATATATATATAAAACTTACCAGAGGGGCTTCTCCAGGGATTGGAGATTTTGTGAACTTTGAGGGGCGCCCCTGTAAATCGAGCGTAAGTCTGCAAGGCAATAAAAAGAAAAGAAAAAGAAAAAGAGGAAAATGAATTAACGCATTCGTTGCATCCTTGGAGGGGGGGAGGGGATCGCGCTTGTCCCCCTCCCCAAAAAACAGACCCCCATCCTCTTCATATCTTAATAATCCAATTATTCTTAAATCTTGCTCTCGTTCTTTCGGCCTGGGGGTGGGTGGGTTGTGGAAGGAAGGGGATTGGGCTCCAAGGACCCTCTCCCCAATTTTGTGGAGCCCCCCCCCTCTCACTTGGAATCCTTTGCAGTCGCAACGCACACACACACACACACACCGCAAGCGCCCAGTTGGGGAAGAAGCCGCCACTTTGCAAACAAACAAATTCGCTTTGCTATCTATCTATCACATCTATCCATCTATCATTATCTATCTATTATATCATATCATATCATCATATCAATCAATCAATCAATCAATCAATCACATCTATCTATCACATCTATCTATATACGCTTTGCAAACAAAAAAATTCGCTTTGCAATCTATCAATCTATCACATCTATCTATCTATCTATCTATCTATCTATCTATCTATCTATCTATCTATCTATCTATCTATCTATCACATCTATCTATATACGCTTTGCAAACAAAAAAATTCGCTTTGCAATCTATCAATCTATCACATCTATCTATCATCTATCTATCTATCTATCTATCTATCATCTATCATCTATCTATCTATCTATCTATCTATCTATCTATCTATCTATCTATCTATCTATCTATCTATCACATCTATCTATATATGCTTTGCAAACAAAAAATCATTTTGCAAAGGAAAACAAAGCGTTTTGCAAAAGAAGCGCTTTTATAATATAATAAATATAATAACATATAACATATAATAACATATAATAACATATAATATAATAAATATAATAACATAACATAATATAATATAATAATGGAAATGGGGTTGGCCTAGATGGTCTCTGAGGTTCAGGGGACCTCAGAGACCATCTAGGCCAACCCCCCTTTCCAGGAGTAATCCGCTAGGCGCAATCTGTCAGGATGGGACCTTCAGAAGCCATCTAGTCTAAGCCCTCTTCCTAAAAGCGTTTTGTAAAGGGGGGAGGGAAGCATTTTGCAGAAAGAAAAGCGCTTTGCAATATAATATATATATAAGCTCTTTGCTAAAAAACAGCAACCACCTCGTTTCGCAAAGGAAATTCGGTTTGCAAAAGGGGACAAAAAGCGTTTTGCACAAAGAAAAGGGCTTTGCAAAAGATATGCATGTAAGCCCTTTGCAAAAAAAATAACCTCGTTTTGCAAAAGGGGGAAAAAAAGGCGCTTTGCAAAATAAAAATCCGGATTTGCAAAAAAATAAAGGGGAGAGGTTTGCAAAAGAGCCCCCCCCGCCCGCCCCTCACCAAAACGGCCAAGCAATCGGGGTCCACGGTGGGCAGCCCCCACCCGCCGGCCCAGCAATACAACTCCATGGGCGCCGCCATATTCCCACGCCTTGCCTAACCCGGAACAGCCTGGAACAAGAGAGAGCCAAAGAGGAGTGACTCCGATTCATGCAATCCCAGGCTTTGGGGGCTCTGCCGCCCCCTGGGTCCAGGCTTGCAAAATGCAGCCCTGCTGCTTTCCCTGCCCCCTCTTTTTTTTTGCAAACGCCCTTCACACGTTCCTAGCAGACACGTGTTGTGTTGCACAAGCGGGCGGCGATGGGTTTAAGTGAGCCGGGGGTCTTTCTGCTTCAAACGGCTCAGGGGGTCTTTAGGAAGCCGGTGGCGTGCTATAAAGGGGATTTTGTTTGGGGAGGGGAGGGGGGGAGATAGGGGGTCGTGAGAACCCCTGCAATGCCTTGTAACGGGAGAGGCTGGGAGATGAAAGTAGGGGGGATTGCAAAACCCAGAATCCTGGGCTGCCTGCTCTGACCCAATCTAGACTGTGCTTCAGGATATGGGGAACTTTAAAGAGGGGTGGGCTTCGACTCCCAGAATCCCCCAGCCAGATTCCCAATAAAACCTTCCATCTCTGTAATTATTATGTTAATATTCTGTTATTATTCTGTAATTATTTTGTTATTCTTCTGCTTGAGCAGGGGGTTGGACTAGAAGACCTCCAAGGTCCCTTCCATCTCTGTTATTATTCTCTTATTCTGTTATTATTCTCTTATTCTGTTATTATTCTCTTATTCTGTTACTATTCTGTTATTATTCTGTTATTATTCGTCTTGAGCAGGGGGTTGGACTAGAAGACCTCCAAAGGTCCCTTCCATCTCTGTTATTATTCTGTAATTATTTTGTTACTATTCTGTTATTATTCTCTTATTATTCTGCTTGAGCAGTGGGTTGGACTAGAAGACCTCCAAGGTCCCTTCCATCTCTGTTATTCTTCTGTTATTCTGTTATTCTGTTATTCTGTTATTCTTCTGTTATTCTGTTATTCTTCTGTTATTCTGTTATTCTTATTCTGTTATTCTGTTATTCTCTTATTCTGTTATTCTTCTGTTATTCTCTTATTCTCTTATTCTGTTATTCTTCTGTTATTCTGTTATTTTGTTGTTATTCTGTTATTCTTCTGTTATTCTGTTATTCTTATTCTGTTATTCTGTTATACTTCTGTTATTCTGTTGTTATTCTGTTATTATTCTGTTAGTCTATTATTCTGCTTTTCTTTTGTTATTCTGTAATTATTCTGTAATTTTTCTGTAATTATTCTGTTATTCTTTTGTTATTCTGTTACTCTGTAATTATTCTGTTCTTATTCTGCTTGAGCGGGAGGGTTGGACTAGAAGACCTCCAAGGTCCCTTCCCTCTCTTGTTGTTCTATCATCTTCCTTTTCAAGCCCTCCTCCACCGTCTCCTTGCCAGATCTCTCGAAAACTTAATTGGATGATGGTGCGGTCTTTCCGAAAGGGGAAAAAATTACGAGGAGGAGGAGAAGGAGGAGGAACGAGGTTAAGAAGCCTCCCTGCATCAGGAATCTGGGTCTGTGGGAATTTGCTCCCACCAAAGCAAGACAGATGGCCGGGAAAAATTCCATTCGGCCTTACATCACCCTCTATTTCCTCTGCAGGCCATTCCTGCCGAGATGACCTCACTTGGAGCAGATCCCAGAAAGTCTGCCTCTGCCCCCATCCCATCCAGGCAGAATTTCTGAAGAAAGATTAGAGGGAGAAGAAGAAAGGAAAGGAATCGGACTTTGTACGTTCGTTCGGCCAGCCGGCCAAATTCTTTGTCGACGTTAATTCTAATTCCCCCCCAAAAAAAAGTCGATCGGCTGAAGAAAAAGATGGAGCTTTTGTGTTGGGGGGCTACACTTAAAATTTAAAAACGGAAAAATGGGTCTGTTAATGGAAGGACCAAACTCTGCAAAATTCATAGTACGGAAAGAGATTGCTCCTTCAATTAACAGCTTTAAATGATAGATGAGATAGTTAGAGTAGATGGGATGGAGAAAGAGAGAGAGGGATGGAGGGAGGGAGAGAGAAAGAGAGAGAGAGAGAGGTTAAATAGATAGCTAAGTAGATAGATGATTGATAGATCGATTAGATAGAGATAGATAGGTAATTGATTGATTAAATAGATAGCTAAGATAGATGATTGATATAGATAGAGATAGATTAGATAAAACAACTAAAATATAGATGATTGATAGAGATAGAGATAGATTAGATAAAACAACTAAAATAGATATAATTAGATAGATGATAGATATAGATATTAAATAGATAGATAGCTAAATAGATCGCTAAATAGTGATTGATTCTGATTAGATATAGATAGTAGATAGCTAAGATAAATAAATAGAAGATAGATGATTATTGATATATAGATAGATTAGATAGAGATAGATAGATTAAACAGCTAAAATAGATAATTGATAGAGAGAATTAGATAGATTAGATAAATAGCTAAAATAGATTATAGATAGATGTTATATAGATAGATAGATAATTAGATAGATGATTGATAGATAGCTAAGAAAGATAAATGATAGATAAAATAGATGAGAGATAAGATAGATAGCATAGAGAGATAAGAGAGAGAGAATTAGAGAGAGATGAGAGAGAGATACCGCTAGACAGACAGACAGACAGATGGAGATATGGATAGATACAGATAGATAGCTATATATAGTTATTTCAATTAAGATATATATAGGATTAGTTGATAGAATATTGAGTAATTTAATATTTAAATTAAATATTAGTGTTTAATGTGATTTGAATTGCATCATCTCTTAGGTTGAAACAGATCCACCAAATGCCACCATCCCACCATCATTTCAGAGGCCAGTCTGGAATTCGGCAAGGGGTGGACTAGGAGACCTCCAAGGTCCCTTCCTGGCCTGGGGATTCTATGATAATTTAACATTTGGTTCGTACTTCCCACCAGCACCAAGTCCATCTGGAGTAAATTGTATCCCCAGATTACCTTTCCAGATTCCTACATTTCCAGATTTTTTTTTAACTTTCCAAATTTCTCCGCCAGAAAAGGGAAAGATTGTGAAATTTTTCCATCCAGTCTTTTGTGACCCAAATAACGAAAATTCCTGCGGCTTGACGACTAATTGACGTATCCCTTGCATAAGTCTAAATAAAATCCCAGTCTTATTTTCTTTGCAAATCACCCCTCTGGATAAGCTTCCAGAAACACCCTGCTTACAAAAATTTGAGGCGGGATAAATCAAAATAAACTTTCTGGGGCGTTAGGGAGAGCACAATAAGGAGAAAAAGGGGATTATAATTGTGATTTATTTATTTTTTTGCACAAGAGGCAGGGATGAATTTGCAGGGAGCTGCCCAGAATTAAGGCTTTGAGATGGGTGGCTCTTTTGATTGCGACAATAAATAAAAGAAGAATAAATAAATAAAATCCAGATTTGTCTTCCCTCTTTCTGGGATGATGAGATGAATGAAAACCCCAGAAAATGAGGAGGTGGTGGTGGAGGAGGAGGAGGTCAAGCGTAAAGGAGAGATAAATTTAATTTCCAGAGCTTGATTAAATGATCAAGAAGGAAGGAAGGAAGGATAGCAGAATAACAGAGTTGAAAGGGACCTTGGAGGTCATCTAGTCCATTCCCTTTCTCAAGCAGGAGATCCTATACAATTTGAGACAAGTGGTTGTTTAGTCCCTTCTTAAAAATCTCCAGTGATGGGGAAGGAAGGAAGGAAGGAAGGAAGGAAGGAAGGAAGGAAGGAAGGAAGGAAGGAAGGAAGGAATAGCAGAATAACAGTTGGAAGGGACTTTAGAGGTCTTCTAGTCCAACCCCCTACTCAAGCAGGAGATCCTACACAATTTGAGACAAATAACTGCCCAGTCTCTTATTAAAAGCCTCCAGTGATGGAGAAGGAAGAAAGGAAGGAAGGAAGGAAGGAAGGAAGGAAGGAATAGCAGAATAACAGTTGGAAGGGACCTTGGAGGTCTTCTAGTCCAACCCCCTACTCAAGCAGGAGATCCTACACAATTTGAGACAAATAACTGCTCAGTCTCTTATTAAAAGCCTCCAGTGATGGGGAAGGAAGGAAGGACAGAAAAACAGAGTTGGAAGGAACCTTGGAGGTCATCTAGTCCAACCCCCCCTGTTCGAACAGGAGACCCTGTACCATTTCGGACAAATGGCTGTTCAATCTCTTCTTAAAAACTTCCCAGTTTCCACAACTTCTGCAGAAAAAGTCACTTCACTGATTAAATTGTTTTTGTTGTCAGGAAAAAAGAGGATATTTCGCATCTCGGCTCCTTCAAAGGGTCTCAAAGGGCCCCGTTCATGAAGGGGTTAAATGGGCACCCCAAGGCCTTCGGCTGGGCGTTTTGGCTCCGAGTAGGAGCAGCTCCAAGGAGGTGCAGACCAAGAGGCCCCAGTTGTTATGGTGGCCTGCAAACAGAACGTAAACAGATTCCGGCCAGTTGCAAATCCAGATGAGGGTTTGGTGGCTGGAGGGGGGAGGAAGGGGGGGATCACCAATCCTGCCCTGTCATTGCAAATTGGCAGCTGGGAAAAAGCTGCCTCCATCTGCAGAAACGGAGAAAGGAAAAAGTCTCCACTTCTGGGATCGATCTATCTATCTATCTATCTATCTATCTATCTATCTATCTATCTATCTATCTATCATCTATCTATCATCTATCTATCTATCTATCTATCTATCTATCATCTATCTATCTATCCTTTCTTTCTTTTCCTTCCTTCCCTCCTTTTTTCCTTTCTCCTTCCTTCCCTCCTTCCTACTTCTTTTCTTTCCCCTTCCTTCTTTCCTTTCCTTCCCCTCCTTCTCATTTCCATTTCCTTCCTTTTCCTTCCCTCCCTCCCTAATACATCTTTCCCCTTCCTTCCTTCCCTCCTTTCCTTTCACCTCCCTCCCTTCTTCTCATTTCCATTTCCTACTTTTTCCTTCCTTCCTCAAGGTCCCTTCCAACTCTGTTATTCTGTTGTTCTCCTATTCTGTTTTTCCCTTTCCTTCCTTCCTCTTGGGCAGGGGGTTGGATTAGATGACCTCCAGGGTCCCTTCCAACTCTGTTATTCTGTTGTTCTCCTATTCTTTTTTCCCCTTTCCTTCCTTCCCCTTGGGCATGGGATTGGACTAGATGACCTCCAAGACCGCAATACAATACAATACAACCTCCTTCCTCTGCTCGCTCTGTGTCCTGTTCATCTCCAACTCCTTCCTGCTCATGCCTCTCTGGGTTTGTCTGTACGAAGCCACCTTCGCGTTGGCAAGGGTTCCAACCACCCCGCCACACTAAAACCCCCACCCCCTATATTCCCCCCTAATATCCTTCGTCACCCTTCCCAGCATCCCCCACGCCAAAGGGCCAGTACTTCACCCCCTTCCCAATTGCGTAATCAGCGCTGAAGACAGAGTGTGTCATCCCATCCCCCACCCGTTTGCGCGATGCACATCCCTCACAAACCCCCCATGACTCTCATTATACACCCCTAAAGTCCTTCCTGCCTTTCGACCTTCCCTACCTACGTCAGCTCTGGCCTAACCAGCGCCTACTCCGTGCGTTTTTGTGCTAAGTGACTGACCGTCTTTTTCGTACTTCGCGTGTCTCTTTGGTGTGTCCCACGCCTACTCGGTGTCCCATAATTTGCGCCTCGAGACTTGCTGTGGTCGTCGCGGACGCCTACCCTGATCTGTCTTAATTCAATAACAAGCGAGACACCAGTCGCCTGCGCTGTCCACCCTTCACTCATGTGTGGATGAGAACACCAGCCTCGCCCGCCGCAGCGCGATGCAGCCGCGTGGCGCAGAGTCCAGGCGCTGGCGCCTGGGGAGATCGCCACTGACCGCCGGGCTCGCGAGGGCCATCATCCTTGCGAAGCGACAAGATGTGCCTCCTGTTGAAAAGGAGCAGCCGCAGCGTTTGGAAAAGCTCCGGCAGCCCCGCCCCCCCCCCCGCCCTCTGCCCACCCCGGTGCGCCATCGCGCGATGGTCTGCATTAGGGAATATATAAATGAGGTGCTAGTTGACCATAGAATCTTCTTGTCCTCTTAGTGTCGCGTGTCCGACATCCGCTTGTGCGCACTATGCGCTCGCAAGAAAACCACCAAGGGGGTGGGGCATGATAGATAGTGTGTTTTTGGAATACGATGTGACCGCCTGCTTGTGGAATTCCGGGAACGGGAAAGAGAGATGAGGCCCTGAGGCTTTCGAAGCCCGGCTGAGGACAGTAGAGGAGGGGAAGGGGAGGAAAGGAATCGGCGCAGAAGTGTGATGGGAGCCCCCCCCCCGCCGCCGGCTCCCCCCCCCCCCCTAATGATCAGGAGTTTCCCGATCTACAATCTCGCATAGCGAGTGATGAGCATGAGGAGATAGGGTCAGGGAGAATTGAGTACTCTCGAACACTGACATGAAGTTGCCGCGTGCAAGCGTGATCTCTCGGGGTGGCTTCCTGACGTCCCCCGCCTCCAATTGGCTTCCACACTTCGATCGGGACTAACTAATGACACAAACTAGATCCCCGCTGCTAGTGCAATCACCCTCCTCTACACCAGTCAGTCAATCTCGCCATAATGACGCAGGCGCATGCTATAACCGCCCAGAGAGAGAGATCCTATACGTCCCGTCGCGCCGCCTACTTCATCTGGCATTCCCGTGTGCAGTGTTTGAGTGGTGTGCGTGCTCACCTCTCGTCCGTTCAGACTATTGTGTGTGTGGATTGTGCCCGCCGTGCCTGTCTCGCCTCGCTAGTGCCACACGATACTCTCCTACTTGGTCCTGAGTATAAGACCGGTACCCGGCTCGCTCTCTGGAGCTCTAAGGCGCCTCTAGCCATTTTGACGAGCCTCGCTCTGTGCTGGTGCTTGGCGTATGTGGTGTATACGCCGCCCTTCCGAATTACTTTGCGCACACGTTCGCCCAACCCGCCCGACAGACCTCCCGCCAACCTCCCCGCCAGCAATCAGCCTGTTATTCCACGCAGTATTCCCGTTCCACCGCCAAGGACACCCGCGGAAGGCACCGGCGAGGCGAATAGTATTGTAAGCCGACCACGCGAAGGCACTATCCCGCCGCAGGAGGGGGGAGGAGCGAGGCCGAAGGAAAGAGAGAGAAGGAGCGATGGGAGAAGAAAGAAGGGAAGGAAGGAGGCCCCAGGGGGAAAAGGAAGAAAGGAAGGGAGGGGAGGGAAGGAGGGACAGGAAGGAAGGAGGGGAGGGAAGGTAAGGGAGAAGAGAGAAAACAGGAGTGGAGGATATCGGGAAGGGGAGGAAGGACGAGGGGAAGGGGAGGGAAAGGAGGGAAGGAAGGAACATAGGGGGGAACAGCAAAGAAAGTGTAAGGAAGGAAAGGGAGGGAGGTGAAGAAAAGGACCGAGGGAGAAATGTGTAGGGACGGAGGGAAGAAGGGCAAGCAGGGGGGAGCAAAGGAAGAGAAGAAGGTGATAATGGCAGGACTGAGGAGGGGACGGTCGGAAAGTAAAGAAAGAGAGGTGAAGGTGGGGGAAGGAAAAGGAAAGCCTGGGGACGCAAAAGGCGGGATCTGGCGCAAGGACATGCGAGGTGACAGGCCGTGCGGAACAACCTCGCTTTTGACTTCCCTTTCCTTCCCTTAACTACAAGACTTGTGTTCCTCCCCTTCCCCTCCACTTTCTCCTTTTCTTCTCTTTTCCTTCCCTCCATCCTTCACTTCCTTTTCTCTCCTCTTCTTTCTCATTCCTTCTATCTCTTTTTCTT